>OX103971.1:6297117-6334480 GCA_944470395.2 Schistosoma turkestanicum | reverse complement strand
TTCATTTTGTCCGGATTTACCAACATCATAGTCATCAACAATCACATGATCCAGCTGCGGTTCATATTGGAATATGTGATAGCGTGTAGAAGTTCATTTATAAATTCGATGATCCTTATATAAACCGTCAAGGAAACAGTTTCATATCATATACTTGAGGTAAAATCTTGAATGAGATAACGCGTTGCAGTAGCGATTACATTCGTAATTAGTAGTAATTTCTAGTGAAATGTTAGGATGCTTGATTGCGGAATCCTAAATTGTGAAATGTGTAGATAGACTAAACATATACCATTGATATCATTGTTGTTTTTTTACTCTAATTTAGCGCCCAAAACCTGGAGGATTGATATCTTTCACAATCCATGGACTATGGTAAGAATATATTATATTTTTACACCGAATAAATGTTTCTGCCGTATCAAAAACGACAAATTTGTAGAATTTTTCTGAACAGTGAATCGAAAATTCAGTGAAATGTTTACTTTTTGATCGCGAAATTGAGCGTAGAATGTAAAGAATATTAGATTTTTCTATTATTTTTCGTAAAATCACAGTTCAACTGGAATTTCCATAAACCTACTAGTCTTAAATTAGTGGACTTCAGTGAATTCGATGGTACGATTTATTGAATGGACTCATCAAAAGTTGCATGAAACCGTTATATGATGTTCAGCTGAATTCAAGGAGCATTCTTAAGGTGTAAAAATCTACCAAAATGACACTTAAAAATTTGTATGCATTAGCTGAATAAAATGCAATGCATTTCATCAATGTAATTGACAGATGCTGCAAAATAAAAACGGTATTGAATCTTTAGTGATCGCATTTGAGAAACTTAGTAAACTTAAGAATTACTTACTACTTTATTGTATTTTTCTCGAAATAAATAATAAAGTTCGAGTTAAACAGTGCATTCATTTAGTAAGGGAATCATGAATATCGTTTTCAAAGCATGTGTATGACAAAAGCGATAATTGCTGAAACGAAAGTTCTTGGAAATCCTCGAACGTATTCCACTACCATGTATTACATCAGAAAGAAATGTTAGCTCTCAACAGTACAATAATAAGAAACTGTATCTTTTGTTGTTTCTCTGTTTTTTAGGCCACAAATTTGGCCAAACATAACTACAATTCGCAGAAAATCAGTGAAATTCAATTTGTTACTTTTAGCTGTGAGTCAAATAAAGTAATCGCTCAACCATTCTTTGTCATTTATGGAAATTCGTGATTCAAACTATCTTGAACTAAATATGCACGTTTAATAAATAAATTAGTACTTGATAGTGAGAAAAAATCAATAATTGTAATTTATTGTAGTAAATATGAGCATTCGGACCTAATCTTTCAGTGATCATGTAACTTACAAATGAACAATCCTACTATTTTACAGTGTATTCATTCATTCAAGTGCACTACACTGTTGAGAAATTTAAGACTAATAGGAATACGATACGCAAAATCAGATGTCAGATAAAAAGATGCCTCACATTAAATAGTAAACTATATTACGAAATGGCACTTTGATTGCAAATTTGATAATGTATGAATAACTAACAAGGAACTTCTATTAATTTCAGCCTTTACACCAGAATTAGATCACAAATGGCTCTGTTTAAAAAATTGTTCCTTAACAGAATTTTTTTTCGTAAAAGTCTAAATTGTACGTCATCGTTTTGCTCTGTTGTAAAATTTTCACGATATCCAGACCGTGCTTCAATTATACTCTTTGGTTCAGTAAGCTTTAGCGACATGGGCAACGATCAAGACTAGAAAATTATTTATTCGACAAACCTTTGCTTACTAACTCAGAAGCTTTACGCAGATTTTGGAAACATGCAAATCGATCATTTAAAATTTTGAAATTAGTGTATTCAGTGATCTCAGAATCACATCTTCAAAGAATATGACATTAGAATGAAATACATGCTATGATATCTCGGCACAAATGCAACTGGTTCATGCATGTCTACTTTGAGAGTGAATAAACGATGAATCAGTATGGGATCGTTTTGTCATTGGAAAGCAAACTGTCTAGTTGAAAATAACATAACATAACACCTACGAAACTAACGTGAATAAATGACAACTTCAGCAGTTTTGACCAAAATACACAGTTGAGAGTAACAAACCTGTCCTTATTTACACGACGACAGCTGGCATATTCCTGTGAGTTACGGTTTATCTTGTTATTACAAGTTTATCTTTTGTACCAATGCAGCCGGTATCTAATCTCAATTCTCAAGTACATAAGTTACTAGTACATGTTAATAAGAGGCTACTCCTATCAAAGTATGAGCTTGATTTGCAATGGTTAACTTCTTTTCACAGCTCGGCTCAATTCAATATTCTCGAAATGAAAGACTTCTATTTCAGATGGGTTTTAGTAAATCACCTACTCTTTTTTTAAGTTTGGCCGGAATTGATGGATATTACGTCATTTCAATTGAAGCGAGTCTAAGAAATATAATTTTAACTGCCTTCTTGTAGGCGATTGATGCTGAAGTGTATTTTGAATCGATATAAAAATGTGTACCCAACGTATTGGTTGTAAATTCAGCTCTATTAATCAACTAGCTAAATGACTTTAAATCTAATTTCATTTCAATTGCATCTCTCATGACTGACAATAAAATGCTGAATTATTGTTCTGCAAATAACTCAATATTTTAATTTCATATTTCCTATAAGACTAAACGAATTTAAGAAACATTCTCTGTGTGCCGTTCTACATCCTCAAATCAAGGGTGTGTATGGTTATTTCAAAACTGCTCTTGAACTTTATAATAGAACAGATCTCTTCAAGTATGTGATTCAAGTATTATTATCAATAATTTTTTTTCTCGTAACCAGATAACAATACTGTTATTCAAATCGAACTTTAGAACAAGATGCACTTTGAAACGTCCATTTCATTTCAGCATGACGATCAGCAGAAAGATTTTAATTTCGCGAAAGCTCTGACATAAGCTAATAACAAAGTAATTATGAAACTCATACAGCGACATCACGAGGTGGATACATAGCTGGATCAAATATAATGTTTTCCATTGACGAATATCAGATTATTTATATTTAAACAAGAACAGATTAACGAACATTTTTCAAATACTTTTTCTCTTTTCAATTTGTACAGCACACTTCGACGGAATAACATTGTTCCCAGTAATGAAACAGTATACAAAGTTAGTGTGTTTGTCAATAATTATGAACAGAGGGGATTTTTTTGAATCTTATTCTTGTAAATTAGTTTCGCGGAAGAAAAACATCAGTATATGAACCTACAACTATAGAGTGTATACCTATTTTGGATCCCTATTAAATAACCATAATCTCAGTATTCAATCATGTATAATCTGATTTCGAAAGTGTTATGATGAGTTCTAACGATCTGAATTATCATGATTCACGTGAGATGACTCATTTTTCGTGCGAAATCGTTTATCTGAAATGCTGGATAATGCTCAGGGGATCATCATATCTTATAGGTTCACTGGTCGTTTTGCAACTCAATATCATTTTTACTCTATTCAACTGCTATCATCGTACGTGAACGTTTTACAAGAATTCATGAGTTTATCAGTTTGTGTAATTGATGACCATAACTGACCACAATACGTTTTGTGAAGGTTATCAAAATATTATTTCAACATAAATATATGGTGTCAATAGAAGTGTATTTTATTTTTTCATCTACATCGCGAACATATTTCCAAGATGTGATGAAGAAAGAATACGGTTTCCCAGGTTGGTTAATATGTAGGCGCGATCGCGGGAAAGTAAGTTTACTCTTGAAGCTATGAAGCTGCATACAACGTTATTTTCATTTTGATGTGATCGCTCAACTGTAACATTACTTCATACCAGACATTCATTGAACAACCTGGATAGCATGAAAGATTTTCGTTGAAAGCGTTTTCACAAATAATACTTCCATCTGTTTTTGAAGAAAAATCGGTAGACGCCTCATGATTGTATTTTATTGGCCTATATGATCATTAAGGCTTCATTTCATGGTTTCTGTTTTATTTTCTCAGGGTGTCAATGCATACAATTTCGAGTAAGTACGCATTCGTTTGAAAAATCATTCGCATATAATAATTGCAGTTCCTTGACCAGCTGTCCGGAACAGTTCTATTTCCCATTAATATTCAGTGTATCCAATTTGATAAAAATTTCAAAAAAGAAACCGTCGAAGAAATCGCGTAGAAGACTTATGAATTTTACTTTGTCATTTTTTCAAACTGTCATAAGTTCGTAAAAATGTGGTAGGACTCTGGATACTCCATCAATTTAAAATAATATACAATACTGACAAATGGTCTTTTGAGTTACATTTTTATCTGGGATGTAATGTTGCTGCATGGAAATCAACTGTAGACTGCACAAGATTTTCTTTTTGTTCCGTTATTTTCTTGTTACGTCAACTCCGGTCGAAAGAGAAGATTCATAATTAAATATTTCGATTGAGAAGTAGTACATGTTTAGTGGTACACGAAGTTAGCCATAGTAAAAATTAGCTGATTTATTTGTTTCTTTTGCAGTCCAATGTGTTTGATCACTTTATACTCATCATCAGAATACGTGAAAAATTTCATTGTCAAATATTGTTTATTATACGTCAACAAAAGAAGGTTATTTGTTCCATGTAGGGCAATATTACGGAAACTGCTTTTTCTAATATTTATTTTCAAATAAATGTAACAACATCATCTTTTTCGAAAGAATAATTTTCTTTTAAACTTCAGCTAATGTAAGTGGTTTGATGTAATTTACTTCCCGTTCACTCATACAAATCTTAATATACTAATCAGCTAAAAAGTATTAACCGTGTGTTAAACAATGGTAAGATGAGACAAGGAAACACATACCATATCATATATCAAATAGACAAAACGAGAATTTCAAGCATGTATAACGAAGTAAGAAAAGTATCAGATATGAAAAAAATTGATGGTTCAATCGTCTATTGATATGCTTGATGTTGTTACCTGTTCAATTTATTCGGTTGACAATCCGAGCTGAAATGATTTACTGGCACAGAAATTTCCTCTAATCCTTTGTCTCGGACACTGCTGGTTTTGATCAGGCGCACAGTGTGTTCTCCAAAAGGATCCTGATTATTTGAGTTTTCTTATCACGAACATTCATTTTTATTTTATACAATAGGTGTAGTCACAAAATAGCTGATTATTCTATACCATCAATCTGTGACAGCAAAAGTATTTTTGATTGAGATATTTGAACGTACGTACAACTGGATCGCTTGTGTGGTAAAACTAGGATCATTTCTGAGTGAGTTTCGCGGTTTAAACAGACGGAACAAGTAACTGGTACTTTGAAGTCATTTATTTCTAACAAAAATAATCATCATATCCAGGGGAAATGAGGCCACTAAACGATGAAATTTTTATCCGCAGCCGTGTAACAGATTTTAATTCTCATATTGTCACAATATATCTTAGCCATTATAGTTGAATGAATGGAAATATTGGTCATTTTTCATATGGTAAAATTTACTGTTGCTGTTACTATTTCTCAAACATTGTACTACGAGCTGCAGTTACAAGTCATGAAAAATGAGTTAAAACTACGTGAAGACTGGTTAAGATATTTACAACACCAACGATTCAATAAACTTTAAATACGGCAAATTAATTTTGTAGTTATACATACATACGCCATGGATTCTTGCGATTAACATGCTTCAAAAAATATCAGCAGGCCTCATTTATTGAACAGATCTTGAAAAATAAAAAAAATATTCGAATTATGCATAGCTGTGACCATCTCAGTTGTCTGTCTCAGATGAGGGATTTTTGAATTCTTTGAATTTCATGCAAAATAGTGATGGGTCCTCCCGAAAGGATGTGAACTGCAGAACTTTTAACTGATTAAGTTGATGAAATGCATAGTATTCACACAAACTGATAGTTGTTGAAAGAAAAAAATTTTTACTTCAGGCAGTGCCTAATATTTTGTATACCAGAAGGTGAAGTATATATCTAACTTGAAGAAAAATGAACGTTATCGGTAGCATACAGTAGTTTGATGTCACGAGAAGAAACAAAACTTTTCAAGGAATGTGCTGAACTGAATATTGGTTTTGATTTACCAGATAATATGAATCATATGAAAACGATTGCATTTTCTATAAAACCAACCGAGCATTCTAAGTATTAAAGAATTATTGGATTGTATATTTTGAACAATATTGTAACTCCCTAAACCGCAGACATTTATAGAATTTATGTTTGAAAGTTATCCAATACGTGCTAGTTTATCCTGATAAAAAGTACACAGTATTCACTGAAACTGATAGTTGTTAGGAAAAAAAATAATTGCACCATAAGCGTTTGCACAAATTTTGTATACCAGATGGTGAACAATATATCTTGTTCATCAGTAACATGGAGGTTTCTAATATGATGAGAGTTAACAGAACTTTCCAAAGAATGCGCTCAATGTAAACAATAAAGCGTTTTTGATGTGATCGGTTTGTTGTACAGTCGGCACATATTCTTATTAAAAGCATTCAAATGATTTGAGTGTGGATTGAAATGAAATAGTTTGCATATATATTCGGTTGGAACTAAATATTATAGAGCCATATTAATTTTTAATAACAAGAAATGATTTTACTTTTTATTTTATCAAATATTGTCTGAGCTTAAATTCCGAATGTCCTCCTCCTTGACAACTGTGTTATATTTTGCATAACTTTTCAAAAAGTGTATCGTCGAAGTAAGTAGGAATTTAAGAAGCAAAAGAAAGTAGATTGCTTAATCTATAAAACCCCTAGCAACCTCCAAAATATATAGTATTATGCCAGGTAATTTACAAAATGATCCACTTTCAAATGTCTACTTTATAATTGAAAGTTATTATAAATTCAGTTTTTCAGCATGACCAACAATGTTGGTAATTGAAATTGTCTCCACTCAAAAGATCAAAATCTGCATAAGCTATGTTTGATGTATCTGTTATTGGAAGACTTACACTTTCGTCGTGTTAACAGTTGTATGTCTGACCGAAAGGTTACAACATCTTAAGCAAGCGAAATCGCACATCACGAGGAGCATCAGCAGTGAAAGTCATAAAATTCAGTAACATTATGATGAAGTATAATGAAACATCAAGAAAGAATAAAGTCCTTATACGGAATCTGAACGTTCATGAAGAAAGTCTTAGAACGGTCTATCCGTAGCTACACATAGTAGCAATAATCAAGGCTGTACGATAAGACATTTACTAATCCTACTTGCCTAAATTAACGACGAGCGTGAAGATTTGACATCTTTCACGCACACGTGATGCTAAAATATTAGTAGGAAACTCGAGAAAGAAACCAAAGGTGAAAACATCCTGCTGTTTGCAGCTGAATAAGTTAGGAAATGCTAATGTCTTTCGGCAATGCGATTGCACCTTACATTAGTGATGAATTCGCTGAGGAATACCTGTTTGAAAACGTTTGATATGGCTGTTGTAATTTTCCAAATCACACACCTGAAGAAAAAATTTGCTAGATGGATTTGCTTACTTTTGTTAAAATTTGGTTGCCGAAGAATTCATTCATTAGAGCAAAAATATTCGCTGATCAATTTCTAAAAATTCATCAAGTCACTGCCGATCTAACGCACGTCATCGTGTTAAGACAAAACAGAAGCGACAAAATCACATGACTCTATCACAGCAGACAATCTATGGGAGCCAACACTCAATGTAATAAGGAATAATAATAATAACATAAACCACTATAAAGATGATGATGAGTCGGTGATCTGTAAAGATTTTTAAGCAAAGTGTGAATTCTGTATGTCGTGCATTCTGAATCCGTGCTTCTCTAACGTTATGCTGATTGAAAGTATACCGCAATACAACAGAGAAAATGATAAATTCAAGACTTGTTCGCCAAAATATATTGCTCGAAAGTGTCTGAAACAAACTTGTTTTTTTCGAAAAACACTTCCTCCTGCACGAACGTTCTGTATCACCATCAAAGAACAGTGAATAGAACAAACAAGGGCACTGATTCACTCTTTAGTTACATAATCACATGGTTCAAAATCTGGCATGCTGGAAAATGGAAGCAATGATCTTAATTATATTACTGTTCAACCGTTTACTACACCACACTGGCAGAGTGTTATGCTTATAACAGGAAGAACAGACCTATCGTGTGCAAAACGATGTCTGAACTCCCAGCGAATGTTGAAACTCTCGACTGAAGAACAAAGCTTTATTAGTATCCATTGTGATGGAGAAAGTAGTTTAGGTTCTTGAAATCAAGGTAGTGGGAATGATTCTCCCTATAAAATGTCATTGATATCACGCAAAATCAGAACAAATAGCACCAAGTGTTGGTCATCTATTCCAGTTTATTAAGACACACAAAAAGCTTCTTTTTAAATTTATGTTGTTCAGATAAAGTAACCCACTACATTCACGGTACGCTTCATTCCCAGATGGGCGCCAACAAATGGTTATGTACTACGATCGCCTTATAAAATGACTAGCAATAACCGGTGCATTTTAAGTAGGTCCACAACTGTTTCTTCTGTACATTAACGATATAAATCTAAATAAAAGGTTTGGAAGAGCAGACTTATATGCGGATGATCGGAAAATAGTATGCAGCTGCAAGCCTTAAATGTGAACGAAAATATGGTCAGGATTCCTGGATCAAAACATATGAGCTACCGACTAACCACATTAAATGAAGATTCGTGCATTATATTAAATATCATCATAATGTATTCTTCTATTAACATAAGTGTAGGGTACATACTGTTGTATCATAGCATCATCTAGGAATTACAAAAATATAACCTAATAAATATCTTTCAACCCAGAAGACTGACTGGGCTTATAAACAAAAACTCCTTGACAAGTGAAGCTGAGATCACACATGTCAAGATGTGTATAAGGCCGTCACTTGAATGGTACTCATATACTTGTCAAAACATGAGTATTGTGGAGAAGATGAAATGAAAGCACCGTTCTTTAGAATCTGTAAAACTCATTCTTTTGAAAACAATCTAATACTTCTTTATTAACTGGAAAATGATACTCTTTTCATATAATACCGCTCGGTTGTGAATCACGACACTGTTAACAGAAAAAGATTGAAAACTTAAGAAATTTAACGGCAAAAAAAAAGATCATCTTTGTACCACAAATCAGTCCATTGTGGAACATAAGGAATGCCCACTTGGACAAAAAAGTACAATGAATTTAGTTTTCAATAGCGATCTCATTACTAATACATATTATGTTGGAAAAAAATCCATAGATAGCGATGACACAATTTTATATGCAGCTTTGGTTAAGGAGCCATAACTTTTAAACTTAAATAAACTACACTTCAGAAACATTTTCGAAAGAATTATTGAGCAAACCTATGTAAAAAATAAATTTATTGTGTACGCGGAAGGGTGTGAACAACCTTTTACAGAACCTCGTTTGAAAAACAACATACCACTGCTTTATAAACTAATAAATAATCTCTCGTTTGCAAAATAACCGCTCAATTATGAATCCGGACACTGCTTATAGACTCAAAAATAATGCATATAAAGAATTTACGGCAGAACACAAACGATCTTTGTAACACTATACAGTCTATTTTGGATCAAATAAACTAATACTATCTGTATCTTTGTCATAATTATCAAGTTCAAGAAACTACCTATGTTGTTGTCAGGTTCACAAGATTCAAATCGACTGTTCCCGGATCTAAAACTACGCTTTGAAACACCATTTAATGATCCATCAATTATTTAGATAAACCTTGAAAAATAAACACTAATTGTGGAAACAGTGTATCCGCACTTTCCTCCATACAGGTATAAGGACAAAAAACATTATCCTGCGTGACCGAGTTTGCTATGAACTTGTTCCTCAGTACTCCGACTATTTGATTACCGTACTATCAGCAGGTGTTGTTTGGACTCAATTTTTAGGAAATACGTGTCACCGCATAAATTGACGTTGCACCGTTATTCTGAAATACGAAGCGATTTTAGGGGTCGGTCATTTAATTACTTCACAGAGAGCTTATGGTTCACATGTTTTTGTCTTTGATACATAACCTGTAGATGCGGATCTGCTGCATGCAGCGACGGTCAGTCAGTCTAAAAGTCTGTTTTCAGGATCGCACCAATTCTATCTTTGGAGAGGGGTACGCTAGAGAGAGCATCTGAATTTGCAAGTCCACATCACGGACCGTGCAAGAGAAATCTATTTGTTGAAGCTGCTCCTGCCAGCTTTCTACTAGCTTTTCTGGTTTGCGGAAAGAACAAATACACAGTGATGAACGTTTGTCAGTTCGCACACGATAAGTTCCACCAGGCAGATAATGACGTTGGAGCTGTTAGAAGTTTACTAATACTAGCACTTCTCGTCATTTAGTGGAATCCTCTGCTTCGATGTTGACTAGTCGTCGACATATGTACTATCACCTAGTTAGACAGAACTACTCCTATTGTTGAGGAACTAGCATCCATATCGACTATCTTTTCGTCTGTGTCTGTTGAGGATTCGAAAAGGTTAATTATGGTGGGGAGGTTATTAGTGCATTCGACTTATCATATGCCTGTTGACACCTGATGGTCAATAATTATTTCTTCTTTTATGTGTCAGTTTGTGCAAAATTGCTTCTAAGGATGCTAAGTCAAGTATAAAATGTCTGCAATAGTTCGCGAGACCAAAAAAACTACAAACGTCTTCGGATGTATTTCGTTTTGGCTATGTAACAATGAGGCGCATCTTTTCATTATTTGTACCCACTCCATTTGCAATGAAACGATGTCCTGAGGATACTTCATCTTTCTAAAGGAGAAGCATTCAGATGGATTCACTTTTATGTTATGTTGTATAAGACGCTTCAGATCGGCTTCCTGGTTGGCATTTTGTTGTTCAGGTGTGCTATCGTATGCAATAGTTTGATCAAGGTCAATCAAAAGTTTGTAGAACGATATATGTTATGAAATTTTCGCACACGTTTTCCAAAATTAACCGGACTATTCGTCTGAACGAAAAGCATTACTTGGTAATCATATAAACCGTTTGTTATTATGAATGTCGTTTTCTTCATACACTACTAGTTAGGGTAATGCTTTCCTTGATCACACAACTAAACTGTTAAGAGCACCAATCGTTGCACGACGATTATTTTCCTTCATCTTTCCGTTGTTTCAAACTCAAGCTACCAGCTCTGAAAATTCCAACGTGGATCACAGGCTAAAAGCATCTTCTCACCGCTCTTTCTTTGCCAGCCAATTTTTTGAATCTGTCCTTAACATATATATAAGTATGTATATATATTTAAAGGGATTTGGCGTTTGAAATCAGATCCACACCGAATATCATGTCTCAGCCTTATTAAGGGAATACTCAGAACTCATGATGAAACAAATAATACTCTAACTTAGGTCTAACAATGTCTTATAGAATACTTGTAGAGGGTCACCGCGAACTATGATTAACGCTGAAGAGCATCAGTTTTGCTGAAGTTTATGGTTTAGTCCCTTTAAAACCATTTCTTAATGAGAGATCCTGTAACCTCAGTATCTTATAGTATTTCAATCAGCCCACCTTGTTTTATAATTCTGAAGGTGATGGGGCGGACATATTTGACATGACAAGAAATAAATGCTTGACTAACGAAACAACTTGCTCACGTGATCCGTTATTTCTACCTCACTAAGGGTTCCTGCTAAACCGCGTGCAATGGAGACATCCATTTTGATGACAGTTGTAGATGTTTCATGATGGTCGTTTGTTTCAAGTTCAGTTTGACACCTCCTGAATAATACCACGGCTCGGAATGTGTGCATTACCTGTGCCTCCCGAGAAACTGTCTACAGTACTAGTTTCTATGGTTTTTTCCACTGTCGTCACTGAATGTTTTTGTTCTTCTGATTGGCCTGCCTTCAATAATAAATCGGTGCGCTGTACTCTTCAAGTCAATGGTATATGCCCGTGGCATTCGATGTAGGTGTTCACTTAGTAGGCCAAACGAGAGCGTGCAAAATCGTCTTGTTTCATGAAAAGCATTGAGGTTGTAGATTGTAGATATTCAAAATGTTTTTTCCCGCTTTCTACAGATGAAATAAGATCTTCATAGTTACTTGCTTATGATCCGCAGGTTGGAAAAACGATCGTCACACACATCCCAATTTTGAGTTTTGGATATGATTTCTTATAAGTCATATGCTGTTCCTTTATTTACTTCCTCGTCGCTAAAGAATGAGACAAGGTGATCGAAATAATTTGAGACTGATACGTACCACAGAAAAGCCTAAAGTCTAAATTTAGAAGCAGAATAATTCGACGAAGTTTTCAAAAGTGGTGGCTGATGCCAACGTGCGCTGATTGTTGCCTTAGATGGAAGCTCAGAGGGTTGATTTGATTTTGTTTGGTTTTTTTTAAGTAGTTACCTACATCACCAAATGTAATACCTGTAATCCACCTTAAACTATCATGATGTCATCAGTTGGATGTGATCTCTTAATCATTGGAAAAATATTCTGCTCGCATGAAGGTACAATAAAATGTGAAAGAGTGCATGAGATCTGTGGAGATCGCATGACAAACTTATTTTTTAACAGTTTTTGATACTATCCGTATTTATTTTGTTAATTTTTACAGCTTGTACATTCACTATGAAATTGTTGTACATTTTTTTTATCTGTGTGACCTTGAATATAACAAGCGCACTTCGCACACACGCTGCTTTCATTTTCCGTTCATTGTACACTAGCACGCACTTGCCGCTATACATTCTCATCTGCTTAGTGGATATTATTACTAACGATTAATACGTATGTTATCTACTTTATAGACTGCAGTCACATACACATACTGACCTTTGGAATAGCATAGCAAATGGAATATTAAATATACAAATATTGTGGTGAAATACCATCAGATCAAATCGAACACGCACAAGTAGCTGCATTAAGAAACGTTCTTATATTTTTTATTGCATTTATCGCATTTATTATTTTGAAATAATACATTGGATGGTCCACCACAGATCTAATATTTTTATTCCATTCCAACATTCAATCCAAAAAAGTGGTTTATATGTGATAGACAATGAAACGAAGGCTTATCTGTGAAACTGTGCTCTTCCGTGTATATTGTCCGATTTGATTAGAACACAATAAGTAAATAAAAGGTCTCCATTAGTGAACGGAGTTTGAATGAACTTACCTGGATATGCAATATTTTTTCTGAGCCAACATAAACTTTGATTTGGTTTGCTCCTTATCATGTTTTAGGTATAGAATCAATCCTAGTACTACTTTTTCACGTTTAGCATCTGACGTAATTTATCTATTGAAAACAGTATGAATAGTTTTAGACAAAGAAAATAAGTTATTGAAAATTTTAATGACTGCAAAGCTGTTTTCTTCATATATTGTGAAAATCATCTAAGCTTTCTATTCCTAAAGTATCCATTGAAAAATACCATATGACGGTTATAAAATCCATTTGCTCAAATCAACGATGAGCGTGAAGATTTAGCAAATTTCAAGCACACGAGATCCTTAAATAATGAAAGGAAACTCCAGAAAGAAACCAAAGGTGAAAACATCCTACTGTTTGCAGCTGAATAAGTTATTAAATGATAATGACTTTCGGCAATGCGAATGCATGTAACAATAGGGACTTCGGTTTCACAGATTTGCTAACCAATACCTGTCTGAAAACGTTTGATTTGGCAAATGTAAATTTTGAATTCACACACCTGTAGAAAAAATCTGAAAGATCGATTTACTCACTTTTGCTCGAATTTGGCTGCTGTAAAGACATCAAAATTTTAATAATCCGAGAAAAAACAGCGCCTCAGAAGACTTTCACAGAACATAAAAGGCATTCCACAAATGTTTTCGTGGTCACCAGGTATGCTTGAAATTTGACAGATTCACCTTATTCGACAAAATTGATCGGGAGAATGAACCTTCGTCTAGCTTGGCGACGTTCATCTAAAACTGCTCAAAAGAAGTCTTGACGTAGCGTAGGAAGTGCGTCTTCGGAAACTAAGCAAAAAGTATTTTTCGAAGCAAATAAATCTTGTTTATCTATGCTCCATGAAAACGTCCTTGAGAGGGTCACAAATATACAGCAGCTTGTTGAGGCTAACGACTTTCTTCGTGAGAAGTGGAATCTCAATGACAAATAATTAGGCCGTACTCGCAAACGTTAGTTCTAATCTATAGCATTTATCAAGTCAGGAATGAGGCTAAATCGTCCTCGACATCATTTTCAGCACCTTATAATAAAAAAGAAGCCCCTAGATCGCATTTCTTTGTCGCAGTAGTCAACTAAAATTAAATCATACTCAATGTCATTATTATTATTAAGAGGATGAATAACCGTGAATATGGCGATAAATCTGTTAACTGTTGTTCTTATAGCATAGTGCGAACGCTGTCTTTCATCCAGAAATCCGCAAATATTCTTCTCATTAGTGAAACTGATCACATGTTCCGAAAAAAATAACAACTGCAGGAAAATTTATTAAACTCAAGACTAGATCGCTAAAATATAATGAACGACAGTTACTGAAAGATATTGAGACAATTTCGGAAAACACATACATGTGATCAGAAATTCTCTATCGAAAACTGAGAATGGTGAACTGACATAATCGTTGGTCTGGATTAAAAAATAAGTAATAAACAAAACTGCTTGCCTGCAGTTTTTCCCAGTAATAATGATTATTTTCACACCTTAACCATCATTCGGATCGCCTAAGAACGTTTAAGGACTGATAATATTAGGAACATGTCGGAGAAACAACAGGTCATGTTGAACAGCTGGGTACACTGTACAAACATCGATCCCTAACATTCACAAACAAGTCAATTCGTGTGATTTTCGAAATGGATGATTTCCCTCTGTTTTTGATCAAGGTACTTTAACAGCTTCAATCAGTTTCTATATGCTTGCAGGCCGGAGAGTTAACTCAACGTGTTGAATGATCAACCTGATAAAAAAATACACTGGAATCACTTTTCACCAGTAATCTCATTCTTTATACAGTATATGTTGAAACAATTTCAAAGGTAACTGTAATAATATCGTCATATGCAGCATTGATATAATAGCCACAACTATAAAACTTGAATCCACTTCACTTCGTAAGCGCTATCGTAGGATTGATTGTGTAAACTTCCGGAATGGTCTCAGAAGCATTGACTCGACTATTTATTTAACTGCAAACAACAGCAAACAACTGATAAATATTTTTCTTTACAACGCGAATAATAATTCCAATAAATCTGCACGCTTTCAATGCCGAAGACATATATATGATGAATAATGAAAGACAAAATTTCCGAAAGCATGCTTTAAGACTTCATAACTTTGATTACTGCTCTGAAATATGTGCCGAAGTAGAAATTTACCGCACTTCAAAAGCTCAGCGCACAGAGAAGCGCGACACCCAGCTGAATAATGTATCTGCTTCACTGAAAATAACTCAATCGAAGTAAAATTAAATACATATTTACTGACAAATATCAAGTGTTTGATGACCCAAAAAGTATCGCAGAGCATTTGAAAACTTTTTATTGCTACAGTACCAAACGAAAACTCAACAGATGAATTGCACGTAACTCAAATTCCTTCCAGTGAAGTCGATGAAAATTAGGTTTAGTGTACACGAAGTTTCAAAAGTGATTCGTGAGCAAGACTAGAAGGACATCAGTCAGCATGCTGAAAAATTGAGCACTGATGTTTTCGCTGCTCCCCTGTGACCACTCACTACATCACTCTTTACAGAGTGTTATACAGATAAGTGGTATTATACACATATCCTCCTCACAATTATATATGGACCTGCAGCTAATGTTGAACATAACACACCGCTGAACATAATTTAAGAGGTATCCTCGGAGATGGAGAAAGAAGCTATGTCGGAATTAAGACATCTGCCTAATAACATTGTGATGTCGAGCTCACTGCTTGCGTACATGAGATATTGGCCATGTAAATTGAGTCCGCCTTACAATTTCAGTGACATCACGCAGAGTAGTAATAAATAGCTTCTGATGTCAGTCATATTCTTGAACTTGAAGACGGCTTTTATACAGACACAAACAAAACGTTTCTTTTTAAACTAAAGCTATTCAGATACATTTAGTCACTAAATTCATGGCTGGCTCCACCCCAGGATGGGCGCCGACGAAGGGTTAATTACTACGAATATCTGTCATCATCAAGAGCAGTTCTGTGTGCAGTTATATACGTCATATATCTTACTCAAAGATTTGAAAGGGCAGGCTTGAAAGCTGATGATCTGAAAATAGTATACAGCCCTAATACTGAAGATCTGGAGGAATATATATTCAGGATTTTTAGTGATCTTATTGACGTACGTTCCTTGAGCGAAACATGGCAGCTACCGTTTAGCCACAAAAAACATGTCATCCTGCATTTTACTAAACATCACAGTGATATACCTTTCTACTTAAAATAGTGTACGGTTTTGAACCCGTATATTAGCTCATGATTTAGCTAAACAAAAGACATGCCTTGTACATCATCTCTCAATGTAGACGAAAAAGTGGTTTCACAAACAAGAAGTTCATGACAAAAGACAAACAGCTTAACCTCGTCAAAATATGTATTAGGCCGTAAATTTAATATTTACCACTCATCTTTTCAAACATGAATATCATGGACTGGATACGTGTAGGGAAAGGTACAAAGAAGCTTCTTTCGGCGACTGCTAGTATAGAGCCACACAAAAAGATAAGAATATATTTTTTCTCATAAATTCTTGTTTTGTTAAATAATGCACAATTCTGAACCAGGAATTTGACTAATGACTGGGGAAAATGTAAGCATACTACTAACGCAAAAACTCGTGAAATCTTTGCGTATTAAGGCATTCCACAACAACTGAAACAGCAGTCAGTTGTATCTCGCACTAAGTATCCATATTCCTTACACACTTCAATTAAATCTTCATTCATATCAAATCGACGCAACAGAAACATGTCCCTCTACATAAAGGAGAACAAGCGCATATTAGGGAGGTCACCTATAAAATTGAAGACTGGCTGGAGGATAAAATATTCATACTTTGTGATGAACAAAAATAAAGGTAATTCACCCTATCGCAATTCATATCTTTTGATTCACACTGTACATGATCTTCGAATCATACACTCTAGAAATTGTTGTTCTGTTAACTTGCAAGTACGACTAGTTATGCAATATTGACAGGAAACCAGAATTTCTGATTGATCTTGCGGATTTCACGTATCGCGCACATCCATGTTGCTAGTGAATTGTCTTCTCATATGTTCAGCATTGTATCTCAATTACTCATATGTCGCAAGCTACTAATTCATCTCCCTTACGTTGTTATACATCTTTGTATTTTATCGCACCTGAACATGCCGTGAAGTTAATTGAAAGGCCTGTAGATGTTGCTCAACTACAGTCAATTACCAACAACTCAAACTTTCTGTATCGTTAAGCCTGCAAATTTATTATACGAAGTACATCAACTTGATTTTAGCAAATTCATGGTTAATACGCAAACGTTGTCCCATCTTAGATAGCCTCGCGTTCATAATTACGTCTTCAAAAGGCAACCACTGTCACTCGTGTCATTTGTTCGCATGGTGGATTGTAGAGTCTCGAAGAATATTTGTAATTCTTTGTTACCCGAGTCTAGAATTTTTGATAAATGTTGTAGATTTCACGAATCATTCACGTCCATGTGACATGTTGATTGAAATTTCATATGTTCAGCCTTGTATCTCAGTCGCTTATATGAAGCAAACCAAAAATAATTGTGTAAGATGGTATTATTCAACTTCGTACGTTATCGCAATTGAACACTTGTTTACGTTTGGCCTTATTCTCACAATCGTATTTTACGTAACATACTGCAATACTGAAGTGTTCTTTTTCTGTTTGGACAAATTTTTCTATGTAAACCTATTCACAAATTCATTATTTCTTTTTCAATGAACTTATTTCATTTTCGTCCATCCACATACGATCGGCCTTTTACGTTTATTCTATTATTTTAAACCAAATAGTGAGAAGTTCACAACTTGTGGCGATTTGATTTGAAAGACAATGTCGGATAAACATGAGCTTGAGTGTCATACTTAAAAGGTACGTTTTGATGCTTCTACTGAACAACTAGTAAATCACATATATTTGCTTCTTTGCTGTCTTTTTTCACTATTGATCACTGAGGTCCATGCAGTCAAACGAAACTGAATAACCGTGCGTCATGTCACCTGCGCATAGAAATTACTGTGTTTTACTATCTGTTCGCGCGTTTCAAAGTGTCTGTTGAGGATTTCAAAATTGACAATTTGGATAAATGGGCTTCTTTAGGGTCAACGTCATCAAAATGAACAGCAAAAGATTGTTTAAGTGACAGCATTGATAGAACAAATTCAAGCAAGTGAAAATAAAATTCATAGTTTTGTTAAATGTCTGTGAACGGACAAATAATCAAACTAGATCACCATGTATATCATGACTCCAAATAATTAATCGTGATGATAAAACATTACTGACAAGATGATTATTATTCAGTCAAAAGAGCAATAGATTTTTTGATTAAATTTGTATTGATACGTGATTATCCCATGTATTTCGACTGTATCACACTGCGAAGAAAGTTAGGAAGTTGGAACGCAGAATTCTGCAAACATCTCATGTGCAATATATTTAAATAAATGAGCATATCTCAAGTACATATGTGAATGGTTAATTAGATCGATGTAAACTTGAAAAGCTGAAGACAAATAATGTTATAATTCATCGATTTTTCAGTGTCATATTCTTGACAATAATTTCAATATTTCTTGTTCTATAATGCTTTTCAACTTATAATATTGTAGCGTTTCCATTTTATCAGATTGTATTAGGTTGGTGTTAGTGTGTGATAAAATGTTTTAATTTGTTTGAAATCTATTATTAACATTCGCTTATAATATCCGTAAATACGTATTGAAAATGTTTTGTCACTGACTACTTATGCAACAGTAATTTTTCATAATCGGTGTAAGAATAATACCAACTCTGTAAACATAATGTAATGGGCGTGCTTCAAAATGATTGCTTTTTGGACTTTATCTGTCTATGGTCTATCTGATACATAGAGCTTCTTTGTAAACCAGCAAAGAAATACTTTGCATGATGGATTTTTCAGTGCGATTCAAACAGCTTACGATGGTAGGGTTTGAAAAACCGAACAAACTTATCGGTTTATCTGACATCAAATGATTTAGATATTTGGACGATCGCAAACTATAGAAGCAGATGCAATGACAGATGTTATGTATGTTATGTTTTGTAGTCTCAACAATATTTTCTACGTTTTTGTGTAGTTATTGGCTTATCGTTCTCAGTAATCAAGACGAACTGCCATGTGCTCACCTTGGCACTCCCCGTATGACTTAGTGGTTTACGTTTGACGGCAATTTATCAAAAGCTTTGTTTTTTTATCGACAGTCTCAAGTCTTCCTACTTCCAGCTTGAGTCAAACCCTTTGCGCCTGTTAGTGGTCTAAACCTGGATTAAAATACTGATTTACTGCATGTTACTGGATTGTATTTCGGCTTATTCTAAAGGACTCTTCTTCAGATGAATGAAATTGATAACGCTGACAATGCGATAACGTGTACGTGAAAAAGGAGAAAACATGAACGTGTGACTCGAGTAGTCATTTGTGCCTATCTGCACTTTCAACTAACATTCAGATTACTTATTCACTGCATGACATTCGATTGAATGCTGGCTAACGAATGTGTTACTCTGAGAGCTCCAGTTTTTCAGATGGTTTCGAATATATGCATACTCTGCAAATAGAAGTCAGCTTTGTTACAATGTTCGATGTAAACACACGTTTGCTACTGATGAATTACGTATGGATTGCAAAACACTTTTACTTGTACTCTGAAAAACTGTGGGAAATAAGTATATTCTAAGGAAAGTAAGTAAATCGGAGCAATTTTCTAAGGATTTCGCTAATTAATTTACCGTGAAAACAAGGAAAACTGAAAGGATTCAAGATTTTGATTTTCGGTCAGTGGTTATCTGGTCTCATTGACAACTTTCCGTTACCATGACATCACCCACATTTGCCATCAGATAAGCTTCTTCATAATCATTAGAGCTATAGGCCGTAAAATGGCCTCAAGATATCCAGGATGATTTCACGGTTATAACAAACAGTTATTATACATATAATAATAGGTAAAGTTGACAAATAGTCATTATTTCCATGGAAATCAGAATTTGTTCTCAAAGGTTTCTTACCAATATAATGGAGGCTGCCATAAAATCAATGTTATGTCATGTCTTAATTATATGTTTTACAATCAATAAACATGGTTATCTGTTTCTCAGAGGCATCGGTGTATCTGACATGAAATGATTTGAATATTTGTACATTCAATAACTGTAGAAGCAAATGAACTAATAGATGATATAGAATATGTTATAGGTTTGTGTGTAGTAATTGGTTTATCCTTCTCAGGAATCATTACTCTCCTGCCAGAACGAACTGCCATGTGCTTACTCTGACACTCTCCGTATGAATTAGTGGTTTGCATTTGACGGCAAACAGAAAGAATATATTGTGAAGGTGATAACTCCTTTTGCTTACTATGATTTTAAGAACACCTAATGTACTATGTTTCAATGTAAAAGCATTCAGCATTTTCTCCATTCACCTAATACAGGTCAGAAATTATTATCCCACGACTGTATACCATCAACATGGTTTGCTTTATTACGACCATTCCATTCATATTCCGTTATGATTTATATTTTAATTTACTTCTGTTAAGTCAATTTTACTATCAATAGTTGAGGGATCGACTTGTGGTTTTTTACCACTATTTAGTCGCTTGTGAAATTCCTGTTTCCCTTTACATATAATGCATCTTACGTAAACGAATATCTAAATCTTAGCTAATAGAAGCTGCTCTACCATCGACAACGTTTATCTTATTTGACTCATAAATAATATGTTATTGTAATGTAATAGTGGTCGTGAAAAAATCTCCATTATCAAGCTTCTCAAATTGTGTGCATCTTAAACCACAACTTAAAATAATGAAGAGTATATTCTTATTTAGGTTGAGTCATACTTCCGTTACCTGTAGCACTGATCGATGTTAGATTATATTAGTTTTCTGGTTTTATTGCGTGATTGAATCTGAAACACAATAACAATATAACGCATTTTATGTGTTTTGAACAACAAATAAAGAACTAGAGAAAACTAGAGAAAATCAAAAACGTGAATTTTGATCTGTTCCGCATCAGATGAAAGTTTGGTCATATGACATGGGAGTTAGAAAAATATGGCAGTGAAACCTAATATACAGCAGTTTTCAACATCAATATAACACAGAATATTTCATAGTAGTATATCATCTGATTTCAGGTCTGACTTAGTAGTGCAGATTCGCGCAGTTGTTTATCTGAATTTCAATGTATTTATATCAATAAAATACACTTTGTTTGATTCAATTCTTACTGAATATGTATATTGACAACTCTCAAACGAATACTGTTTTGAAATGTGACGTGATAAAAATAAAGTATCGTTATATTGAAGATACGTGACGCAAGTAGAAATCAGTACCGTTCAAACAGATATTCATATAATATTGAGAGATAAGAGTTTTCATATGTTGTATTCCGACTCAAATCAAATACATGTTCAGTAAAGAACAAAAATGAAATAGAGATGAAATAGTTTGATGTCGTCCGAGTGAATTGAACCGTCTCAACCACGCTATATACCGAAAACATATTGATATTCATTCTGATATTATTGAACATACCATTCATGTACAACACTTATCGTAAGAGATATTTGTGAGAGAATAGGTGCTTTCTTGAATACGATTTAACCAGAATAGTTATTTTATACTTCTTAGAGAATAGATGAACGTTCGACAGTTTGTTTACCGACTGTTTTAGTAATATTACCTTCCTCCCAGTTTCATTACAGAAACTGAACCTGCATCCTTCTTGAATATATACATATATATATATATATATATATATATATATATATATATCAACTACATAATTTTCATTTTCCAGTCCATCTAACTTTGAAAAATGTGTTTGTTTTATATTGATAATTGAGGGATCATTCAGTAAGTGATGTTGCGTATAATTAGTGCTGGAAAAAAGTTGAACATCTATGCACAGACTGAATGGTCATCTTAAATTTTTTCTTCTTGTGTGATAATTTTCCACACGTTTTTTTAATAGAGAAATACGTGAGGTTTTCAATCAGCAGGAATTCAACGATACATTCACTAGTTTTGTTAAATGTGGTTCTTCATGAATAGCAGTTCAGTATGAATGTTTGTGTATGTCCACAAAATTTTTGATCCTCAGTCAGTGAATGATGTTGAACAATACTCTTAAATAATTGCACAATGGCTTTAATTTACTCGAGCTTAATGGTCATTGAGAAGCGGTTACAGAAGTTTTCAGATATCCTATGTTCATTCTTTGACTTAAACATCGCTTGAAATTATATTTTAATGTCGGAATAACGAACGGTGTTCGAATATCAAATATCAACCACCACAGAACTGATAACTAATACGTCGAACTGAAATTGCTTAAATTACGTTTATTGATGAAGTCGATTACGAAAAATATGTTGAACTTGAATAATACGAACTTACATATATTGGCTAGCTTGATAATAATAAACATGACACGGTCTACTGCCTAAAACTACCAATCATCAGATTTATAGCAAAGTTTGACAGAAGATATTTTAGGCTGATACATTTCCAACAGTCCTTTATATCTGGATTTATAAATACTTTTTTCATCAAAGAGTTCTTGATTTTGTACATAGGCTACTCCATCTGTTGAGTACATTTTCATCAGTTTTTGGATTGAACTTTTCGCTCAAACATTCAACGTGGGAAGAGAAGACAAGCAAACGTGTACCGTGTCATATTGTCACTATGAAATGATCATAAGATTGTCGTACTACATGTATGCACTGATTTTATAATAAAAAGAGATCGTGTGAATGTAATACACGAGATTTTATACCCTGACCGCATGTATTTACGTGATAAAATAAGACTTGATTCAGTATCAAATATATACATATATATCCATAAATATTGGTATCTTTTGTCATTTAGAATCCAAACAAGATTTTAATTTCTACTGAAAACATGATAAGTTGGTTGGAAATGCGCTAATCGTAAATCGACATACAATTTAAACCTGATATTATATGTACACTTGCTTCCACAAATCAAATGTGAACTTGATAATCTTATACCTTGAATCCAACATGAAAATGTATAACACAATTAGGTACGAATGTTTAGAAATTAATGGTTGTATATTAGACATGAGGCGATTTCAAATACGTTAGTTTATAACCACGTTATTAGCAAACATGAAAAGTCATTGCTTTTTGTTCCATCAATAACACAATAACAACAAATCAATTCCTTCACTTTTGAATTTTATAACTTATATTTAATACTTTGTTTATTTTCTCTTCATTTATTTTTCGTAGATTCATTTGGTTGAATGTCGTTGCATTCACTAAGATTGCGATTGATGTAAAGCCAAATATTACTTGGGATTACTACCAGTTTGGCTTGACTCGGCCAGCAACATTCTGTCTTTCATATATAGTAACTATTTCGTCATGACAATCAGCAAATTTTTATTACTTTGCTCCATTTCGTTCATGGTTGATAATTGAAATAGGTAATATGTATTCAGTTTACAGCACAATAACATCCTCAGATGAAGTAAAACCATGTAGTTCTTATCACAGAAATAAGACATTCGGTTTCATGGTGTCCGGTTATAGCAACAAGCATTATGGACTGAAATCTGCCAAGGATAATATTTCAATATGTGATGCCTAGAAAAATGTTGTTTAAAAATAACGAGATCTCAATATATACTGTCACGACATTTTACCATTCCATATACATTGGGGCGATATCGTAAACGTTATACGGCTTACGTAGTCAATGTGGAAATCAAAAATTGAGGCTAATACAGTCTCAAATACCAAATTGATGATTGAGTTTAATGCAGATTTCAAAATGTGTGATTATTACGGAGATTGAATATCATGTCACTTTGTTTTTTTTTCATATATAGTTCACAATACCTGAAGGTGTGAAAACTTTCACAATTCATGAACTTTGGTAATATTAAATTTTGATGATATATAGAGCAAATGTGTCTACAGTATTCGGTGCAAATATTATGTATGATAAAATTTGTTTTATAGGAAACGGATACAAAAATTCTTAGAAACCTATTCCTTTTTGATTGGATATGTGAAAGTAAAGACGTATGCTCGTAAGAAGTAGCTTTTTTACATTGTGAAATGAAATTGAAAACAGCGTTGCGATGTCATAATTAGTCGTGAATATGTGAAGTCATGTGTAGTTGCTGAAAGGCGTAGAATGACATCAGAAGACGACGAGGAGCAGCGCACGTTTCTACCAAAATGAAGTGGACACCTGAAAATTTGAATCTTCAGTCTGAATAAAATGCAATAAATTGCGACCTTTTACATCACAGGTGCAGCATAATGAAATAGATATTGAATGTTTTAGTAAACACAGTAGGCGAACGTAGTAAACCAAATACAATTCAATATAATAATGTTTGTCTTGAATGAAATAATTAAATTTCACTTCAACAGTGGACTCCTTTAGTAAGGAAATCTCGATTCGCTTTCATTCAAAATAATAATGGTTTGTTGTTTTCTTAATATACAGGACGCAAATATGGCCAGATATAAATCCGAATTGTAGAATTTAATTTTCAATGTTTTCCACCTAATTGTCAGTTAAAATATTGCAACTGCTAATATTTTTTTATTGCAATAAATTCGATATTTCAACTTACTGAATTCCTTCTTCGCAATCATTGCTTAGCCTGTGTGTGCATCAGGTATCCGACCACGTACTGCATACAACGGTAAAAGATGTTGCACAAGATATCAGCGCATTTCGACAAACGACTGCACCTTCTATTATCTGAATTTCATTCACCAGTAATAACGTCTTCTGTAATGGCTTATTTCGTTATTCTCCAAAAAACGTAGAATCCTTATTTTAACGAGAATGATATATTTCAGTTAATTTCGTTAGAAGTTCGCACAAAAATAATTGCTATTTTTTCATTTCACATTGTTAAACGTTTTATAAATATAATTTCAAACATTCACTTTTACAAAAATAATGTACAATGATATTTTTAGTGGATATAAAACGTATTCGAACCGTATTGGTGAAAAGTTTAATTAGATTCATCTACTAACTAAATAACTTTCAATCCAATCTATTTTTAATTGCATCCTCCACGAACAGTTGTGATGATTATTACATATTCTGAATTTATTTCTTCGTAAACGACTCAACATTTAACCCTTCAAAATTTATGAAAGGAAATTCGAATTTGATAAGCACGGACAGTGTGCACTTCAATATCCTCGAATACAATGCGTCTATGGTTACTTCAAAACTGCTCTAGACCTACATAACAGAACGGATCTTCTGAAGTATGTAAATCATTAGGAAGCTTATTTTTAATCTTTTTTTTGTTCCATGAATCACTGATTTTTTTGTGACGATATTCATCAAATTATAAGTAATTTGTCGATTATCATTCATAATTTAATAATGTTAATCACTGACATACTTCATACATTTGTAATCCCGTAAAGCGGGCTATCAAACTATGTTCAGGTTGTTACTTTGCGTCATTTTCTCATCATCCGCATAAACTTTCCACAAATCTTTTATTCTATACGGACTGCGGAACAACATGGACTTTTATAAATTCAAGTCTTACCAGATACAGTAGGTGTAAGACGTTATTTCGTATTTTCACATGATAAACCGCAGAAAGATGAGAATTTTACGAAAGAGCAGATAATTAGTGAATATCAAAGTAATTGTGAAAGTCATACAGTAACCTTACAAATTAGATGTTAATCAAGAACAAATAATTGATCCAACCAATTTTTTACAAACGCTTTTCGAAATAAAGTGATATTCACCAGAAACTCCCAGATTATTTGGATTCAGCGATAAACTATATAAAATCAGCGAATAACATTGAAATGTTTTTAATCTTATTTCATTTATTACAGCACACTTCGACGGAATAACATTGTTCCCAGCAAAAAAACAAAATAAAATGTAAGTGTAATGGTCAACAAGAATAAAGAACTACATTATATATGAGTAAAAGTTTGAAATGCGATAGGTTAGAGCCAATGTTCTGGTAAAGAATCGTTATGCAAACTACACCTTTATATCACTTTATGACTATGAAAGTAAGATGGAACTTTGTCACCTAATGACTATGTACGTACTCCATATGACCTACTCCTGCTTAAAATGTAGGTTAGCAAAATTTTTGACTATCTGAATTATAAATATTCATGAAAGCTGACATTGGGTCATTAGGTCAGGAATCGTATTATCTCAACTGCTAGATAACGCCTAGTTGTTCACAAAGCACATTTTGTTCATTGTTTGCGAAAATCGTTTTATAAACTCAATATCACTAGTTTTTTAGCATCAATTCACTCATTTCAACTCCTATTTTTTCAAGTGAACAATAAACGGTTTCTCGTTTATTGATTTCTTTTGATCTTGATTAATTAGAGCCTCAACAGTTAATGTACATTCTGACCACAATAGACATTAAATTTGTTATCAAAATTATGTGTTTAAAGTCAAGCAAATAACACTAACATAGAATACTTTCAATAATCGTGTTTATTATTCTTCATTTACTTAGCAAACATATTTACGAAAAGTACTGAAGAAAGAATACGGGTATCCTGGTTGGTTAATATGCACGCAACCACGCGGTCAAGTACGTTTTTCCTCCACATTTATTTGGCCTCAAGCTACATTATCATATTTTTCTTTGATCGTCTAATTTTAACACTATATAATAATATCCACAAACTATATACCAATGACTACACGACTGAATATGGGTAAAAGAAATATCTTAACAAATAATTAGTTTCATTAAATTTCGGGTAATATATGAACAAGAAAATTTTTGTTTATGATTGTATCACATGTTTGTTCAATATTCTTTCTTTCAATGAATTCATAAATTTTTTAACAGTTTACAACGTCATACGAACTCGAAGAAGTACGTTTTTGTTTGAATAGAACATTCGCACATATTAACTGCACTTCATTGGGTACCTGTCCGTAGCAATTCTATTTTACACCGTTTTTCAATGCTCCGAGTTAAAAATCAGGAACACGAAAACAAGAACTAAACGACGACCGTAGTGCCATTCATGAAACATACATCACCTTGTTAAAACACAGATTGATCTGAAATGCTTCACTCAACATATTAATAAAAAAGAATGATAAATCGTTTCATCTTGCTTCTTTATTCAGAATGAAATAATGATGCAGTTTAATCGATTGCCTTCTTATCACAAGCTTATTTTCTTTTCATTAGTTTCTTTTCACATTATCCTCAGTGAAGTTAAAATATATGTTTTGGGTTCATTCAATTACCTTTCAGGTGACTTCTAAGTCAGAAATGATATTATAGAGTGATTCGCGTAATACCTATCGTTTCCTACGTGTTCGATCGCTGGATACTTCGCAAATAGAGTGCGTGAACAAATTAATTATAGATAAAGAAACCTTGAACGACGTTCATTATAAATTGTATGTAAATTGACGTCGGAAGTGTTTCGTGTAGGACATTATTTCAATTTCTTTTATTATTGAGAATAACGACAATATAATGAATGATATGTTTGTGAAAAAAAAATTATTTTACAATAACATATAAGTTTTTCAGTCAGATAAGTGTTTGAGACATGCATAACATACCATTCATTTGCTTGGTTATACGTGAAGATACTTGTGAATAACCTGTGAGTGGCAGTTTTCAGTGGAAAAACTGTATTTTGATATGACAAGAGAAGTTTTAAATATGATGAAAGAAAATTTCATTACTGTGCTCATGACAGAAAAATGAACTCATACGCAACATCCGATGAATTTTACTTTAAATTATTATGATTATAATCTGTGATTCAACTACTTAGTGATAGACAATTAGACGATTAAATTACAAAACATACCACTATATATCATACTGAGAGAACGACATTTTTAAATATGTGAAGAAAAAGTAGAAAAGTATCACCAATTAAACATTATTATTATTTTTGCTGGCCGACAAATTATGTGATATATTTTTTCAGCCCAAGATCTCTGAACTTGTTTGTTGCACATAGTAATTATTATTTGAACAATTACTTTATCAGAATAAAAATGATATGATCATTAGACCTAACTTCATTTCACTAGCAATGTTTTGATGCATGTCAGCGGAAAAATACATCATTTATAACATTTTTTAGAAGTAATAACAACATCAGTTTATACTTTACATACTAACCATGATGAATTGATCTCATTCCTAAAAATGTTTGCTTCCTTAAAACGACCTAATAATTTATTTTTCCCTATTTTTACTTGAATCTGCGGAAAATGTCTCTTGTTCACCTTTCATGATATTTCATACTAATTTCATCAAATTATGTCTGCATTATTCTCAACCAAATAACTGTTTATAACAAATGACGTTTTTGTTATATGTCAGTGGATATGTGTATCAATCAAAATATTTTTTGAAGGCCATTACCAACATCACTTCATATTTTACATCTTACTCATCATAACTTGATATCATTCACAATTATTTTTCCTTTCATAAAACCATCTTTCATCTGCTGTTAAGGGCAAACAGATTAAATATATTGATTTGGTAATACTAAGAGAGAATGCAAACATTATTTCAAGACATGTATGCTCAAAGGGTTCGTTTCAAAGATTCGTCACTTAAATTACATAATGACGGCTTCGCAACCTCAAATCCCTTAAAAAGGTCATCAAAAAGTTAACAAAAAAATTGAGTCACTGTATGAATGTGCTGCTGTGGTGCGAACTACTTATATGTATTATATAACGTGAGTGTCAACTTAAAGTCTTGTAGCATAATATGTGGGAAAGATCAAGAAAGGAAGAGTTAGAAAACAATGGAATTTGTATGAAACGAATGAATAGTGACAATGGATTGATGTTTGGCAACAGGAACAGTCCAAATCCGTAGGATGAACGGATCTTTTGCAAATGAACGATTTACGATATGGTTGTCCGATTTTACTGAGTAACTCTGTAATTTTCGCTAAATACAATTCGGTTGCCCTCACCTGTGTTCTCATTCACTACATTTGGTGTCGCTGCCAGCTCGAAGGAAGGGGCTCCCGTGGCCGAAGGTGTTGCAGGACGGAGATTGGCGGAGCTTCCTGGAGTAGTTTGGGGCCACGGCGGAGCTGGTGTGGGCCTGGGGCGGAGTTGACGGTGCTGGTGACGCTGCGGAGAGGTGAGGCGAAGGCGGTTCATGACAGCCTGGACGGTGCCACCGAAGAGACGGCGTGGGAGACAGTCACCGAGCGGCTGATAATGGAGTTCGACAGCTCAGCGGACAGGGAGGAGGCGCCGCAGAGGTTCCGGTTGGCGCGGCTGTCGGCTGATGGTGACCTGTTGGTGCTTGCTGTGGAGCTCACCGGATTGCGCCGTGAGGAGTGGGCGGGGCACAGTCATTGGCGTCGCAATTCATCGAGTATGTGGCTGCCGCCGTGTTCCAGCATCGGGAACTGGTAAACGCTACACGTTGTATAGATGCCGTATCCAGTCCAGACCAGTGATCAAAAACGATGACCGAAGTGGTAATCCGTCATATTGTAGCGTGTCACGGAATACGGAAGGTGATATTAACTGACCAGGAGCTCTGTTTTGAAGGACTACGACGACAGCTTATTAAAAGGGGGGACGAGTGTGGTGCTCTGGTGAGAACTACTTATAAGTAGTATATAACGTTAGCGTCAACGTAAAGTCTTATACCCATTGTCGTCCCTTTATTATTACATATTCACGCCACAAACCACATGAGCCATCAATTTGCCGTCTTTGGCTTCTGTCTGATCAGACTTTATGTCCGGTTATATCATTTTGCTACTCATTCTCCGATTGCATATTTTAGATTCTCGTTGCACTTTGATCATACATTTCTTGCCTGTACAAGATTCTCAGGAAAAAGTGTCTCTTGTGCATGACATTTCAAACAATTTTATTCATACTACATCTGCTTTATTCTCTGGCATAATAACCCAGTTCATACTAAGTTTCCGTTGGACTCCTGAGTGAGCGACGCTTTGATGAAGAAACAGGATCTTAGTTAATAAGGCAGGTCGATAAACTAAGTTTGAAAAATTCATCAGTTTAGGCGATTTACAAATGTTTGAGATATTTCTAACCATCGAATGTGACGTGAAGCTATGTTTTGCGATGTGCGAACTTGTTGGAAGTAGGCATTTGTTGGCCAAACATCAACATGGCGGATATCCATGAAGTAAGAGAAAAATTCATTTAGCCACTTCTGTACGTTTCGACTACATGGTTGAGATCCACGAATTCAGGGAAATCAACAGTTTGAGAACCTGTACGTCCTATCTCAAAACGTTATGCAGTGGTGATGATGAATCAGTTCTTCGTGTTTTCGTGAATGCTAACTTTCGGAATTCGTCATCCTCCTAATATCTCTCCTACAATTTTATTTAGATTCCATTTCGTGAATAGAATCTTTGACACCTACAATTTCAGATGACTGCGAATACCCATACTACATCTACTAATACTTCGTGATTTGAAGTGATAAATGCATCTCTGCTTTCATGTGATATGAAAACTTGAAATAAAATACTTATGTACGACGTTCTGTGTGGCTGTTGACTAAGGACATAATAGCAAACATTCAGTTTGCAGTAAAGGAAGTCAAATATATGCGACATGAGAGATATTGTAGATTTGTCTTGAAAACTTTAACTCCAGAAAATATTGATGCGGAAAAAAATACATAGTAATGATTTTATTTGAAAATAGTCATCTTGCGAAAGCGTTCAAAATGAATTATGCACAACCGTCTTAGTTGTGCAATATTTCTATGGACTTGTTTAAATGTAATGCATTCAAAATAACCGACCAAAGTTTATTTACAAAAACGGATTTTCGATCTGACAGTCTACAAGGCAACTGTGTACAATCAATTTAAACAAATAATCATGATTGCCACCACATTAGGTTCAAGACCACTGTTTGCAAACAGAAGTACGGGATCTGAAGTCAAAAGCGCGATAGAATTTGTGAATATACAACATTTCATGCTGTTTCACGGTCAAAGAAACTTGAAGATTTATATTACATTTGGTGAAATACAGTCATCAAGGATTTTCTTTATTGCTAAATCTGTTGACCTTCAGGAATTTCTTAGACAATCATACATCAGAAGTTGGGATTGCCTGATCCGTCGAAGTTCACAAAAGTGATCACAGCTTTATTTGGTTTGACAAGTTAATTGTACGAAAAGCTGTTATTGTTTCGAAGTACATCAAATGTTATGCAGAAAGATATAACGTCACAGAGAGCTTATCATATAAGAGTATCATCACATTTGACATATAGTTGTGACAAGTGATAGTAGTATTACTATCACTTGTCACAACTATATGTCAAATGTGATGATACTCTTATATGATAAGCTCTCTGTGACGTTATATCTTTCTGCATAACATTTGATGTACTTCGAAACAATAACAGCTTTTCGTACAATTAACTTGTCAAACCAAATAAAGCTGTGATCACTTTTGTGAACTTCGACGGATCTGGCAATCCCAACTTCTGATGTATGATTGTCTAAGAAATTCCTGAAGGTCAACAGATTTAGCAATAAAGAAAATCCTTGATGACTGTATTTCACCAAATGTAATATAAATCTTCAAGTTTCTTTGACCGTGAAACAGCATGAAATGTTGTATATTCACAAATTCTATCGCGCTTTTGACTTCAGATCCCGTACACCTGTTTGCAAACAGTGGTCTTGAACCTAATGTGGTGGCAATCATGATTATTTGTTTAAATTGATTGTACACAGTTGCCTTGTAGACTGTCAGATCGAAAATCCGTTTTTGTAAATAAACTTTGGTCGGTTATTTTGAATGCATTACATTTAAACAAGTCCATAGAAATATTGCACAACTAAGACGGTTGTGCATAATTCATTTTGAACGCTTTCGCAAGATGACTATTTTCAAATAAAATCATTACTATGTATTTTTTTCCGCATCAATATTTTCTGGAGTTAAAGTTTTCAGGACAAATCTACAATATCTCTCATGTCGCATATATTTGACTTCCTTTACTGCAAACTGAATGTTTGCTATTATGTCCTTAGTCAACAGCCACACAGAACGTCGTACATAAGTATTTTATTTCAAGTTGTCATATCACATGAAAGCAGAGATGCATTTATCACTTCAAATCACGAAGTATTAGTAGATGTAGTATGGGTATTCGCAGTCATCTGAAATTGTAGGTGTCAAAGATTCTATTCACGAAATGGAATCTAAATAAAATTGTAGGAGAGATATTAGGAGGATGACGAATTCCGAAAGTTAGCATTCACGAAAACACGAAGAACTAATTCATCATCACCACTGCATAACGTTTTGAGATAGGACGTACAGGTTCTCAAACTGTTGATTTCCCTGAATTCGTGGATCTCAACCATGTAGTCGAAACGTACAGAAGTGGCTAAATGAATTTTTCTCTTACTTCATGGATATCCGCCATGTTGATGTTTGGCCAACAAATGCCTACTTCCAACAAGTTCGCACATCGCAAAACATAGCTTTACGTCACATTCGATGGTTAGAAATATCTCAAACATTTGTAAATCGCCTAAACTGATGAAGTTTTCAAACTTAGTTTATCGACCTGCCTTATTAACTAAGATCCTGTTTCTTCATCAAAGCGTCGCTCACTCAGGAGACCAACGGAAACTTAGTATGAACTGGGTTATTATGCCAGAGAATAAAGCAGATGTAGTATGAATAAAATTGTTTGAAATGTCATGCACAAGAGACACTTTTTCCTGAGAATCTTGTACAGGCAAGAAATGTATGATCAAAGTGCAACGAGAATCTAAAATATGCAATCGGAGAATGAGTAGCAAAATGATATAACCGGACATAAAGTCTGATCAGACAGAAGCCAAAGACGGCAAATTGATGGCTCATGTGGTTTGTGGCGTGAATATGTAATAATAAAGGGACGACAATGGGTATAAGACTTTACGTTGACGCTAACGTTATATACTACTTATAAGTAGTTCTCACCAGAGCACCACACTCGTCCCCCCTTTTAATAAGCTGTCGTCGTAGTCCTTCAAAACAGAGCTCCTGGTCAGTTAATATCACCTTCCGTATTCCGTGACACGCTACAATATGACGGATTACCACTTCGGTCATCGTTCTTGATCACTGGTCTGGAATGGATACGGCATCTATACAACGTGTAGCGTTTACCAGTTCCCGATGCTGGAACACGGCGGCAGCCACATACTCGATGAATTGCGACGCCAATGACTGTGCCCCGCCCACTCCCCACGGCGCAATCCGGTGAGCTCCACAGCAAGCACCAACAGGTCACCATCAGCCGACAGCCGCGCCAACCGGAACCTCTGCGGCGCCTCCTCCCTGTCCGCTGAGCTGTCGAACTCCATTATCAGCCGCTCGGTGACCGTCTCCCACGCCGTCTCTTCGGTGGCACCGTCCAAAGCTGTCATGAACCGCCTTCGCCTCACCTCTCCGCAGCGTCACCAGCACCGTCAACTCCGCCCCAGGCCCACACCAGCTCCGCCGTGGCCCCAAACTACTCCAGGAAGCTCCGCCAATCTCCGTCCTGCAACACCTTCGGCCACGGGAGCCCCTTCCTTCGAGCTGGCAGCGACACCAAATGTAGTGAATGAGAACACAGGTGAGGGCAACCGAATTGTATTTAGCGAAAATTACAGAGTTACTCAGTAAAATCGGACAACCATATCGTAAATCGTTCATTTGCAAAAGATCCGTTCATCCTACGGATTTGGACTGTTCCTGTTGCCAAACATCAATCCATTGTCACTATTCATGCGTTTCATACAAATTCCATTGTTTTCTAACTCTTCCTTTCTTGATCTTTCCCACATATTATGCTACAAGACTTTAAGTTGACACTCACGTTATATACTACTTATAAGTAGTTCGCACCACAGCAGCACAATCATACAGTGACTTAATTTTTTTGTTAACTTTTTGATGACCTTTTTAAGGGATTTGAGGTTGCGAAGCCGTCATTGTGTAATTTAAGTGACGAATCTTTGAAACGAACCCTTTGAGCATACATGTCTTGAAATAATGTTTGCATTCTCTCTTAGTATTACCAAATCAATATATTTAATCTGTTTGCCCTTAACAGCAGATGAAAGATGGTTTTATGAAAGGAAAAATAATTGTGAATGATATCAAGTTATGATGAGTAAGATGTAGAATATGAAGTGATGTTGGTAATGGCCTTCAAAAAATATTTTGATTGATACACATATCCACTGACATATAACAAAAACGTCATTTGTTATAAACAGTTATTTGGTTGAGAATAATGCAGACATAATTTGATGAAATTAGTATGAAATATCATGAAAGGTGAACAAGAGACATTTTCCGCAGATTCAAGTAAAAATAGGGAAAAATAAATTATTAGGTCGTTTTAGGAATGAGATCAATTCATCATGGTTAGTATGTAAAGTATAAACTGATGTTGTTATTACTTCTAAAAAATGTTATAAATGATGTATTTTTCCGCTGACATGCATCAAAACATTGCTAGTGAAATGAAGTTAGGTCTAATGATCATATCATTTTTATTCTGATAAAGTAATTGTTCAAATAATAATTACTATGTGCAACAAACAAGTTCAGAGATTTTGGGCTGAAAAAATATATCACATAATTTGTCGGCCAGCAAAAATAATAATAATGTTTAATTGGTGATACTTTTCTACTTTTTCTTCACATATTTAAAAATGTCGTTCTCTCAGTATGATATATAGTGGTATGTTTTGTAATTTCATCGTCTAATTGTCTATCACTAAGTAGTTGAATCACAGATTATAATCATAATAATTTAAAGTAAAATTCATCGGATGTTGCGTATGAGTTCATTTTTCTGTCATGAGCACAGTAATGAAATTTTCTTTCATCATATTTAAAACTTCTCTTGTCATATCAAAATACAGTTTTTCCACTGAAAACTGCCACTCACAGGTTATTCACAAGTATCTTCACGTATAACCAAGCAAATGAATGGTATGTTATGCACGTTTCAAACACTTATCTGACTGAAAAACTTATATGTTATTGTAAAATAATTTTTTTTTCACAAACATATCATTCATTATATTGTCGTTATTCTCAATAATAAAAGAAATTGAAATAATGTCCTACACGAAACACTTCCGACGTCAATTTACATACAATTTATAATGAACGTCGTTCAAGGTTTCTTTATCTATAATTAATTTGTTCACGCACTCTATTTGCGAAGTATCCAGCGATCGAACACGTAGGAAACGATAGGTATTACGCGAATCACTCTATAATATCATTTCTGACTTAGAAGTCACCTGAAAGGTAATTGAATGAACCCAAAACATATATTTTAACTTCACTGAGGATAATGTGAAAAGAAACTAATGAAAAGAAAATAAGCTTGTGATAAGAAGGCAATCGATTAAACTGCATCATTATTTCATTCTGAATAAAGAAGCAAGATGAAACGATTTATCATTCTTTTTTATTAATATATTGAGTGAAGCGTTTCAGATCAATCTGTGTTTTAACAAGGTGATGTACGTTTCATGAATGGCACTACGGTCGTCGTTTAGTTCTTGTTTTCGTGTTCCTGATTTTTAACTCGGAGCATTGAAAAAACGGTGTAAAATAGAATTGCTACGGACAGGTACCCAATGAAGTGCAGTTAATATGTGCGAATGTTCTATTCAAACAAAAACGTACTTCTTCGAGTTCGTATGACGTTGTAAACTGTTAAAAAATTTATGAATTCATTGAAAGAAAGAATATTGAACAAACATGTGATACAATCATAAACAAAAATTTTCTTGTTCAATTATTACCCGAAATTTAATGAAACTAATTATTTGTTAAGATATTTCTTTTACCCATATTCAGTCGTGTAGTCATTGGTATATAGTTTGTGGATATTATTATATAGTGTTAAAATTAGACGATCAAAGAAAAATATGATAATGTAGCTTGAGGCCAAATAAATGTGGAGGAAAACGTACTTGACCGCGTGGTTGCGTGCATATTAACCAACCAGGATACCCGTATTCTTTCTTCAGTACTTTTCGTAAATATGTTTGCTAAGTAAATGAAGAATAATAAACACGATTATTGAAAGTATTCTATGTTAGTGTTATTTGCTTGACTTTAAACACATAATTTTGATAACAAATTTAATGTCTATTGTGGTCAGAATGTACATTAACTGTTGAGGCTCTAATTAATCAAGATCAAAAGAAATCAATAAACGAGAAACTGTTTATTGTTCACTTGAAAAAATAGGAGTTGAAATGAGTGAATTTGATGCTAAAAAACTAGTGATATTGAGTTTATAAAAACGATTTTCGCAAACAATGAACAAAATGTGCTTGTGAACAACTAGGCGTTATCTAGCAGTTGAGATAATACGATTCCTGACCTAATGACCCAATGTCAGCTTTCATGAATATTTATAATTCAGATAGTCAAAAATTTTGCTAACCTACATTTTAAGCAGGAGTAGGTCATATGGAGTACGTACATAGTCATTAGGTGACAAAGTTCTATCTTACTTTCATAGTCATAAAGTGATATAAAGGTGTAGTTTGCATAACGATTCTTTACCAGAACATTGGCTCTAACCTATCGCATTTCAAACTTTTACTCATATATAATGTAGTTCTTTATTCTTGTTGACCATTACACTTACATTTTATTTTGTTTTTTTGCTGGGAACAATGTTATTCCGTCGAAGTGTGCTGTAATAAATGAAATAAGATTAAAAACATTTGAATGTTATTCGCTGATTTTATATAGTTTATCGCTGAATCCAAATAATCTGGGAGTTTCTGGTGAATATCACTTTATTTCGAAAAGCGTTTGTAAAAAATTGGTTGGATCAATTATTTGTTCTTGATTAACATCTAATTTGTAAGGTTACTGTATGACTTTCACAATTACTTTGATACTCACTAATTATCTGCTCTTTCGTAAAATTCTCATCTTTCTGCGGTTTATCATGTGAAAATACGAAATAACGTCTTACACC
>OX103971.1:6249141-6296619 GCA_944470395.2 Schistosoma turkestanicum | reverse complement strand
GGATCTGAAAATCACAGATCTAAGACTATTGTGTTTGGCCGAGATTTTATTACCGATAAAAATTAACTTATGTTAAAATGGAAGTGTCCTCTGATTGTTTACGCTTTAACTGTTCACTCTCTCATAAAGATGATACTATGTTCAGTGATTATTATCGTAAGTTATTGGTAGAGGGCACTAAAGATAGTTGTTTGATCGAGAATTTCGAAGTACCTGAAAAGGATGTGATGTCTAAGGCACCGATTACAGGCTCAGAATTTTTAATGGTTGAGTTTAGACTTGAATTTATGATCCGTTGTACAGATTTCATGAATCGTTCACATGTATTTACCTAGTGGACTTATGTGTCGTAACTGATGGGAAGGTACGGTACATGATGACCTTGATAGTTTATATCCATGGGGGAGGGCGGGTGAGCTTGCTTCAGTAAGTCCTCCGCGTACTTTTGGTTTGGATTAGGTGATTAGAGTAAACGATAATCTAGGGCATTACTATTTGCTACCAACCTGTCAAATATTCTATGACTAGACAGCAGTAATGTCACATTTCAGTTACATTGTAATGCAGCTGTAATCGGAATAGAATACTGAATGAAACTACTACTATTATTCGTGACAAGTATCCTGTCGAATGCGAACGTTTATCTTATTAAATGATGTGCCGTCTATGATGTGATTTCTTTTCGCACAACGTACGATAAACTGACCATAACACGACAATCTATTTGACAACACGTAACTTTAAATACATATAAACGTGCTTTGTTTCGTTCGGACTCATGGTCCAGTATCTCTCAACGCTTTTCCTAATACGTTAATTCAGTGTGAATGGTTGATTGAGTTACAAAGGTTGAAGTAGATAGTAAAGTGGAATAAAAAATTTGATCAACCCTATTACTCTTGCTGATGCACTAATATAACTTCGATTACCAGTCAACGTTTAATAATATCACATCCCATAGAGATATAATTTGAACCGATTGCAAAGAAATGTAAAAACTTGAGAGCATTTCAGAAAATGGGTAGAATAACAAAACTTTCCTGATCATGACAGATCTTTCATATCCTGTGAAAAAAGAATGACACGCTGTCGAGTAGTATGTAATCCTTAGTAAATTGACCGGAGCAATCAATCTGAAAATCACAGATCTAAGACTATTGTGTTTGGCCGAGATTTTATTACCGATAAAAATTAACTTATGTTAAAATGGAAGTGTCCTCTGATTGTTTACGCTTTAACTGTTCACTCTCTCATAAAGATGATACTATGTTCAGTGATTATTATCGTAAGTTATTGGTAGAGGGCACTAAAGATAGTTGTTTGATCGAGAATTTCGAAGTACCTGAAAAGAATGTGATGTCTAAGGCACCGATTACAGGCTCAGAATTTTTAATGGTTGAGTTTAGACTTGAATTTATGATCCGTTGTACAGATTTCATGAATCGTTCACATGTATTTACCTAGTGGACTTATGTGTCGTAACTGATGGGAAGGTACGGTACATGATGACCTTGATAGTTTATATCCATGGGGGAGGGCGGGTGAGCTTGCTTCAGTAAGTCCTCCGCGTACTTTTGGTTTGGATTAGGTGATTAGAGTAAACGATAATCTAGGGCATTACTATTTGCTACCAACCTGTCAAATATTCTATGACTAGACAGCAGTAATGTCACATTTCAGTTACATTGTAATGCAGCTGTAATCGGAATAGAATACTGAATGAAACTACTACTATTATTCGTGACAAGTATCCGTCGAATGCGAACGTTTATCTTATTAAATGATGTGCCGTCTATGATGTGATTTCTTTTCGCACAACGTACGATAAACTGACCATAACACGACAACCTCTTTGACAACACGTAACTTTAAATACATATAAACGTGCTTTGTTTCGTTCGGACTCATGGTCCAGTATCTCTCAACGCTTTTCCTAATACGTTAATTCAGTGTGAATGGTTGATTGAGTTACAAAGGTTGAAGTAGATAGTAAAGTGGAATAAAAAATTTGATCAACCCTATTACTCTTGCTGATGCACTAATATAACTTCGATTACCAGTCAACGTTTAATAATATCACATCCCATAGAGATATAATTTGAACCGATTGCAAAGAAATGTAAAAACTTGAGAGCATTTCAGAAAATGGGTAGAATAACAAAACTTTCCTGATCATGACAGATCTTTCATATCCTGTGAAAAAAGAATGACACGCTGTCGAGTAGTATGTAATCCTTAGTAAATTGACCGGAGCAATCAATCTGAAAATCACAGATCTAAGACTATTGTGTTTGGCCGAGATTTTATTACCGATAAAAATTAACTTATGTTAAAATGGAAGTGTCCTCTGATTGTTTACGCTTTAACTGTTCACTCTCTCATAAAGATGATACTATGTTCAGTGATTATTATCGTAAGTTATTGGTAGAGGGCACTAAAGATAGTTGTTTGATCGAGAATTTCGAAGTACCTGAAAAGGATGTGATGTCTAAGGCACCGATTACAGGCTCAGAATTTTTAATGGTTGAGTTTAGACTTGAATTTATGATCCGTTGTACAGATTTCATGAATCGTTCACATGTATTTACCTAGTGGACTTATGTGTCGTAACTGATGGGAAGGTACGGTACATGATGACCTTGATAGTTTATATCCATGGGGGAGGGCGGGTGAGCTTGCTTCAGTAAGTCCTCCGCGTACTTTTGGTTTGGATTAGGTGATTAGAGTAAACGATAATCTAGGGCATTACTATTTGCTACCAACCTGTCAAATATTCTATGACTAGACAGCAGTAATGTCACATTTCAGTTACATTGTAATGCAGCTGTAATCGGAATAGAATACTGAATGAAACTACTACTATTATTCGTGACAAGTATCTGTCGAATGCGAACGTTTATCTTATTAAATGATGTGCCGTCTATGATGTGATTTCTTTTCGCACAACGTACGATAAACTGACCATAACACGACATTCTATTTGACAACACGTAACTTTAAATACATATAAACGTGCTTTGTTTCGTTCGGACTCATGGTCCAGTATCTCTCAACGCTTTTCCTAATACGTTAATTCAGTGTGAATGGTTGATTGAGTTACAAAGGTTGAAGTAGATAGTAAAGTGGAATAAAAAATTTGATCAACCCTATTACTCTTGCTGATGCACTAATATAACTTCGATTACCAGTCAACGTTTAATAATATCACATCCCATAGAGATATAATTTGAACCGATTGCAAAGAAATGTAAAAACTTGAGAGCATTTCAGAAAATGGGTAGAATAACAAAACTTTCCTGATCATGACAGATCTTTCATATCCTGTGAAAAAAGAATGACACGCTGTCGAGTAGTATGTAATCCTTAGTAAATTGACCGGAGCAATCAATCTGAAAATCACAGATCTAAGACTATTGTGTTTGGCCGAGATTTTATTACCGATAAAAATTAACTTATGTTAAAATGGAAGTGTCCTCTGATTGTTTACGCTTTAACTGTTCACTCTCTCATAAAGATGATACTATGTTCAGTGATTATTATCGTAAGTTATTGGTAGAGGGCACTAAAGATAGTTGTTTGATCGAGAATTTCGAAGTACCTGAAAAGGATGTGATGTCTAAGGCACCGATTACAGGCTCAGAATTTTTAATGGTTGAGTTTAGACTTGAATTTATGATCCGTTGTACAGATTTCATGAATCGTTCACATGTATTTACCTAGTGGACTTATGTGTCGTAACTGATGGGAAGGTACGGTACATGATGACCTTGATAGTTTATATCCATGGGGGAGGGCGGGTGAGCTTGCTTCAGTAAGTCCTCCGCGTACTTTTGGTTTGGATTAGGTGATTAGAGTAAACGATAATCTAGGGCATTACTATTTGCTACCAACCTGTCAAATATTCTATGACTAGACAGCAGTAATGTCACATTTCAGTTACATTGTAATGCAGCTGTAATCGGAATAGAATACTGAATGAAACTACTACTATTATTCGTGACAAGTATCTGTCGAATGCGAACGTTTATCTTATTAAATGATGTGCCGTCTATGATGTGATTTCTTTTCGCACAACGTACGATAAACTGACCATAACACGACAACCTCTTTGACAACACGTAACTTTAAATACATATAAACGTGCTTTGTTTCGTTCGGACTCATGGTCCAGTATCTCTCAACGCTTTTCCTAATACGTTAATTCAGTGTGAATGGTTGATTGAGTTACAAAGGTTGAAGTAGATAGTAAAGTGGAATAAAAAATTTGATCAACCCTATTACTCTTGCTGATGCACTAATATAACTTCGATTACCAGTCAACGTTTAATAATATCACATCCCATAGAGATATAATTTGAACCGATTGCAAAGAAATGTAAAAACTTGAGAGCATTTCAGAAAATGGGTAGAATAACAAAACTTTCCTGATCATGACAGATCTTTCATATCCTGTGAAAAAAGAATGACACGCTGTCGAGTAGTATGTAATCCTTAGTAAATTGACCGGAGCAATCAATCTGAAAATCACAGATCTAAGACTATTGTGTTTGGCCGAGATTTTATTACCGATAAAAATTAACTTATGTTAAAATGGAAGTGTCCTCTGATTGTTTACGCTTTAACTGTTCACTCTCTCATAAAGATGATACTATGTTCAGTGATTATTATCGTAAGTTATTGGTAGAGGGCACTAAAGATAGTTGTTTGATCGAGAATTTCGAAGTACCTGAAAAGGATGTGATGTCTAAGGCACCGATTACAGGCTCAGAATTTTTAATGGTTGAGTTTAGACTTGAATTTATGATCCGTTGTACAGATTTCATGAATCGTTCACATGTATTTACCTAGTGGACTTATGTGTCGTAACTGATGGGAAGGTACGGTACATGATGACCTTGATAGTTTATATCCATGGGGGAGGGCGGGTGAGCTTGCTTCAGTAAGTCCTCCGCGTACTTTTGGTTTGGATTAGGTGATTAGAGTAAACGATAATCTAGGGCATTACTATTTGCTACCAACCTGTCAAATATTCTATGACTAGACAGCAGTAATGTCACATTTCAGTTACATTGTAATGCAGCTGTAATCGGAATAGAATACTGAATGAAACTACTACTATTATTCGTGACAAGTATCTGTCGAATGCGAACGTTTATCTTATTAAATGATGTGCCGTCTATGATGTGATTTCTTTTCGCACAACGTACGATAAACTGACCATAACACGACAACCTATTTGACAACACGTAACTTTAAATACATATAAACGTGCTTTGTTTCGTTCGGACTCATGGTCCAGTATCTCTCAACGCTTTTCCTAATACGTTAATTCAGTGTGAATGGTTGATTGAGTTACAAAGGTTGAAGTAGATAGTAAAGTGGAATAAAAAATTTGATCAACCCTATTACTCTTGCTGATGCACTAATATAACTTCGATTACCAGTCAACGTTTAATAATATCACATCCCATAGAGATATAATTTGAACCGATTGCAAAGAAATGTAAAAACTTGAGAGCATTTCAGAAAATGGGTAGAATAACAAAACTTTCCTGATCATGACAGATCTTTCATATCCTGTGAAAAAAGAATGACACGCTGTCGAGTAGTATGTAATCCTTAGTAAATTGACCGGAGCAATCAATCTGAAAATCACAGATCTAAGACTATTGTGTTTGGCCGAGATTTTATTACCGATAAAAATTAACTTATGTTAAAATGGAAGTGTCCTCTGATTGTTTACGCTTTAACTGTTCACTCTCTCATAAAGATGATACTATGTTCAGTGATTATTATCGTAAGTTATTGGTAGAGGGCACTAAAGATAGTTGTTTGATCGAGAATTTCGAAGTACCTGAAAAGGATGTGATGTCTAAGGCACCGATTACAGGCTCAGAATTTTTAATGGTTGAGTTTAGACTTGAATTTATGATCCGTTGTACAGATTTCATGAATCGTTCACATGTATTTACCTAGTGGACTTATGTGTCATAACTGATGGGAAGGTACGGTACATGATGACCTTGATAGTTTATATCCATGGGGGAGGGCGGGTGAGCTTGCTTCAGTAAGTCCTCCGCGTACTTTTGGTTTGGATTAGGTGATTAGAGTAAACGATAATCTAGGGCATTACTATTTGCTACCAACCTGTCAAATATTCTATGACTAGACAGCAGTAATGTCACATTTCAGTTACATTGTAATGCAGCTGTAATCGGAATAGAATACTGAATGAAACTACTACTATTATTCGTGACAAGTATCTGTCGAATGCGAACGTTTATCTTATTAAATGATGTGCCGTCTATGATGTGATTTCTTTTCGCACAACGTACGATAAACTGACCATAACACGACATTCTATTTGACAACACGTAACTTTAAATACATATAAACGTGCTTTGTTTCGTTCGGACTCATGGTCCAGTATCTCTCAACGCTTTTCCTAATACGTTAATTCAGTGTGAATGGTTGATTGAGTTACAAAGGTTGAAGTAGATAGTAAAGTGGAATAAAAAATTTGATCAACCCTATTACTCTTGCTGATGCACTAATATAACTTCGATTACCAGTCAACGTTTAATAATATCACATCCCATAGAGATATAATTTGAACCGATTGCAAAGAAATGTAAAAACTTGAGAGCATTTCAGAAAATGGGTAGAATAACAAAACTTTCCTGATCATGACAGATCTTTCATATCCTGTGAAAAAAGAATGACACGCTGTCGAGTAGTATGTAATCCTTAGTAAATTGACCGGAGCAATCAATCTGAAAATCACAGATCTAAGACTATTGTGTTTGGCCGAGATTTTATTACCGATAAAAATTAACTTATGTTAAAATGGAAGTGTCCTCTGATTGTTTACGCTTTAACTGTTCACTCTCTCATAAAGATGATACTATGTTCAGTGATTATTATCGTAAGTTATTGGTAGAGGGCACTAAAGATAGTTGTTTGATCGAGAATTTCGAAGTACCTGAAAAGGATGTGATGTCTAAGGCACCGATTACAGGCTCAGAATTTTTAATGGTTGAGTTTAGACTTGAATTTATGATCCGTTGTACAGATTTCATGAATCGTTCACATGTATTTACCTAGTGGACTTATGTGTCGTAACTGATGGGAAGGTACGGTACATGATGACCTTGATAGTTTATATCCATGGGGGAGGGCGGGTGAGCTTGCTTCAGTAAGTCCTCCGCGTACTTTTGGTTTGGATTAGGTGATTAGAGTAAACGATAATCTAGGGCATTACTATTTGCTACCAACCTGTCAAATATTCTATGACTAGACAGCAGTAATGTCACATTTCAGTTACATTGTAATGCAGCTGTAATCGGAATAGAATACTGAATGAAACTACTACTATTATTCGTGACAAGTATCTGTCGAATGCGAACGTTTATCTTGTTAAATGATGTGCCGTCTATGATGTGATTTCTTTTCGCACAACGTACGATAAACTGACCGTAACACGACAACCTCTTTGACAACACGTAACTTTAAATACATATAAACGTGCTTTGTTTCGATCGGACTCTTGGTCCAGTATCTCTCAACGCTTTTCCTAATACGTCATTTGATCCGATGCATTTCAATGTGCATTGTAGATTCCTACTAACATCGACAATAAACTTTTAGTAAAGTAACGGAAAACTCTAACACAGTTGTCAAAATAGACATTCAGGAATTATCAGCTCAGATGATTTACGATAAATATGGAGAGAGAAGATTTTCAGTTATCAAAATAATTATGACTCCATTATCTTTAGTAACCACTGTTGATAACGTTTCCAATAAATAAAGAACTTCAGATCAACAGGGGTGACTAACGCAAATGTGGTAGTCTTCTGGAGGCGTCCAAGCTTCCCAGTACCTCAAAAATCCATAGGCGCGAATCTTATCAAAGTTTTTCTTAGTTTATAAGTAGCACTGCAGATACAGCTAAAAATGTTTTATAACCCTACAAGCTATTTTCAATGACATACTTCGCGATGAATCGGTTTGTGGTTCTATAGAAACAAACATCTTCGGTGATTCTGGGTTTTATCTTACTTCCTGGTGGTGTTTTTACTGCTGAACAATATAAACCACAACCTTACATCTTTTCGCTGGCTTTGATCACGTTTATTTTCTCTTATTGATCGATACATGAAATCTGTATACACATGTTTGTATTCCATTTATACATGCTTGCTGAACATGAGTACGTTTAATGTCACTCATTTCGATGATGGGATTCATTCCGATTATCATAGGTTTAAGAATCTGAGCTATTGTGTGTAAGTATTCACTTGCCCAGTTTTCAGACGTTTGATTCACCTATCATCAATCAAGAATACGTTGTGGTCAACAAGATGTGTTTCGACATGTAAACAGAAGGCTTCGCAGAACGAATTTCAAAATTTCTTTAAGATCCTGTTTCCGAAGCTGCATTTGACATGTGGTTCCAAGCTTAAGAATACCTATTTCAATTTCATTTTGATTAAAAAAATGATGCTTAGAAAGTTCGACTGCTGCTTCAAACGTTGGGTGCAAGTCAGCTGGACATGTACTTCTCATTCATACTGCCTTTGAACACACGTGATATCACATTTTCGAGCATAGTCCAGACAGAAAGCCAACATTTTCGCGACAAGCCGTCACTGTTTATTGTTCGTTATCGTTGTTTCAACTCAATTATCGAAAAAGACGGGGATTTGTTTACGCATGTTAGCAACATCATCAGTATATCCGGACGCTTCCGTTTGAAGGCTTTATCTAAATAACAGTTTAATCACCTAATACTAATTTCCAGCCTCCAGTCTCAAAAGTTCAGTGACACAAGAACATGGGTACTGTGTCGATTGAATGAAGTTAATAAACTGAACCTCATGTCAGTGCTAAAGAATACCAATGCCTCCTCATTCTGAGTGACGACTATGATGCAGATTAGTGGGTTTTAGTCGATTCATATTGCATTTAGTACAGCAGATACCTGACCAGAATGAATGTACCATTGCCACACCCAGTCGAGAAGAAGAGAACGGATATCTCTGCCACTTGCTGGCCGAGAACATACGAGCTATCAAACTGATGCACACTCACAACAATCTCGTGGCACTACGCTAATTCATGGCATTTGTCACATATAATTCAGCATCGTTCATTCAATCCAAAACATACGCGCCCGTTTTAGATGTCTTTTGCAGGAGAACGGCATTTGAAACCGGTATAAATAGTGTGACGCACCATTTCATGAACACAAGTCCAAAAATAGTTCGGAATTTTCTTTATCGCACCTTGATCTATCCATGCCAATCATCCAGGCAGCAGACGCTTGGACGAATGGCCTAGCTGCTGTTTTAAAAATCAATTTTCATATTCTTTCGGAGCATACATCCCGCACACTCATCCCAGCAGAAAAGAAGTACAGCCAGATAGTTAAAGTAATTCTTGTGCTCCCTTTTGCTGGGCCCCTTTTTCAAAAGTTTCCGCACGATCGCAGATTCAGATTCCCTCATGAAACGTGCATCTGCGAGTAATGTTCGGGTCAAAATTCGGAGTTTCGAAACCTAATGCAAATCGTCCTCAGTGACTAGCATTTGCACTTTTGAGGTATAATTTAGAAATCCGATACCGGCTCACTCAACAATTCGCTGAACCAGATGATTCATCACGACGCATCATCGCAGGCTGGGGTGAACATGATAATCGCATCTCAGCTGAAACATTTTCACCTTTTTATCAACGAATGAAAGAATGAAACGCACAGTCAGGATTTACATGAATGAATCAACATTTCCCTGATTTAGTTGGAAAAAAGCAAAGCGAAAAAAACGACGTCCAAGCTATTGCTAGTTTCATATCCACAAACTGATTATCCTTGGCTAGATATCCTTCTTTTATTACCACTAACAACTACAAAAAACAATATAACTCCTCATTGAAACTTGCTCTCGAAATCGCAGGCAATATGTGGAGATATATACAACAGCGGTCTCCGATATCAACCGTTTCTCCTACAGCTGACCTTCAGACAATTACGCTTCAAATCAAAACAGCCGCAGTCAAATGGACGAGCAGAGAGGTTTGTGGATACGTTTGATCGAGCATCGGTTACGTCAAAAAGTAGGGTAAACCAGCTAACACGTTATATAAATACTTGTGAATTTAACGAAACACACTAAATTTGACGATAGCAGAGGGAACTTCCGCAGCAGGATGAAGTGTGAAAACGACTCACAACTTGACACATTCAAGTACTGCATCATCACCAATAATGAAAGTTTGAAAATCATTCGACTTACGAAGTGGAATGTACTGTTTTTGCCCGTGACTACTGACTAATCTATGATCCATGAACAGAAGCTTAAGCGGTCAGAAGAGTGAATCGTGCCACGTACGAAGCAGATGTGGGAGGCGATATATGGAAACACCATTATTTTTTCAGATTAGCAAACGGCTTTCATCAGATGTCACATCACAAGTAGTATTTTTTTCGCTGAAAATCCTTCATCAAAAATAGATCTCACTTTCATAGGGTATCCATTCTGACACCAGTCGAAAACAGTAAAAATAAAGGTCGATCAAAGGTATGTAGGATTTCAAAAAGTAGTGGTATTGAAACATGCAACTTTATTGAATTTCAACGGTTGCATTTAAAATACACTTTCAAGGCCATATCAAGTCTTATCGCTCTTTTAAGCAAGGCATTAGACAACGGACTACAATAACCTACTGTATCACATTATCGTCGATATTCGTTCTGTCTATCGATTAAGAGGGTCTACTAATAGTTTCAAGCATAATAATTGATGATCATATCATAAACGTTGGGTGCAAGTTAGCTGGACAAGTACTTCACGTCGGTCTTTCATCTGAACCCTTATGCACAATCTTGAACATAGTTATCAACATTTAAAGCTAATTAATAAAGATCACGAAGATTTATTTTCGCATGTTAGCAACATCAACAGTATATTCGAACGCCATTGTTTGTAGTTTTTATCTGAAAAACAGTTTAATTACCTAGTCTTCATATTCTGCCTGAAGTACTATCGCCACACCTAGTCGAGAAGAAGAGAACTGATAACTCTGCCAGTTGCTGGAACAGAACATACACAACAATCTCGCAGCACTACACTCCTTCTTGGCATTTGTCACATATTATTTAGCATCGTTCATTCGATGCATAACATTTGCTCTGGTTTTAGTTGTTTATTGCAAGGTGACGGCAAGCGGAAGCGGAATCAATTTTGCGACGTGGCGTTTTGTGAACGAAATTCCATCAATAGTTAGATATTGTTGTAACTGCACCTTGATCTCTTCATGCTGATAATCAAAGCAGCAGACGCTTGTGCGAATGGTCTAGGTGCTGTTTCAAAAATCAATTTTCATATTCGTCAGAAGCAGCTTTTACGCGTGCATCCCGCACACTGACCCCAAATAGTGAAAAAGGTTATTGTGCCCATTTTTGCTGTAAGCGTTCTTCACAAGTTTCCGCTTCATAACAGCCGCAGTCGAATGGGCAAGCAAAAAGGTTCATAGATACTTTTGAAAGAGAATTCGTTATTTCAAAAAGTAGGGTGACACCAGCTAACACATTATATAAATACTTGTAAATTTAACGAAACACACTAAATTTGACATTAGCAGAGGAACGTCCGTAGCGCGATGAAGTGTAAAAACAACCCACGACTTGACATATTCAAGTACTTCATCATCACCAATAATGAAAGTTTGAAAATCATTCGACTTACGAAGTGGAATGTACTGTTTTTGCTCGTGACTACTGACTAATCCATGATCCATGAACAGAAGCTTTAGCGGTCAGATTAGTGAATCGTGCCATGTACGAAGCAGATGTGGAAGGCGATATATGGAAACATCATCGAAATCAAATCTCTCATCACCAGAAGTATGTTGTTCCGCTGGAAATCCCTCAAAGTACCTTAAAATAACTTGAATCCAGATCACGAAAAAATGTCTAACAAAAATTATATTTACTTCATTAAGGTATCATTTCTGACATTAGTTATAAACAGTCATAATGAAGGTCGATCGAAGGAATGTAGGATATTATAATGGAGAACGCAAACAGACATAATTTGTACCAAATGCAAACAAGGTTACAATTAGACAGAGGATGAAACTGTTCGAGGCAGTGAAAAAGTGGATAATAAGAAAACTTTCCTGAATATGACATATCTTATATAGGACGTGAAAAAATAATGACATGTTGTCGAGTCGTAGTTCAGCACAAAATAATTACTTCACAGCTGATTGTTATCTAACGAATAATGTATACATTGTCCTGCCTGACACACTGTTCCGACTTTTATTGACTTATGTGTAACAACATTGGACTTTCCTTTATGTACAGTAAACTTATTCAGGTAAACTGTTTGAGAATCATCTAACGATTGAATCCCTGGAACCAATAAGTAACAAATCAACTCAACTAATGTACTATTTCTAACTAAGAAATAAATCGACTGAAACTTACTACTTAGCATAGAAGAAATGAATGAAAATATTTTCACTTCACTGGAGATGACGTAAGAACAAATTAACGAAAGGAAGTCTTGCCTAGTCTTCACTAAATTTTATTGTACTAACATTTCATCTTGCAAAAAAATGTAAGATATTAGACGATTTCACACATTTATTTATATATTGAATGGAGTATTCTACGTCAACTTTAACCTTTACAAATTTACCGTTTCTTTTTCAGCCTTTGTACAATTCAAGATCTTCTACGCTTTGTGGGTTTTTTTGTGCCCGTTCCCGCTCTATGTTTCCTTCTGACACCGACTAGTTCCGTAGAATTGAAAAACGGTTGAAAATAGAATGTTTCTGGACAGATGCCAAATGATGTGCAGTTAATATATGCAAATGATCTGTTCAAACAAAACCGTACTTCTTGTAAATTGTAATGACTAACACGCTGATAAACGTTTGTGAAATCATGGAGAGAAAAAGTATAAAAAATGCTTGTTCAGAAGCAACAACGAAAATTCATTCTATCAATAATTCTTCGAAATTCAACATAAATTATCATTTGTTCAATAGAATTTTTGACATTAATCAGTAATATAGTCTCTTCTGTGAATACTGAGTGTCAGATATGTCACACTTGGGCGATCAAAGCGAAATGTGATTAGTTCAATTAATGAGAGAGAGAAACTTACTCTTCCGCGTCCTGCTCTGCATAACAACCAACCTGGAAAACCGTATTCTTTCTTCAGTACGTTTTGGAAATATGTTCGCTATGGTAATTAAACAATAAAATATACTTCCATTGACTGTTTATATTTATGTTGAATTATTTCTTGCAAATGACTTTAAACACCTTAATATGATAACGTATATAGTGTCTATTTTGATCAGAACCGACACAAATTGTCTGGACGTTGTTTTGCGATTTAATTGCAAAGGTGATCCGAGAAAAGAAGAACTTTGTTACCGGTAATTATTCACCTTCAGAAATTGGAGATGATTTGGGTCAATCTCAACTACGAATAAAGTGATATTGAGTTACAAAACGATTTTCGTGGACGAAGAGTATATGGTATTTCATGATTAACTAAGTGTTACCTAGCAATTGAGATGATCCATTTCACATGAAAACGATCAAATATGGCTTCACATGAATGACCGTCGTTCATATGATTCCAAACATTCCAAACTAATATTCCAAACAACATGATTTCATAAGCAACACTCAAGTTATACTCAATAATTAGGCACCAAAGTTCAGTTTACTCTCTTTTGTAGAATTAGACAGTCGAGTGACTAGACCTCCATCCATTGGACATTACCGAACACCTGGAACCGTACCGAAAGAAAAAAGAATCGAGCGCGAAGAAATCAAAATGGTTTACACCAGCTCGTGAAAAAGATATTGGATATAAGTCATTTATTCATACCTGTTGAAAAAAGCACTTACATTATATAATGTTCGATTGCTGGGAACGATGTTATTGCGTTTCAGTGTGCTGTAATAAATTAAATTAAACAAAACATTCGAATGACTTTCACATGTCTCGTCCTGTTTATCGTTTCATACACACAACATAGCTATTGTGAATGAATATCATTTAATTTTGACAATTATGTGTGCGAACTTGTGTAGATCAAGCGTTTGTTCCTGATTTTCATCAAATTCGTAGCATTGCTGTATGATTTCATTTATTGGTAGCCACTTATTGACATTTAGATCTTTCCATGTATCGCCCTACTGACATGAAAACGGCTACAGAAACTAACAGCATCTTGTACGACGCACATTTATAAAATCGAATTATGTTCCAAAGTTCCATTCGAATAACCAATGCATCGTTTACGTTACACGTTTGACAATATGGTGGAATGAAGCGACATAGTTTGATTGCCTAGATCGCTTGAATACAAATCTCTGTAGTAAGTTAGTGGTTCACATTAGTAATATTCGATCTTCCTCAGGAGTGATTAGTGATAGCATGAATTACAAGTGAATAACTTCACATCACAATCAGTCATTTATGGAACTACACACTGAATAAATATAACTTATGATAATAGGATTTAAATCACATACTTCAAAAGATCTGTCCTGTTATAAAGTTCAAGAGCAGCTTTGAAGTAACCGTAGACGCCCCCGATTCGAGGATCTTCAGCAGCACACTGTCCATGTTTTTCATATTGGTATTCCCTAAATGAATTCAACTCAGCATATATGATAAACATCGTTAACGGTCATGAGAGATGTAATGGAAATAAAGTTTGATTGAAAGTCATATTGCTATTCGATGAATTAAATTGAATTCACAATTAATTCAGTGCGAATGCATTTTTTTATCGATTAGAAATCCTTTATGTACTTTCAGTCTTTGAAAGTGGATATCTGAAATTATACTTGAAAAACTATCAGCAATTTGAAACGAAAATAACAAATCAATTTTGGCCAAACATCAAAAGAAAGCTAACTGATTTACAACATTTTTATTGAAATGAATGTCGTTTGTGTTCGAAAATACTGAATTGAGCTTGCGCTGTGAAAAAAATAGTGAACTGATTCAAATCATCTTCACATTACAGTGCGTTCAGACATTTATCTACACTTACTGATAACTCGTGTAAAATGCAGTGCCTATATTTGACGTATATGACCGGATACCCGCTGCATTACTAGAAATCCTGAACGTCTTTAACATGATGAATCTTAGTACGCTGGAATATCGCAACTATTGCATCATAAATAAGAGCACGTTTGTTTCTCTCACTTGGTTAATTTTTTCAAAATCCTAAAGATTACAATGACTCAGTTGAGTCAGTCAATGAGTTCGGTCATTTTTTCCACCAGTCAGTCTGCTTAGGCAAGACAAGACGAACGGATACTAACACGTCATTTATTCACGCTCAAACGAGACATGTCTTTACAAATAACATTTGTGCCTTGAAATCATAGTGTGTATTTCAATTTTGTACTACATTTTTAAAAAATGTTGTTGATAATTCTCCAATGAGTTCACTAAAATCACTAGTTTTAGCATTTCAGACGACCTATTTGTATGCTTACGAAATCTGTATGCGACTTCTAAAACTGGGTAAACATACATTTACATGCACCCTTACCAAAATTTTTGTGACCTGGAACGATTTTTTAAACACGGCCATTTGTTATCTAATTCTGGTCTCAATGGCTGAAATAAAATGAAGTTTCTTTTTAGTTAGATTTATCTAAACAATTTTTCCATCAAATTACAATGTCATTCGAACGCGTGGATTCACAGTCCTTGTCCTCTTTCAGTTGTGCTTATTGTAAAAATATCTCACTTACCAATACTCATTTACGTTATCAGAAATAAAAAATGTGGTATTCTCAACGAAAGAGTATTGAATAATCAACAATGTTTCATGTTTTGAAAATGCTTATATTTGATCAACATCAAATTAAAGCTGGTTTATTGTATTTTTCATTTTCGCGCTTACACCAAAAAAGGGTTAATTGAAGATTTTCTCTTTTCACTTCTTAATCCTGACTGTCAATGATATAAGTCAATTCAAAATAATAATGACATATGATTCATGCTTTAAGATTTAACCAGTGAATACTGTTTCATTGAAAATGTTTCAGTTATTCAGCTATCGTATATGTGGAACGCATATGGAATAACAGTCAGAGATAAATCATTTCTCAAAATTCTATTTCGTATTTTATTTGGTAACGGAAGTGGTACACTAGAACAGGTCAATCTGGTGTTCTTTCAACTAGTCAATAATTATACACTCACTTTAGTTATCGAGGAGTGTAAAAATTGTCGAACGCATTTCGTTGTCATTGATCATCAAACATTTGGTCACCTGTAAAATCACTGTCATCAGAGGGAGTACCGAAAATTACTTCACTATCAATGATATGGAAAATCTGTTGTAAGATTTATACAATCTACTCTAGTTGATAGTGTTGTGACAAGAATTCAAACATTTTAGTAACGAAATGGTCTGCGTTATCAGCTCGTTGTGTCAAACAATATATAAAATGATTTATGAAACACACTTTCTGAACAAGAAAGCATTTTAACTAATTTTCGGGTCATTGATCATTATATTTAAAATACATCAAAAACTCCGGAAATATCGTTCATTAATTATTTTATTTCAAATCACTGTCTGAGGGCTGAATTTGTGAATCATAATTTAGGTATTCCTATTAGTCTTAAACAGTGTAGTGTACTCGAATGAACGACCAATTATCAAAGTAGTATGAGTGTTCAATTTGAATTCACTTGATCATTGTACAATAAACTCCGATTGTTCATATTTACAACGATCAATTACAAATGGGGAATACTTTACTGTCATGCAACTGCTTTTTTATTTATGCGTTTTTAGTTGACTACAGATTCAATCACAAATGTTAATAAATGATACATAATATATAGGCAGATACTGCATTCAACTCACATTTAAAAGTGTCAAATTGAATTTTTCTGCAGCCGTACAATTCGGAAATATATCTGGATAAATTTCAGGCCTGCAAACAGAAAATCGAACAACAAATTATTTACAAACGTAAAACCCGATTTTATTGTACCGTAACGGCTGATTATAAGGTTTTTCATATCTATTGTCTCATACAAATGTTTCTTGCGTGATACAAATACACTGACTACGCCAATCATGATTTCACTGCTAAATGAATCCACTGTCGAATTCAAATATCTTCGAATGTTACAGGAAAAGCATTACTGTAATAAGTATTTCCTAAGTTTCCTGAAAATCTCTACTGTCTTCACCAAAACATTCAATAGTTTTTTTAATTATGAACACCTTTTAAGTATAGTGATTGAATATATTTCATTACATCAGAGTTAGACATTATCACCGATGGATGCTGGCCCAGTGGTCCGATGGTAAGGTGTCCGCCTACAATGCCAAAGAGCCCGGGTTCGAATCCTGCGAGGAGCATGAGTCGTGGATGCGCACTGCTGAGGTGTCCCATACTAGGACGAAACGGCCGTCTCGTGCTTCCAGGTTTATAATGGTGGTCTAACAATGATGACTGAATAATGATTTCAAATGTGTAATTCCTAAGTTTCTTGAAAATCCCCACTGTTTTTACTAAATCATTCAATACCCTTCTTAATTATGCAGCACCTGTTTATTATAGTCATTCAATACATTTCATTTCATTCAGCTTATACATGTGAATTGTAAAGTGTTTGTGTCAGATTTTGGAAGATGAGTTCAAGTCAAAAATACTACTCATCTTCAGTTAACTACCGTAATACGGTTTTGTGCAAGTTCGTTTGACTTCATAACATATGCCATGTCCTCTACTTCATTGACGTTTCACTTATTCACAGCTAGTAACGGCACCGAAATTCTACTTCATCTGTCATCTTACAATTAATAATAGGTTCATCTTATGAACTGACTACTCTACACTCATTTATGCGATCAAAATATAATAGTTTCATTAGGTTTCCAATTCCTAATTATTAAACAAATTCTTCAATCGAATGTATAGCATAGATTACTGAAGAAACATTCGCCCGAAGTAACATCAAAATATTATCTTACCATAGTCCATGAATTGTGAAAGATGACAATCCTTCAGGTATTGGGCGCTTAATAAGAGGAAAACAAAATGATATCGAAAGAGATTGTTCAAATGTGGCAATGATTGTACATTTCGAAATTTGTATCCAGTGTGCTAAAATTTTATGTGAAATCACAGCTTATTATTTTGATATTTAAGATTTTAGTATCCGAAAAGATCGAACTTCTTTATCCATCACGCAATCGTCACGTTATGGATCACATATTAATTAATGATTATTGTATGTATCAAGTATGATGACAGTAATATCGGCATCATGCAATTTCCAAATTCAATTTTCGTACCAATCACATAATATTATATCATCCCTAGCTGTTTTCAGTCGATGATATAACTAAACACGATGAAACGAAATGTCTCACTACAGTGAAGCGAACAACATTAGGTCAATCGATTGTGACGAAAACTGATCATAGTTAATTTAATTCAATCATCATTCATGAATAAAATGAAGCAATTATTTCAGCAAAAAAATTATGTTGATTATTATAAAAGAAACATTACTATAAACGAATAACAATATGTTGGAGGCCAGACTAATCCAAACGTGTAGAAATCCCAAGTTATATTTTGCGTTCCAACATTCACAATGGTAGTGCATGCAAGAATAATCAAACAAACGAATCTACAATTATTAAACGAAGAAACATTATGTTAAGTATTAAGAAAATCATCTGAAATTCGAAATGCATGCAAACGTTATCTGAGGGTTGAGATATTTACATATCCGAAATCATAGTCTAACAATGTTTGTTCATAACATAATCCGCTTATCATAAATATGCGATGGTTTTAAATGACAGTATTTTGAATAACATCATTCAGTTCGAAATAAATATAACCAAATTTATGAAATACATATTCATGTATCAGTTCAGGTATAAAATTTTCTTGTCACTCTTTGATACGGAGTGCATAAACATATAATACCAGAGATGAATTAAATATTGACTTACGATGTGCGCATTGCCAGTCAACAAATTCTATTGTCAATGGTAATCAAACAGCGTATTTGGATTCTAAATGACAGAAATTAAACGTAAATATATATATATACATATATATAACACCAGAATATTATCAAAGATTTATCTAATCACGTAGGTCGGTGGGGTCAGAGTATACAGTCACGTGTAGTTCATTCATACGATCGCTCTCTGTTTATTATGAGTGAATCCTTTCACTCATACATAATAATGATGATTTCATGATGACATAATCACGTTGTACGAATTTGCACGTTTTCTCATTCTGAAACAAAAAGAAACTAGTTAAAAATATTCTGCAGATAGAGTTACCTAATATACTAAATCAGAAATCGCTGGTTGAGAGTAATAATAATAATAAGATCACAAATATTTTTGACAAACGATGGACTTCGTAGTAAACTGCTTACCGGTATAGTTTTTTCACGAACCTTCGTGAATGAAAAGTCCATCAAACACTTTAAATATAACAGGATTACAGACAATTCATTTTAAGTGAATCTATTGGATGAAATACCAAATGAGCATTTGTTCTCTCTTCAGATGTCGTAGTCACTTTCCTAGTAAAAGTGATATGCAACAACTTTCATTTCATCATCACCCGATTCGGCTACTTGAAACAATAAAATACGAACATGTGTACAAAGCTGATAAAAACTGTAAACTAAAATTTGTTTAATATTGAGAACGATAAGTATTCACAAAGGACTCCGAATAGATTTTGACAATAATACTAATCGTGAGGTAATAATGAGAACCAGAAGTTAAAAGTTTTTGCTACTCTTGGAAAAACTTGATAACTGGTTCTGGTAAACACCGTAATATACAGAGCTTTTGTTTTCCAAAACTAGTCTGCAAGAATGATAGCCGTGCAATGATTATATGCATAATAATATCAGAATGTATCCGTCCATGATTATCTTTCGTGGGATGAGATTGAATAATACACTCGCATAACATCGCACCATTATATCGGTAATTGATTTTCAGTCTTTACTGAACTAACCTTTCATTTGCATCGAAGAACAACGTACCATTACGTTCATCTCTAAATGTTTTATGAATACTTGGCAGCGAGAAATTATCCGGTAAGTTACTTCAGTTACTTCAGTTACATCTTGTTACATGTCAAATGAGCGTCCACTTGGTTATTCGCAATAATTATGTTTAGTGTAATGTAAGTAAATAGTAGCAGAAGTGACTAAACCAACGACACTGAAATCAGCACAAACAACCTGCAAGTTAGATCATTTACTACTACAAACTATTTCCTGTTGAACCGATGCTGATGCAATCCCAGAAAACTGAAATGACCTGCACAGCATACAACTTCTAAATGCCAACTAGTAATTCGACCTGATGCACGATAGTTGCGATTGACTATAACTCTGTTGTTATCCACGATTATTACTTCCTCACTCGTAAAACGTCTTCTTAGCAGAAGAAATATCATGTTAATTGTGAGAATGTGAATTCACATTGCTGACATATCTAATTGCTTGAAAAAAGGACGGCATGTATAATCGACTGGCTTTTCAACGTGAATGCGTTATTTAAATCGGACAAATCGACGATTCCATTATATAATATTAGGTCATGTTGTCAGCAATTACCAACACATCCACAATGGCTAATTTTTTTGAGCTCGTTTGTAATGAAATTCAAAACATACGTTTCACTGCCATAATGTTCAACGCAAAGATCATACGACAAAACTTCCATCTCATTCGGGTCAGATCAACATTCACGGTTTTTTATAATTATACAATTGTTAGCTTGCTTGCTGATCTATTCATTTTTACTCGTATTTTGTCTACTGATAACTGCTACAAACATTGATGAGTGCGTGATGTTATAATTTACGTTATTATTATGTCATGGATTCTGTCATGTTGTAAAAGCATACACATAATTATATCTAATATCGATCTTCGCTAAACGATACGAAAATGTGACCAGAGATAACCAAAAATATGCTCTTCATAGATTAAAATCGGTGTACAAGTATCATGCCAGTTCATGATATGCGAGACTTATGCACCATAGGAAAATTCATCATTCAAGGTGCTGAATGATAATTTTTGTCTTTTCTGAATTTGAATGAAACAAGTTTGATAGTGTGAAATTACCAAGATCAGTTGAATTTATTGATTTCCAAAAGATATATATTACCTCCGATTTAGTTGAATTTTGAGTAGTCATATGTTTAGTTAGTTAAACAGCTTCAAGCATGGTCAGTTGTTTTAATCGCAATAAATATTTCATCATTCAAAGTATTTATATGCTGAACGTGGTGGAATACGTAAATGCTACCTATATGTTTTACTCCGAATATGAGGAATTAATAATGTATTTGAACTCGTTCACCATATTTTTTAGTAAAAACGACTAACAACTAATTCGTGACGAATATTTCTCACAGATGTAAATGATGGAATTCAAACAAATTTGAACATCATAACATCACTAACACCGATTAGAATCATTTTGACAAGAGTGGAAATGCGACCATATCTATGAACAGTGTATTAGATTAACAAATATTGGAATTAGTTTCAAGAATAGAAGGATTATTATTCAATGAAGTATTATGCCATTTGTCATCATTTTATCAAGTACACAAATAAATTCATCTCCATTACTATTCACATATTTACTAGAGATAGACACAACTATTTAAATAAATTATATATGTGATTTTTGCAGAACTCGGCAATTCAACATGTTAGAATTCATTGCTGTGGTATATGTGGGATTCATTCAAGTAACATGCGACTACCACGTGTTATTATTGGCTTGCATAAAAAACTTATTCCAATGTTGACTGAATAATAATCACTTTGTCAGCTTCCAATATTGTTCACTTGTCAAAGATGATGCCACATCGAACAATGTTTGATAAATAAATTGACGTCTTAAAATACATGATCCTCAAGTTCCGTTTTTAATCTTTTGAAAGACATTTGGAAAATGAATGGAGCGACATGATGAAATACACAATCAGATATCAAATTACAGGAATTCTTTTGCAAGAGTTGCTAAAACACTTGTGGTTAGTTCATTTTGCTTGAAAAAGTGTATTTCAAGGAGAGGATTGAACGTTTGTTCTATTCTTGGTTTTTGAAACGGTGAATTTTTCATATACGGAATTGGCTAAATCATATAACAGTAGCCTACCTGGACGCTGGTTTATTGTTTCTTCTTGTTTTCATCTCAGGTGAACTCGTCATTGTTTAGGCATGCTTGGAGTCAGCATTTAAACAAACTATATGGTGAATTATGATGGACCTAGCTCAAACAGGTAATTTGTTTGAATAACAGCTGAAGTTGATGTAGATACATACTCAGAAGCACATCTCTGCTCAAGTTTCATCTACACCAACTATTCCTCAGTAAGTCGATGGTATTACCAGTGTTATTCCAGCGTTTATTTATAACTCTGATGCCTGTTGATTATATTTTACCCTTGCAGTCCGCTTTAAACTCGCGAAGTGTCGGTTCATACGCGTCACACCCGGCTCAGGACCAAAAACGATAATTCTGGGAGAGAACAATCCGAAACAATATTACATTTTTGAGTTTCCAATTCCCACATTAGGTTCGGTTAGTGGAAGAATAAGTGCTTCCAGTCCGTTACTGCTAGATTATCATATTCAAAAAATGGCTGCAGCCATAATAAATATCAAATTTAAACATCACATATATAGTTCAGAAGGAAACATGGACACTTCAATATAAGTATAAGACACAGAAATAATAACAATATTCAAATGATAAAATCTCAAAATGAAATCAAATAGAGTATCAAAATATCACAAGAAACAGTCAGTCATATCGTAACACGAATATATATACATGGAGGGATTTTCCAAAAAGAAAACTTTCAAAATCGATTCTACACCGGCCCCCAAAATCCCTCCATGCACAGCAAGCCTTACTGACACTTTAACTTCGATTTCGCTTTCATCCCCTAATCCACACCAGAAGAACGAGTAGGACTTGCAGCAGTACGCCTACACGCCCTCCAACATGGATATAACCTATCAAACTGACTGTCTATCTGTACCTTTCCATCAAGTTCTTGATTCCGCTACCTAACGGTAGTATAAACTTTATCCAATTAACCCACATAACCATGTATATCACGTCGTAGAGCTCGTCATATCCTAATCGGGATTTGCCATCTACATCATGGAGATTAGTCGTCAATACACTTGCTCTGAACAGCAGATATGATGAAGTCCGTGATGCTGACTTATCAACAGAAGTTCTTGACTCATAGATAATATGCAAGATTTTGACATTTTTCCGTCTACTGGAAACTCTTATTGACATAACATATGAACAATATTTAACTCTCAATCTCCCGGTACAGAGGAGGTTTGATCAGCATTCGTCACCGTCGGCAACTCATTTGTTACATCAGTGACATCCGGATTATTATCATGGTCATCATAATTACGTTCTGTCATACAAGTCACGTTGTTTATGGCAACACCAGCATCCGTCTGATGAGACTCGTCCATTTTTGCGTAACTCATCTCACTACATGAAGGAACATCATTAGTGTTGCAATTCAAAACCAATAAACTCACTTTTTGTTCCTCATGTTCCGTTACAGACGTCAAAACACCACAGGGTCCATTTGATAAAGTAGATCGACTAGTCACTATGAGTTTGTAGTGTGTTGATTTACTGCTTGTTCTTAGGCTCGGTAATTATTTCGTTCAGCCAATCATTGTCAAATAGCGTCTGACGGCATATAAATCAGAAGATAAATTCGTAGTGATGATTATGTTTATTCGGGCCACATCACAAAGCGAAGCGGAGAAGCAGTGAATAAAACGAATGAAGCAACGTGAACTGGAGAAAGCTTCGCGCCAACTCTTAGGATTACAATACGAACGAACGAGGGAAGTAAACGATGTGGAGAAGGCTAGTGAGCTAACTAAAATAGACAGAACATGACTACGAATATATAGTCAGACAAAAATAAGGCAGATATATGACTAGCGAAATAGGAGTGCATACACATGAATAAAAAATATGAATGATTGACAAGGTCAAATGACAAGTGGGACATGTCATGTGAGCTCATACAAACCAGACAATAATAAGAAGGAATAGGACATATAAATTGTTGCTATACAAATGGCTTGGTTAAATAAATTATACGAAAGGGCTTAACCAAGTTAGATGTAAGCGAACTGGAATATATGTGGAGGCACTACAGGTGGACTGCTCACACTTTCCGTCTCTTTACTATCGCTGTCACTACTAATATTCTGATTACTACTATCTTCATTGCTAGTCACAGCATCCGAAATATAGCGAAATTTACGCTTCTTAATAATAGTAGCTTCATGTCGTTTCTGCTGCTTCTCACCTTGGGCAGCAGTATGTAAGCTGAACGTACGATCCTTTCGATGACGATGAGTGGCTTTCCATTTCCCTTGATCACAATAACCCGTATGAGTATTATTAATAATATTATTTTTAGTAGCCTCAGCTTTAGAAGTAGTAGTCATCTTCCTATGACATCCATTCGACTCATGTGCAGTGTCCAACTCTACTCGATCAACATTACGTTACCTACTAGGAATGTCCTTCACCCCATCTGTCTTACCACTTTTGGTCGTGCTCATCCCGATACTTATAGTACGAGTCAATGATGGTAGAGTGCGACAGGTGGACAATTCCATGCTCAATTCGTCATGCTGCATATTCAACACAACAGCATTTCCATTAAACCTAGACGACTCCTCATTACAACTGGGTACTGAATGTTAGCCTTCTCAGTGATGCCATCACTGTGGCTTTGAAGCTTGGCTACCACTGCTGCCGCTTACACTAACACTATCAATATTGCTAAGACTACTCGGACTAGTATGCGACCGTCCATCAGTTGACAGCAAAAAGCATCACCCGGACGCAGAAAGCTGCTATTATCTTTCGCTTCACTATTATGATACTCCGTAGAACTAGATACAGTAGCTGGTAGACATCCTGATCGCGCAGCAACATGGAATGCTGTGTCACTGTTTACGCTTGCTATCCTAGGATCATCTCTAGGTCGTGTCAAGTTTCGGGCGTGAAGTGGGTGCAAACACATTCGTAGAATTCCCATGTCCCGCACGCAGATGACTCATCGCTTCCATATCATGTTCTGTTTTCGTGCGATTGGCCAATCTTCCAAATCTACTACTAGCTATCCTTGCCCGAAGCAAAATAAGTCAGTCAATTCATAGAATGTAGACTCTCTATCCTACTCGTCCTATTTCATTCTCAGCCCTGCCCACTGGACTTGCATACGATGAGGTAAAAGCCTAACTATTTACTCCAAAGTTACTGAAGAATTTAATTCAGCAGTGCAATTTAGCTGTTCCAGGGTCATAGACACGTTCTGCATCTTAAATGCTAAATTCGAAAATTGCTCTGGATCGTTCTAGTCAGCATTCCCAGATCTAAGCAAGCCATACAAGGTTGTACGAGTCACTGCGGGCGATTGTCCGAAAAGCTGTTTTAGAATAGCCTTAGCCCTTTTATATCCTGCGTTGGGTTCCATTATAAGGCATACCGCAATTGCATCTCTTGCCTTTCGTTTGCAGTAATGAATTAAATAAAATAGGCGCCGACTGTCATCAATAACTCCAGGTTCTTTAAACGTCTCAAATTGCTTAACGAACCTAAAGTAATCACGGTGTCCGCCGTCAAAGAGAAGGACTTTAACCTTTGGCAATTCGAAGCCAACCAGCGGTGTCCTAGACAACAAATCTTTTCCAGATATCTCAAAATTCTCGTCAAAACGTAGTAAAGGTATAAAAATAATAACAATAAACAGATGATAAAATCTGAAAATGGAATCGAATAGAATACCAAAATATCAGCAGAAAGAGTCTGTCATATCATAACACAAATATATATACATGTTTGGATTTTCCAAAAAAACAAAACATGCAAAACAGATTCTTTAATGCCAATATCACATTTCATACATGGATCTGCTGTTATCAAAAACTGAATACTGAGAACCGAATACTGAGAACATCCGAGCTACAAAACAGATGCTCAGCCCCACTAGTGCCTCAGAATTACGATTTTTTCTCAGACACTTCAGGAATTGTCCAGCGTTTTTTCACTCGATGCATATATTTTGCGCTCCACTGAATAGGCTAATGCAGAAGAACAGCACTTGGAATTCGACTAAAGAGTGTGACGCGGCTTCTGGTAAACTCAAGTCTATAATAAGCTCGTAATTAAACTTACCACACTACGATCCAGCCATGTCAGTCATCGTAGACTCAGACGCTTCAGCATATGCACGTCAGCTAAAGCCGTTATGCATGCAGCTCGTACACTAACCACAGCAGAGAGGAAGTTCAGTCAGATAGTGAAAAAGGCTGATGCCATTGTGTTTGCTGTTCGCCGTTTCCCTAAGTTTCTGTACTATCACAAAATCATGCTTTTTACAGATCACAAGCCTCTGTGAGCAGTATTCGCTTTCTAATTTGGCGTTTCAATTCCTACTGCAAATCGTCTTCGGCGATAGGCCTTATTTCTTTCAGGGTATGATTTCGAAATCGACGCGCTCTACAATTCAGTCAACCAGACGTTTTGTCAGGACTCAATAATGATCGAGTTACGGTTGAGGAAAACATGATAATCGCCTCTCTGTCAAAGGTAGACCAGGCGAAAGTTTATCTGACAACAGACAATCAAAATGATTCTAGAAACGACCGCCTTATCATAAGGACGATGAAATATTCCACATACGATTAGCCGTCGAAGAGGTTTGCGTAAGAAATGAAGAAATTGTATCAGCAGCGAGATTCACTATGCATCGAAAACTATTATTTGATATTTATTGAAAGAGTACTGTTTCCAGGAACCCTCCGTGCAAAAGTGCTAAGATAGTTCCATCTAGGTCATCGAGGGGTCAAACGAATGAAGTCCATAGCCAGGAGTTGTGCATACTGGCCTATTAGGGATCGACATGTCATAGAGTGAGCTGAAACGTTTATGCAGTGTCAGCAAGCGTCAAAGATGAATGTCAAACTTCCGCTGGCTTTATGGCCCAAACTAGACCAACTTTGGTCCAGGATACACGTTCACTTCGCTGTTTCAATTAATGGAACAATGTATTTTGTGTGGTCGACACCTTCCCAAAAATCAGCCCCGTAATGCCACCCACGACAACTGAAACAATCTAGCACCTTACCATCATTTTCTATTGAAACGGAAAACTAGATATGATCTTATCTGATAGTGGCTCTCCATTCAAGTTGATATGAAAACATTTGTTAAGTCCTTGACGTTGTATTAGTTGAACCTATAAGAATTGTGATTGATGGGATATGTCGCCGAATGTTCAACTGAGGTAACCTACGAAGCAAAATTACAAACTGTTTGACAACATTTTGTTGTCTTTTCCACATAATCCATTAAGAAAAAATACAGGACATACGATACATAAGTACACTAGCTAAATACATAAGAATGATTTGCGAAAGCTGCACAATTGATCATAAATTCTAGTCTCGCGTTACCACCGCAGAATTTTCCGTGGTTTTAAAATGAAAGAACAACAATCTACGATGTGAATGATTACAAGAATAGGTACAGTATGTATGAAAGTGATAGAGCACATTAAGGTCATTTACAATTTATTGCATTCACAGTACAGTAGAAAATTTGATGATTTCCTTGATGAATCAGTTTATCACGGACGAGATTTTTACTTCCTGACCAGCACAGTGAACGTCCGATTTATTGCTTTCATCTAAAGAGACAGATTTCTGATGCGTTAATTCAGTGTGAATGGTTGATTGAGTTACAAAGGTTGAAGTAGATAGTAAAGTGGAATAAAAAATTTGATCAACCCTATTACTCTTGCTGATGCACTAATATAACTTCGATTACCAGTCAACGTTTAATAATATCACATCCCATAGAGATATAATTTGAACCGATTGCAAAGAAATGTAAAAACTTGAGAGCATTTCAGAAAATGGGTAGAATAACAAAACTTTCCTGATCATGACAGATCTTTCATATCCTGTGAAAAAAGAATGACACGCTGTCGAGTAGTATTTAATCCTTAGTAAATTGACCGGAGCAATCAATCTGAAAATCACAGATCTAAGACTATTGTGTTTGGCCGAGATTTTATTACCGATAAAAATTAACTTATGTTAAAATGGAAGTGTCCTCTGATTGTTTACGCTTTAACTGTTCTCAGTACCTCAAAAATCCATAGGCGCGAATCTTATCAAAGTTTTTCTTAGTTTATAAGTAGCACTGCAGATGCAGCTAAAAATGTTTTATAACCCTACAAGCTATTTTCAATGACATACTTCGCGATGAATCGGTTTGTGGTTCTATAGAAACAAACATCTTCGGTGATTCTGGGTTTTATCTTACTTCCTGGTGGTGTTTTTACTGCTGAACAATATAAACCACAACCTTACATCTTTTCACTGGCTTTGATCACGTTTATTTTCTCTTATTGATCGATACATGAAATCTGTATACACATGTTTGTATTCCATTTATACATGCCTGCTGAACATGAGTACGTTTAATGTCACTCATTTCGATGATGGGATTCATTCCGATTATCATAGGTTTAAGAATCTGAGCTATTGTGTGTAAGTATTCACTTGCCCAGTTTTCAGACGTTTGATTCACCTATCATCAATCAAGAATACGTTGTGGTCAACAAGATGTGTTTCGACATGTAAACAGAAGGCTTCGCAGAACGAATTTCAAAATTTCTTTAAGATCCTGTTTCCGAAGCTCCATTTGACATGTGGTTCCAAGCTTAAGAATACCTATTTCAATTTCATTTTGATTAAAAAAATGATGCTTAGAAAGTTCGAATGCTGCTTCAAACGTTGGGTGCAAGTCAGCTGGACATGTACTTCTCATTCATACTGCCTTTGAACACACGTGATATCACATTTTCGAGCATAGTCCAGACAGAAAGCCAACATTTTCGCTACAAGCCGTCACTGTTTATTGTTCGTTATCGTTGTTTCAACTTAATTATCGAAAAAGACGGGGATTTGTTTACGCATGTTAGCAACATCATCAGTATATCCGGACGCTTCCGTTTGAAGGCTTTATCTAAATAACAGTTTAATCACCTAATACTAATTTCCAGCCTCCAGTCTCAAAAGTTCAGTGACACAAGAACATGGGTACTGTGTCGATTGAATGAAGTTAATAAACTGAACCTCATGTCAGTGCTAAAGAATACCAATGCCTCCTCATTCTGAGTGACGACTATGATGCAGATTAGTGGGTTTTAGTCGATTCATATTGCATTTAGTACAGCAGATACCTGACCAGAATGAATGTACCATTGCCACACCCAGTCGAGAAGAAGAGAACGGATATCTCTGCCACTTGCTGGCCGAGAACATACGAGCTATCAAACTGATGCACACTCACAACAATCTCGTGGCACTACGCTAATTCATGGCATTTGTCACATATAATTCAGCATCGTTCATTCAATCCAAAACATACGCGCCCGTTTTAGATGTCTTTTGCAGGAGAACGGCATTTGAAACCGGTATAAATAGTGTGACGCACCATTTCATGAACACAAGTCCAAAAATAGTTCGGAATTTTCTTTATCGCACCTTGATCTATCCATGCCAATCATCCAGGCAGCAGACGCCTGGACGAATGGCCTAGCTGCTGTTTTAAAAATCAATTTTCATATTCGTTCGGAGCATACATCCCGCACACTCATCCCAGCAGAAAAGAAGTACAGCCAGATAGTTAAAGTAATTCTTGTGCTCCCTTTTGCTGGGCCCCTTTTTCAAAAGTTTCCGCACGATCGCAGATTCAGATTCCCTCATGAAACGTGCATCTGCGAGTAATGTTCGGGTCAAAATTCGGAGTTTCAAAACCTAATGCAAATCGTCCTCAGTGACTAGCATTTGCACTTTTGAGGTATAATTTAGAAATCTGATACCGGCTCACTCAACAATTCGCTGAACCAGATGATTCATCACGACGCATCATTGCAGGCTGGGGTGAACATGATAATCGCATCTCAGCTGAAACATTTTCACCTTTTTATCAACGAATGAAAGAATGAAACGCACAGTCAGGATTTACATGAATGAATCAACATCTCCCTGATTTAGTTGGAAAAAAGCAAAGCGAAAAAAAACGACGTCCAAGCTATTGCTAGTTTCATATCCACAAACTGATTATCCTTGGCTAGATATCCTTCTTTTATTACCACTAACAACTACAAAAAACAATATAACTCCTCATTGAAACTTCCTCTCGAAATCGCAGGCAATATGTGGAGATATATACAACAGCGGTCTCCGATATCAACCGTTTCTCCTACAGCTGACCTTCAGACAATTACGCTTCAAATCAAAACAGCCGCAGTCAAATGGACGAGCAGAGAGGTTTGTGGATACGTTTGATCGAGCATCGGTTACGTCAAAAAGTAGGGTAAACCAGCTAACACGTTATATAAATACTTGTGAATTTAACGAAACACACTAAATTTGACGATAGCAGGGGGAACTTCCGCAGCAGGATGAAGTGTGAAAACGACTCACAACTTGACACATTCAAGTACTGCATCATCACCAATAATGAAAGTTTGAAAATCATTCGACTTACGAAGTGGAATGTACTGTTTTTGCCCGTGACTACTGACTAATCTATGATCCATGAACAGAAGCTTAAGCGGTCAGAAGAGTGAATCGTGCCACGTACGAAGCAGATGTGGGAGGCGATATATGGAAACACCATTATTTTTTCAGATTAGCAAACGGCTTTCATCAGATGTCACATCACAAGTAGTATTTTTTTCGCTGAAAATCGTTCATCAAAAAAAGATCTCACTTTCATAGGGTATCCATTCTGACACCAGTCGAAAACAGTAAAAATAAAGGTCGATCAAAGGTATGTAGGATTTCAAAAAGTAGTGGTATTGAAACATGCAGCTTTATTGAATCTCAACGGTTGCATTTAAAATACACTTTCTAGGCCATATCAAGTCTTATCGCTCTTTTAAGCAAGGCATTAGACAACGGACTACAATAACCTACTGTATCACATTATCGTCGATATTCGTTCTGTCTATCGATTAAGAGGGTCTACTAATAGTTTCAAGCATAATAATTGATGATCATATCATAAATCGTGTTTAAGTCTAATCCTTTCATTCTTCTGATACATAACTGGTAATTTGTAATGTTTTCTCAATATGAAATAAACAGGATTGTTTGATATCTCTTTGTATCATTATGTGTAACATACTGAACATTGTTCAGCACGGAATAATTATTTCACATCTGATTGGCATATAAAGAATAAAGTGTATAATTACTATAATATCGTCCTACATGACACGCTGTTCAGAATTTTATTGACTAATGTTTATCAACATTGGACTTTCCTTTATGTACAGTCAAATTATTCACGTAATCTGATTGAGAATCATCTAGCGTTTAAAACCCTGGAACCCATAAGTAACAAGTCAACTCAACTAGTATACTATTTCTAACTAAGAAATAAACTGAATGAAACCTAATGCTTAGTAAAGAAGAAATAAATGAAGATTTTTTCACTTCACTGAAGACGCCTTAACAAGAAATTAACGAAACGTAGTCTAAATTTGTCTAAATTTAATTTAGCTATACCAACTGTACATGAATTTTCTACCGTAGCAGTCCACTTTGATTCCAGTAGGTGTAGGTCGAACGCGCTAACCCCTATTTCAATATCAAAACACAACTATTCTAGGAGAAAGCGGTCTATATTATGGTAAAGTGGAAATACAAACAAATACCTGACAATTAATACACCTTCCAAGTCCAAAATTACCCTGATGGGTATCCGTGTCCAAACGAATATGTGATACTAGTAATAACTGCCTCAATATCAAACCCAAATATGGCTGTGGTCATATTAAATATCAAATTTAAACAACATATGTACAGTTCAGAAGTAAACATAAAAAACTCCAATATGAGTACAAAATATAGAAATAATAACAATATACAATGATGAAATCTCAAAATGGAATCAAATAGAGTACCAAAATGTTAACAGAAAGAGTCAGTCATATCATAACACAAATATATAAACATGGAGGAATTTTCCAAAATACAAAACATTCAAGAAAGCTTCTACAGCGGCCCCCAAAATCCCTTCGTGCAAAAAAACAAGCGCTTACTGACACTTCAAGTTAGGGTTCACTCTCATCCCCTAATCCACACCGGAAGAACGAGTAGGACTTACAGCAATACGCCTACCCGCCCTCCGACATGGATATGAACAATCAAGCTAACTAGGTACCTATACCTTCCCATCAGGCCCTTGATTCCCCTATCTATCGTAGCATGACCTAACGGTAGTATTAACCTTATCTTATTAACCCACATGAACATGTATAACACGTCGTAAAGCTGGTCATATTCTATCCGGGAATTACATTCCATATCATGGGGATGAGTCGTCAATCCACCACCACTTGCTGCGAACGGCAGATACAATGAATTCGGTGATGCTGATTTATCAACAGAAGTTTTTGACCCATAAATAATATGCAAGGGTGGGATTTCCATTTTCGATATTTCCTCGTCTACCGAAGACTTTAAGTGGTATTACATAGGAACAACATCTAACTCTCCATCTCCTAATACAGAGGAGGTTTGATCAGCATTCGTCATCTTCGGCAATTCATTTGTCACATTAGTGACATCCAGATTATTATCATCGTCATCATGATTCCGTTGTGTCAGACGAGTCGCGTCGTTTCTGGCTGCACTAGCATCCGTAGAGTGAAACTCTTCCATTGTTGTATAACTCATCTCACTACATCAAAGAACAGCATTAGTGTCACAATTCGAAACCGATAAACTCACTTGTTGTTCTTCATGTTCCGTTTCAGAAACACAAGACATATGTGCATCAATAGCATCGTTATCACGCAATACCGTAGACTGACTGTTACCATCAAAATATTCCTTCTCATCATCACTTGACTGACAGTCAACCGAAGTAGGAACACTTACAGTTACACAACCTTGTGTATCCCTCTCCCTTCCCCTTCGCTGTGTGTTATACTTCACACCTCTAAGGATATTCCATCTTTTCTCTCCTCATCACCCCTCTGGCAGCTCCCCTTTTTGTCCTCTTTCTCTCTCTTTCCTCCTCCTCTTGCTTATTACTCCTCTTCCTGATCTTCATTCTTCTCTCCCTCTCCCCTCTTCTTCTTCTCTTCCTCCTCTTTCTCCTCCTCTTTTTATGCTTCTCCTTCTTTCCTCATTCTTGTTATTTCAATTCCTACCTTCCTCCTGCCCTTTGTTTTCCCCTCCCTCCTCTCCTCTTCCTCCTTCTTCTCTACCTCTTCATCTTCTCCTTCTTTCTCTTCCCTGCTTTTCCTTTAGTCTGTTCCTCACCCCCCCCACTTACACACCATACAACTACTCCTCCTCACCCAGTTCCCTGCTTCCCTCTTCCCACCACCACCACCCAGCCACCAACCACGCCCGTCTTCAGCACCCCCCCCTTCTTTCCTTTACTAAGTGTACGGGTTCGTGTGGGGACAATCGCTCTCGGCTTCTACCGATGTGTATTTTCTCTTTATCTCTCCTCCTCTTCTCGGCCTTCAAGTCCCTCTTTTTTCTTTCCTTTTCTCCCGTGCTCGATTCCTCATGCTGCATATTCAACACAACAGCATGTCCATGAAACCTAGATGACTCCTCGTTGCACCTAGGGTATCGAATGTTAGCTCTCACAGTACTGCCATCACTATAGCTGAAGCTATTGCCACCAACGCCTACTTTCTCCACTCTCAAACATCCAATTTCGTATTGATTCGAAGTATTCATAGAGGCCTCATTAGCAACGTCACCCGAAGATACAGCACTTACTATAGCGATTCCACTATCGTCACCATCACGTTTATTTTTCACATCAACTACGCTATTATTACATACACGGGATTTCACCTTCACTTTGACGTTATTGTTGTCCACTATGATGTTCCGACGATTCACAGTTAATGACAAGTTGCGAGATATTTGGTGTGCAGGCTTTAAAGCTAAGCTACCACCGCTGCCACTTTCACTAAGACTATCAATGTTGATATGACTGCTTGGACAAGAATACAACCGTTCATCCGTTGACCGTAAACAAACATCAGCAGGACGAGCTAAGCTGCTATTATCTTCCGCTTCGATACCATGATGCTCCATAGAACTAGATATAGTAGCCCGCTGACATCCTGATTGCTCAGCAACATGAAGTGCTGTGTCAATATTTACACTTGTTGTCCTTAGATCAACTGTAGGTCCTGTTATATAATTTTCTCTACGTGACGGGTTCCGGACATAAGCTTTATTCCATACAGCCAATCCTGTTTCGTCCTTATTCTTATTCACTGTACTCACTAACCTCTGTTTGCTCAAATCCAAATAGCCGTTTCTTGCTTTACGAGCAGTTAAGAGGCTTTTACCATCACATACCTCAGAACCATCCTGATGAATACCCTTTTCACCTTTTTCTTTCTTTTCCGTACACAAAAAAGCCATCTTATCTGCTACACAAACCGGCTTCTCACTAGGGTACGCATCAAGGAGTTTCGAACCATCGGGGTTACATTCTCGGTTTTCAAGAGTATACACTTTTCTGATACAATTAACAACTCTCTTAAATTCCGGGCGTGAAGTAGTTGTAAACGCATTTGAAGAATCATCATGTCTCGCACGCAGATCACTAATAGCTTTCGTACCATTTCCAGTTTTAGCACGATTAGCTAGTCGTCCGAATCTACTAACAGCTATCTTAGCACGAGACATAATAAAGTTCGTCAACTCATTGAAATTAGGCTCTCTTTCCTCTTCGTCCCACCTTATCCTCAGCTCCGCTCACTGGGCTTGCATTTGATGAGGTAAGAGCCCAACTATTCGCTCATAAGTTACTGGAGAATTTACCTCTGGAATAAAATTTAACTGTTCCATAGTACGAGCAACGTTTTGCATTTCAATTGCTAATTCCGTCAATTTTTCTGGGTCCTTGTAGTCCGCATTCCCAGTTTTAAACAAGTCCTCCAGAGTTTCACGTGCTATGATTATCCAAAGAGCTGCTTTAATATAGCCTTAGCTCTTTTATATCCCACCTGTGGTTCCATTATAAGGCAACCTTCAATCGCATTTCTTGCTTTTCATTTACAATGATGAATTAAATATAATAAACGTAGATTATCATCCCTTACTCTGGGTACTATAAACGTCTCAAACTGCTTAACGAACCTAAAGTAGTTTCGGTGTTTGCCGTCAAAGAATACAAGTTCAACTATGGTAATTCCAATCCTACAACCGGTGTCCTAAACATCTGATCCTTCTCTGGTACCTTTGAGTTTCCGTCCAAATTTTGTTCCTTAATGCCTTCTAAGGGTAACTTACGATAAAAAGTATCAAACATAGCATCATTACTGTTTGAAAATAAACCCATTATACAAGAACAATCGTAAACCACGTGCCTCGCATTTCGGGATTCTTCATGTGCTTCCACCCTATTTGTGTTTGTTTTCTTTCGATAGCTCATCATTAATTGAAATTCAACGGAAGATAAATAACAAATACAAAATATAAAATTTTCAATCGTAAATCCTCGTCAATAAAAATCCAAAATCAGAAAATCGTTTTCCAAAATACAGATTGATCAAAAAAAGATAAGTAATCTAAAGTTCTTCTTCCAAGAAAATTAATATTGCAAACGATTAGAATTCCAAATGTTTCCTTGTTCTTCTCAATAGTCAGACTGTAGTTGGCTTGTTCTTACTAATAGTCAGACTGTCGCTGGCTTGTTCTTCTTATTAATTGACAGACTGTAGATGAATTTTCTACCGTAGCAGTCCACTTTGATTCCAGTAGGTGTAGGTCGAACGCGCTAACCCCTATTTCAATATCAAAACACAACTATTCTAGGAGAAAGCGGTCTATATTATGGTAAAATGGAAATACAAACAAATACCTGACAATTATTACACCTTCCAAGTCCAAAATTACCCTGATGGGTATCCGTGTCCAAACGAATATGTGATACTAGTAATAACTGCCTCAATATCAAACCCAAATATGGCTGTGGTCATATTAAATATCAAATTTAAACAACATATGTACAGTTCAGAAGTAAACATAAAAAACTCCAATATAAGTACAAAATATAGAAATAATAACAATATACAATGATGAAATCTCAAAATGGAATCAAATAGAGTACCAAAATGTTAACAGAAAGAGTCAGTCATATCATAACACAAATATATAAACATGGAGGAATTTTCCAAAATACCAAAAATTTAAATAAAGTTTCTACAACAACGTTACATTTTGCATAAGAACGTAAGATGATAGATAACAGATGTTTCACCACTCTCATTTAATAATATATCTATTCAGGCCTTCAAAATCTGTTTTTACAAAAAAAATATTTACAATTTCTGTGACGGCTTTATACAGTTGAAGGTCTTCTACGCCTTGTAGTTGGTTTTGCTCTCGTTCCCCCTCTATGTTTCCTTTTTACATCAATTAGTTCGGATGAATTGAAAAACGGTAGAAAATTGAATGCGGCTGGACAGTTGCCAAATGTAATGCAGTTAATATGTGCAAATGATCTGTTCAAACAAAACCGTAATTCTTGTAAATCGTAATGATTGGCACGCTGATATAAAGTTGCAAAATCATGGAAAGAAAACATTTCGAAAATGCTTGTTAAAAGGCTACAACAAAAAATTCATTTTATCAATTACACTTCAAAATTCAACAGAACGTATCATTTGTTAAAGTACTTTTTAATAGAATTCATATACTCTATGATGTATATATTGAGCGGCTGGTATTATATAATGTCGCTATTAGGCGATCAATGCAAAATGAAATTACGTTCATCGAAGCTAAATATGAAAGAAAAACTAACCTCCCCGCGTCCTCGCCTGCATAATAACCAACCTGGAAAACCGTATTCTTTCTTCAGTACGTTTTGGAAATATGTTCGCTATGTCAATTGAACAATAAAATATACTTCCAGTGACTGTTTATATTTGTGTCTTGCAAATGACTATAAACACATTAAATATGATAACGTATATAAGTACTTGTGTGGTCAGAACCGACACAAACTGTCTGGACGTTGTTTTGTGATTTATTACGAAAGGTCTGTAAATAAGAAATGATCTGATAGAAGAAGAATTGAGCTGCAGATAATTTTTCACCCTCAGTGAAAGGGGTGGAATTGAGTCCATCTCAACTGCGAATACTGTGATAATGACTTACAAAACTACTACAGTGACCTAAGAAGATATGGTGATTCGTGATTAACTGAATGTCATCTAGAAATTCAGATGATACGTTTCACATAAAAACGATCAAATATCATCTCACGTGAATGACCGTCGTTCAAATCGTTCCAACTAATACTAACTCAAATTCCAAACAACATGATATCATAAGCAACAATCAGGTGATACTGAATAATTAGGCACCGAAGTTCAGTTTACACACTATAGTAGCAAACTGATGTATATTAGTAATTCATTCATACTTGTTGACATATACAATTACATTATATAATGTTCGATTGCTTGGAACGATTTTATTGCGTCTCAGTGTGCTGTAATAAATTAAATTAAACAAAACATTCGAATGATTTTCACATATCTCATCCTGTTTATCGTTTCATACACACAATATAGCTATTCTAAATGGATACCATTTAATTTTGAAAAATATGTGTGAGAACTTGAGTAAATCAAGCATTTGTTCCTGCTTTTCATCAAATTCGTAACGTTGCTGTATGAGTTCATTTATTGCTAGCTCTTTATTGACATTCAGATCTTTCCATGTATAGTCCTACTAACATGAAAACTGCTTCAGAAAATAACAGCAAATTGTACGACGCGCAATAATAAAATCGAATCATGTTCCATAGTTCGATTCGAATAACCAATTCATCGTTTAGGTCACACGTTTGACAAAATGGCGGAAAGAAGCGACTTGGTTTGATTGCCTAGATTGCTTGAGTACAAATCTCTATAGTAAGTTAGTGGTTCACATTAGTAATAATTGATCTTCCTCAAGATTGATTAGTTATATCACAAATTACAAGTGAATAACTGCTTATCACAATCAGTCATTGGTGGAACTACACACCGAATAAATACAACTTATGATAATAATAATTGTATCACATACTTCAAAAGATCTGTTCTGTTATAAAGTTCAAGAGCAGTTTTGAAGTAACCGTAGACGCTCCCGATTCGAGCATCTTGGACTGCACAATGCCCATGTTTCGCGAATTCGTGTTCCCTTTTATAAAACAAATATAAGTATATTGTTTAGTTTCCCTATTGGAATCCATTCAGCATACATAATAATCATCAATCGCGGTCATGAGAAAAGCAATCAGAATTAGGTTGAATTGAAAATCATATGGCTAGTTGCAGTCTTAAAAAGTGGATATTCAAAATTATATTTCCAAAACTATCAGCAATTTGAAATAAAAATCACCATCAATATCGACCAAACTTCAAAGGATAAGTAAATTATTCAGTTTTCTAAAAAAAAATCAACTCAGCATACATAATTTTCATCGATCAAGATCATGAGTGATGCAATCAAAATAAAGTTGGATTAAAAGTCATATAGCTAGTTGATGAATTGAATTGGTTTCACAATTAATTCAGTGCAAATACATTTTTTTAAAGATTAGAAATCCTTTATGTACTTTCGGTCTTTAAAAGCGGATATTTGAAATTTTACTTGAAAAACTATCAGCAATTTGAAATGGAAATAACAAATCACTTTCTGCCAAACTTCATAAGAAACTAACTGATTTACAACATTTTTGTTGAAATGAAAGTCTTTTGTGTCCGAGAATATTGAATTGAGCTTGCGCTGTGAAAAGAAGTTGACTGATGCAAATCATCTTCGGATTACAGTGAGTGCAGACATTTTTCTAGATATAATGCTAACTCGTGTGAAATTCACTGCCTGTATTTGACGTATATTACCGGATACCCGCTGCATTACTAGATATCCTAAACGTGTTTAACATGATGAATCTTAGTACGCTGGAATATCGCAACAATTGCCTTATAAATAAGAGCAGGTTTGTTGATCTCATTTGGTTATTTTTTTCCAAATCCTGAAGACTACAATGAGTGACGTGAGTCAGTCAATGAGTTCGGTCATTTTTTTCACTAGTTAGTCTGCTTACGCAAGACAAGATGAACGGATACTAACACGTCATTTATTCACGCTCAAACAAGACATGTCTTTGCAAGTCACATTTGTGCCTTGAAATCATAGTGTGTATTTCAAACTTGTGATATATTTTCGAAAAATGGTTTTTTCATGAGAGCACTAAAAATACGAGGTACAAAATTTCAGACGACTTATTTGTGTGCATCCGAAATCTGTGTTATAATTCTAAAACTGTGTTAACATTCATTTACATGCACTCTTACCAAAATGTTTCTGGCGAGGAACTATTTTTAAACCGAGGCCATTTGTGATCTAATTCTGGTCTCAATGGCTGAAATAAAATTATGCTTCTTGTAAGTTAGGTATATCTCAACAATATTTCAATCAAATTGCAATGTCATTCAAATGTAAGTATTCACAGTACTTATCCAAAATATTTTCTTCACAATTCACCTGAAAAGTTGAGGTTCTCTCTCCATCATGCTTACTGTGAATATTCTAACTTATCGGTACTCACCCACGTTATCAGTGCAAACAGTGTTAAAACTGGAAATTTGGCATTCTCAACGAAAAAGTATTGAATGATCAACAATGTTTCATGTTTTGAAAATGCTTATATTTAAACAACATCAAATTAAAGCTGGTTTATTGTATTTTTCATTTTCGCGCTCACATCAGGGAAAAGTGTATTGAAGATTTTCCCCTTTCACTTCCAAATCCTGCAAGTCCATGATATAAGTCAATTCAAAATTATAATTAAATGTGATTCATGTTTTAAGATGAATATAGAAGCGTTGATTGAACCAGTGTATGCTGTTTCAATAAACCATTTATTTAGTGATTCATCTATCGTATATGTGAAATGCATATGCAATAACCGCCGGAGAAAAATTATTTCTCACAATTCTGTTTCCTAAATTCAATCACAAATGTTGATAAATGATACATTGGTCAGGCAAATACTGCATTAAACTCACATCTAAAAGTGTCAAATTGAATTTTACTGTCGGTGTACAATTAGGAGATATGTTAGGGTAAATTTGAGGCCTGTCACACGAAAAAATGAAAACACAATTAATTAACAAATGTGAAAACCCGATTTTATTTAACGGAAGAGGGCTGATTATAAGGTCGTCTCATTCAAATGTTTTTTGCGTGATACAAATGTACCGACTACGTCAATCATGATTTCATTACTAAATGAATCCACTGTCGTGTTCAAATATCTTTGAATGTTACAGGAAAAGCATTATTTTTATAAGTAATTCCTAAGTTACCTGAAAACCCCAATGTCTCTACTAAATCATTCAATAGCTTTTTTTATTATGCAGCACCTGTTTATTATAGTGATTGAATATATTTCATTTCATTCAGCTTATACATGTGAGTTGTAGAGTGTTTGTGTCATATCGGTAGATTACTGCACGTCACAAATGCTACTCATCTTCAGTTAACTATCGTAATACGGTTTTGTGCAAGTTCATTTGACTTCAAAACATATGCCATGTCATTTAATTCGTTTACGTTTCACTTATACACAGCTAATAACGGCACCGAAATTCTACTTCATCTGTCATCTTACAATTAATAATAGGTTCATCTTATGAACTGACTACTCTACACTCATTTATGCGATCAAAATGGATCAGTTTCATTAGGGTTACAATTCATTTTCAATAAGCAAATTTATCACTCAAAGTTATAATGCTGCAGAAACATTCGTCCGACGTGACATCATTATCTTATCTTACCATAGTCCATGAATTGTGAAAGATGACAGTCCTACAGGTATTGGGCGCTAAAAAGGAGGAAAAAAAAATGATATCAAAAGAACTTGTTCAAACGTGGCAATGATTGTACATTTCGAAATTTGTATCAAGTGTGTTAAAATTTTATGTGGAGTAACATCTCATCATTTTGATATTTAAGATCTTAGTATCCTAAAATATCGTATTTCACCTATTCAATATACGCTGTTGCACTTGCCTAAATTCGCATCATTGTGAATCTAATAATACAATATCATGGTGATTAATTGTCAAATCATAAAATATAAAAATTCAATTTCTTCATCCATCACATAATCATCACGTTGTGGATCACATAATAATTAAAGATTATTTTAAGTATCAAGTATGATGACATTAATATCGGCAATTTCCAAATTCAATTTCCGTACCAATCACATTATATTATATCATCCCTAGCTGTATTCAGTCGATAATAACTGATGATATAACTAAACACAATGAAACGAAATGTCTCACTACAATGATAAGTAAAATATTAGGTTACTTGATCTGAGGATGTCATTCTGACGAAAACTGATCAAAGTTAATTTAATTCAATTATCATTCACGAATAAAATGAAGCAATCATTTCAGCAGTATAATTATGTTGATTATTTTGAAAGAACCATTACTATATATGAACAACAATATGTTGGAGGCCAGATTAAGCCAAACGTGTAGAAATCCCAAGTTATATTTTGCGTTCCAACATTCACAATGTTAGTGCATGCAAGAACAATCAAACAAACGAATCTACAGTCAATAAATGAAGAAACATTATGTTAAGTATTTAGAAAATCATATGAAATTCCAAATGCATACAAACGTTATCTGAGGGTTGAGATATTTACATATCCAAAATCATAGTCTGACCATGTTTGTTAATAATGTAATCCTTTCATCACAATTAGTTTATTCAATTAAACGACAGTATTCTGAATAAAATCATTCAATTCGAAATAATACAACTAAATTGTGAAATAGATATTCATGTATGAGTTGGGGTATAAACGTTTCTCGTTAACCGTTATGATATACAAAATATAAAAAATTTAATTTATCATTTCAGAGATAAACTTATTATCGACTTACGATGTGCACATTGCCAACCAACAAATTATATTGTCAATGGTAATCCAACAGCATATTTGGATTCTGAAAGACAGAAATCACAATTATATACATATATATGTAATTATAAATGTAGTACAAGAATAAATCAAACTTTTATCTAATCACGTAAGTAGGTGAGGTCAGTGTATACAATCGCTTGTAGTACATTCACACGATCGCTCAAAATTTATTATGATTGTATCACTACACCAATACAAAATTATGGTCATTTTATGATGACATAATCACGCTGTACAAATTTGCACGTTTTCTCATTCTACAACAAAGTGTTTGGTAGTAAAACGTCTAACCAAATATCTAGTTGAAAATATTCAGCAGGTGGAGTAACCTGATGTACAAAATCAGGAATTGTTTGTTGAAAATAATAGGAAGGTGAGAGTGCATCCGATAGAAACAGATCCTGTGCAACTTTGCTGTAGTTCTGAAGATGAGTAATCATAGTCAGTGAACTGCGATTTTATTCATTATCGGGCTAGCCAATTCACGTAAGACCGAAGTAACCAAAGTCGAGGTATACCGACTCCTTCACGAACATAAGATTAAAATATTTTTGACAAGCGATTGCCTTCATAATAAACTGCTTACCGGTATAGTTTCTTCACGAACCTTCGTGAATGGAAAGTCCGTTTCCTGCTGATCGAAAACTTCAAATATTCCAAGAATCAAGAAAATTCATTTCAAGTAAATCGATTGGATGAAATACCAAATGATCATTTTTTCTGTGTGTAGATGTCGTAGTAATTTTTCGAGTAAAATTGATGTGCATCAACGTTTCATTCATCATCACTTCATTCGGCTACTTGAAATAATATAAGACGAACATGTGTATTAGGGTGAGAAAACCTGTCAACTAAAACTTGTCTAATATTGAGAACTATAATTATTCTCGAAGGACTCTGAATAGATTTTGGCAATAATACTAATCGTAAGTTAACAATAAGAATTCTTTCGGTGAACCAGAAGTTAAAAATTTTACATTCTCATGGAAGTACTTGATAACTGGTTCTGCTAAACACCATAATAAAGAGAGCCTTTGTTTTCCGAAACTTGTCTATTACAATGATGTTCATGCAATAATTATATGCATAATAATATCAGAATGTATTAGTACATGATTATCTTTCGTGGGATGAGGTTGATTAATACACTCGCATAACATCGCATAATTATATCGTTAATTGATTTTGAATCTTTACTGAACTAGTATTTCATTTAGACAACGTACGATAAGTTTCATACAAATTCTAAATGCGAACTAGTAACTTCATCTGATGTACAATGGTTGCGTTTGACTAAAAACCTGTTGTTATACACGACTATTATTCAATCACAAAAAAATATTTTTATTAGCCTTAGAAATATCACGTTAAAAGTGAGAATATGAATGTGCATTGCTGACATACCCCACTGCATGAAAAACGACCACACGAATAATCAACTGGCTTAGAAAGCTTTACAATTTCGATTGTTTCTACGTTTAGAAAATGCATGGAGCGACAGGTTGAAATACGCAAGCTCATATTATATCACAGAACATTTATTGATTTCCAACAGATTTATATAACCTTCGATTAAATTGAATGATGCATAGTCATATGTTTGATGAGCTTAACAGCTATAAGCATTGGCAGTTGTTTCATATACACTAGAAATTTCATCATTCAAGGTATATCTAGGCTAAGCTTGCTGGAATACGTAGAAGCTCCATATATCACATAGACCTAAGACATTTAGAAACGTTAAGAAAGATTTGAAGGAACAACATTTTTGCAGTATGATCCTTTACGTTATATATGTAAAATCAGTAATCATTTTCCTCCGAGTATCAGGAATTATCGTTGTTTTAGAACTCAATCACCGTACTTTTTCAGTGAAATCGACTGTCAAAAACTTCGTAACGACTGTTTCTCACGGATGCAAATGATGCAATTCAAACAAACTATAACATCGTACTACACATTAATACCAACTATATGAATTTTGACAAAAGTGGAAATGCGACAATATTCTACATTCAACTGAGTACTAGATCAAGAAATATTATAATAAAGCTTAATATTCAATGAATTATTTTATAATTTGTCGTTATTTTATCAAGTACACAAGTTATTTCATCTCAATTACCATTCACATATTTACTAGAGATAGACACAACTATTTAAATATATCATATATGTAATGTTTGCCGACCTCTGCAATTCAACGTGTTAGAATTAATTGCGTTGATACATGTGGGATACAGTTAAATTACATGAGACTACTACTTGTTATTATTGGCTTGAATAGCAAACTTATTGAATTGTTGACTGAATAATAATCACTTCGTCATCTTCCAATATTTTTCGCTTGTCAAACGTGATGTCTCGTCGAACAATGTTTGAGAAATTAATTACAGTTATAATACACATGGTGATCAATTTCGATTGTTTCTGCGTTGAAAGACGTTTAGAAAATGAATGGAGCGACAGGTTGAAATACGCAAGCTGATATTACACCACAGAACATTCTTTGCGCATAATAATATCAGAATGTATGTCAGTCCATCAAAATCATATCGTGGGATGATATTGCATCGTACACTTGCATAGCAACGCACCATTATACCGTCATAATGGTCGATTCTTATGTGCTTGTATTGAAGTTCGAAATATACGTTTCACTACCATAACACTTAACGCAAGTTCATATGACCAATCTTCCATCTCATTCGGGTCAGATCAACATTCACGTTTTGTGATAATTATACAATTGTTAGCTAGCTTGCTGATCTATTCACATTCACCAATATTTTCTCTACTGATACCTCCTATAAACATTGATGAGTGCGTGATGTTATAATTTCTGTAATCATTATGTTATGGATTCTGTCATGTTGTATAACCAGACACATAATTATATCTAATATCGATCTATGCTGAACGATACAGAAATTCGACTGGAGATTATTGAAAATGTACTCTTCATAAAATTAAATCGTTGTACAAGAGGCCTGCCAGCTAACAGGCTAGAGCGATTTGTCACAAACTCTTACACATTGACTGTCATTGTTTGCGCACTTATAATAAAAATATTAGTCAGTGTCTGAAAGCACATTTGCACTAGGTCATCGAGAAGAACAGTTTGATGGAGGCACATTTTCAAAACATAACGACTTCACAGTAAAAGTCATGAGTGCTTCTCTTTGTTCAGGTGTGGATCAGGATGAAACCTATCCAGCTTAACGCATCTGTGACTTAAACAAACAGGCATGTAATGTAAGTTATGTAGAGAGGAATATGCAGCCCACAGATGAGACAATAGGGAGATAAAGAGAGGGCGGATCGTGGCAATATATTTACATATTGAAAGAGAGCATCGCATAACAATTCTTTGTGACGTAGACAATACAGTAGTTATTCTAGATAGAATTCTTCATTAGATGAGCGCGCAAACTCCTAAAGTAGTAACTTTTTTTCACGTGTGATAGTGTTTTTCGGAAATTTATCATTCTCAGGGTATTATACTGATTTAGCACAATTTATCTTATTTACATGGTGCACTTTGCTTCATGAAAGCAAACTTTCTTAATTTTTATCAATCAATACATATTTGTCGTTGGATAACTTTTTTAAATTCTGAATACACCAGTTCAAACCGACTTATTGACTGAAAAAGACTCTTAAACTTCATAACTGAACCTCTTATCTTTAAAATCCGCGATTGATTTTTAGTATTCACACAGTTAATACATAATGAGTTATACCGTTAGATATTTGAGTTAATTAGACAAGCAATTATCCCACACAATTTTCCATTATTACAAATAATTCGATTGAAATAGAAATTTCTCCAGCTTTTAAACCACCCAAAAGATCAAAATCTGCAAATCCCGAAACGTCTTCAAAAAAAAAACCTCAACATAATGATTTAAAGCCAAAATATGTGTTTACAAATCAAGGAGTTGAATGCTCCATCCGAATCCGTTAATAGTAGTGATGACCATGGCAGCGAGATACGACAGTTACAAAACTCACTTGCCCAAATTAACGCTAAATTCAACCTGTTAGCACCCCTCATGCACTTATGGGCCCCGAATTATGATAGAAACGTCGAAGAATTAGCCAAAGCGGAATATATCCTAGATTTTGTAGCTGAGGAAGTTACTAAAAGAATAATATCTTCCTGCAATGCGATTGCATATAACCTCTCCGACCGCACCTCCACGATTTCGCCTAAGGATACTTGTCTACAAGCGTGTGATATGGCAAACGTCATCTGTCAAGTCATACGCCTCAGAAAAAAATCCGACAAATCTTATTATTGCTCGTTCAATCTGTAATAAAAAGACAGATATAGTCATGTTTGCTACTCTCTGCCAACAATCACTTATCATGATATCTGAGGCATGGACCTGCCGTAATATTTCTGATCTTACTACATCTCTTGAAAACTATGATCGTTCGAATTCAAAGATTACAATGAAGAGGTGGATGATGCCTCATATATGCTCACTCTGGCCTAAACTCATTCTCATGTGATATATCGGGATTAAACAGATTGCCAGATTCTGTGTGGATAGTTCTGAACCCTCAAATGCAGTTTCCTTACTGTTCGACTGTGTCTACCGACAGCCTAATTCAGAAACAGGAGATCTATCATTACTGTCAGAAGTATTCACTTTTTTTCATCCCTACCGTTCACAAGCAAGGTTATTTGTGGGGACTTCAGCATGCCTGAAATCTCTTGGTTCCTAGTCAAAGCACCTAGATGATTCGATTCATTTATTGATTGCTTAAAGCTCGGAGAGTGGACTCAACATGTTGACGTCCCAAACAGAAATCAAAATACATTCGATTTGGTTTTCACCAGCAATCTCATTCCTCATACTGTTTATGTTGGAAAAAATTTCCCATGTAGCGATCATAATATGGTCATATGCTGCCTTGATATAGGAGCTACAACTATAAAGTATAAATCCACCACACTTCGTAGGGACTTTCGTAGGATTGATTGGTCAAACTTCAGTAACTGGCTCGGAAGCATTGACTGGACAAACTACTTTACTGCAAACAATACTGATGAACTAATAAATGTATTTTATCACAACACAAATAGCATTTTCAAAAGTTTTGCAATCGCACAGCAAAAGCGTGCTGTTCAACTGAAAAATGATTCCTCTGAACTTATAAAACTCCTATGGAATAATTTTAATGCTCAAAATGAAAGGAGGGAGAATATTTATT
>OX103971.1:6128921-6248642 GCA_944470395.2 Schistosoma turkestanicum | reverse complement strand
CTGAGTTTATTTTACAGCTTGCACTTATAGATGCACATTTTGATAAATTGTAGACAAAATAATGGCAGTCTGATTGGTGCGCTCTGCGTTTCGTAGGAGCTGTTATTGGGAATAATTATCTTGGAAAATGATGCAGAAGAAAGCGACCATACACCCCAGCTGATCATATATTCTGTTATTTTTGCTTTGACGATTTCATATTAATCAACATTTCTAATGACATTTGAAATATATGCTCGGGAATGTTCGACGGATTGTTAACTTCTTGGCAGTTCATTCATTACATCTATGGACAGTGTTCCTAGCACTTCCCGGTCAGCCATAATCCATCGTCAATACCGATCACTCTACAATTCCCACACTGATGTTGCTTAAAAAAACAGTTTCGTACATATGGCGATGCACCACAGTGTCAACAAGGAGCAAAGGGAATTCCTTTCATCCGTTGGGCTGACCCAGAGTGAGATGAATTGGACATAGCATGCGAATGTTCACTCAAGTTAGGTAATTGTGTGTGAAGAATGTGAACCTTGGATATACACCGGCACCCACGTTGTACCAAAGTGTTGTCATACTGCAAGTTTTTTATGTGTTGGTACTCATCAGTGATCAAATCGACTGTAAGTGTTGTCTCTTGTTCAAGGCGGTTAAGCAACCACGTTCTGATGTCGGAGAATTATGGTGATTGTAGACTAAACATGAATACGAGGGATTTGAATTTGTCATCGATGAGTGATTTGAGTCTGATCCGTTCGCACTCACGGTTGAATATGCTAGTAACTTGAGCAAACAAATTTCTGTTTTTTATTATCTGATTGAGTATGTCAACCTGTGGCTCCATTCATTTTCTAAAATTTTTTTTAAAAGATAAACAGCCGAACTTGGTGATCATGTATTTTTGTGACTACAAATAATTTACCAAACATTTATCGATGAGGCATCATGTTTGACAAGTGAACAATAATTGAAGCTGACAAAGTGAATATCATTCAGTCAACTAGGCAAAAAGTTTTTTATACAAGCCAATAATCTCACGTGGTCGACATGTGTAATTTGAATGAATCCCACATGTACCACAGCAATGAAGTCCAACACGTTTAATTGCAGAGTTCTGCAAATAGTTTTGTCTATCTCCAGTAAAAATGTGAAAGGTGATGGTGATGAATTTATTTGCGTACTTGATAAAATGACAACAAATTAGATAATATTTCATTGAATAATAATCCTTCTATTCTTGAAACCAATATAAATACTTTTTAACTTAGATTGAACTTAGATTACGGTGGCGTTTATACTGTTGTCAAAATGAATAAAGATGGTGTTATTGATGTTATGATGTTGAAATATGTTTAAATTCCATCATTTACAACCGCGATAAATATTCTTGATGAAGTTGTTGATGTTCATGTTTACTGAAAACAATATGATGACTGAGTTCAAATACAACAATAATTCCTCATACTGGGAACAAAATGTACAGAGAGATTCCACCTGCTTCTGCACGTTTATCAGAGAAACTCTCTGAATGATGAAATATTTATTGCGATTAAAACAACTGACAATAAGACTATTCATCATTCAACTAAATCGGAGTTTATAAAAATCAGTTGAAAATCAATAAACACAACTGATCATGGTAATTTCACACTATCAAACTATTTTCGTTCTAATAATAATGAAAATAATCATTCAGTCCATTCAATGATGACTTTTGTTATGGTGAAGAATCCTTGCCTCTTATGTGAAATGCCTATATATATGAATTCACCAAAGCATAAACAACAGAAATTTTGATCGGCTGAGGTGTGTGATTGCTTTCTTGTACATCATATTGCAAGTATGAGGATAATATGCGAAATGAACTTGAAGTCAAACACAGCTATTCGATCGCCACAATGTTACCATTAATGAACAAACAAAATATATGAACCCGTTTATTATTTTCAATAACAGCTCCTCCGAAACGCAGACTGCACTACTCAGACTGCGATTATTATTTTTCCATCTGATGAGGTACATGAAGATGTGCAACAATGAAAGTTCAGGATATGTCGACTGATGTTGTCAGTAAATTGATGGATATCACGGATTAGATCTAATTGAAATCTTTTCATTAGCATGACATCAGCCAGATTTCCCATCAGATGAACTACATTAAAATGTGCACAGCATAAAATTACGAAATCATGATTTCCGCTTAAAACTGTGATTATACAGTGAGATGTTGGTCATCACCCCACGACATAAAATGTCTCTTTGATTACGAGAAAGCATTCTGGGTTACAACAAACAGTTTATATGCATTTCGAGGTGGTTTAAATTTACGAAAAGCCAACACAGATCTTTCCACTCATACAAGTGAACTGATAACTGAGATGGAATTTTGTGTTATCATCCGTTCAGCAGAGAAGTGTATTTTATAACTCTCTCTCCATCCTATGTCTGTTGATGAGGTTGATGCCATAGGCTTTTGAATTCGAAACAGCCCGAGATCACTATATTGCCAGAATCACCTACAACTTGCTTACTCCAAATCCACTCCTAAGTAAATCGAACCACAAAGGAATTTTTCTGTGAAGTCGGCCCGTATGGAGTTAGTTTTTTGGAATGTGGCTCCATCAAATTGTACTTGTCGATGATCTAGTGCAAATGTGCTGCCAGACAGGGACGGATATTTATTCTATAAGTGCGCAAACGTTGACCGTCAATGTGTAAGAGCTTGTGACTAATTGCTTCGGCCTGTTAACTGATATGCTTCTTAAGCCAAATTATTATTTATTGTTGATTATATATTATTAATTAACTCCGCCAGTAGAACCTTAGGGGCTACTGCCGGTCCCAAGCCCGGATAAATGAGGAGGGTTGGACATGGGGTTGGCGGCCCCATTCCGTTGAAATCTCACTTGCCAAAAAAACGCTAACCAGAAAAAATAATTCAAACCATTTTAACTCTGCCCTGGGAGTTGGAAGAAGAATTATGACGTCTCGCGATGAAAGCCGAGTTCCCTCGGAAGTCACGGGGCCGATGCCTCTTCTCACAACCAGAGCAACCATTTTTTTAGGTACATGGAACGTTCGTACATTGTGGGAGACTGGAAGACTATTTCAAGTTGCGGCAGAAATGAAAAGATATAACCTCGAGGTGCTTGGAATCAGTGAAACACATTGGACACAAGTAGGACAACTGAGACTAGCTTCAGGGGAACTGCTGTTATACTCTGGTCATGAAGAGGAAAATGCTTCACATACACAAGGAGTTGCACTGATGCTGTCCAAACATGCACAAAAGGCATTGATAGGATGGGAATCTCATGGACCGAGGATCATCAAAGCATCCTTCAAAACAAAGAAACAGGACATTGCAATGAACGTCATCCAATGTTATGCACCTACCAATGACTACAATGACGACGTTAAAGATCAATTCTACGAAAGGCTGCAGTCAATCGTCGAAAAATGTTCACCAAAGGATTTGACGATTCTTATGGGAGATCTGAATGCCAAGGTTGGCATGGACAACACTGGATATGAAGACATCATGGGACGACATGGACTGGGAGAAAGGAACGAAAACGGTGAGAGAATTGCAAACCTATGTGCCTTCAACAAACAGGTCATCGGTGGCACAATATTCCCGCACAAACGCATTCACAAAGCCACATGGATTTCACCGGATCACACTACTCAAAACCAGATTGACCATATCTGTATCAACAAAAAGTTCAGAAGGACCATGGAGGATGTGAGAACCAAGAGAGAAGCTGATATAGCTTCAGATCACCACTTGCTGATCGCCAAAATGAAACTGAAACTAAAGAAGCACTGGACAACGGGACAGACAACATCGCACAAATTTAATACGGCCTTTCTTCGGGATACCGTAAAGCTCAACGAATTCAAGATAGCCCTCACCAATAGGTTCCAGGCCTTTCAGGATCTACTCAATGCAGAGGAAGCAACATTGGAGAACAATTGGAAAGGGATTAAGGAGGCAATCACTTCAACATGTCAGGAGGTCCTTGGTCGCAAGAAGCAGCATCACAAAGAATGGATCTCTGTTGGTACTCTTGTAAAAATTGAAGAAAGGAGGAACAAGAAGGCAGCAGTGAATGTCAGCCGAACAAGAGCAGAGAAAGTTACCGCACAAGCTGCATACACAGAAGCAAACAGGGAAGTGAAGAAGATCATCAGAGCCGACAAACGAAAATATGTGGAAGATCTAGCAATGACGGCGGAAAAGGCTGCAAGAGAAGGAAACATGAGACAATTGTGCGAAACAACGAAGAAGCTCGCCGGGAACTATCGTAAACCAGAACGACCAGTGAAAAGCAAGGAAGGGAAAATAATCAGCAACACTGAAGAACAGCGAAATAGGTGGGTAGAGCACTTTAAGGAACTCCCGAATCGACCAGCTCCACTGAACCCACCCAACATCGAAGCAGCATACAAGGACCTCTCAATTAATATTGGCGCACCTACGATTGAGGAGATCAGTATGGCCATCAGACAAATCAAGAGCGGCAAAGCAGCAGGACCAGACAACATTCCAGCAGAGGCAATGAAAGCAGATGTAGAGGCAACTGCGAAAATATTTTACATTCTCTTCAAGAAGATTTGGGATGAGGAACAAGTACCATCAGATTGGAAAGAAGGATACCTGATCAAAATACCAAAGAAAGGCGAGCTGAGCAAGTGTGAAAACTACAGAGGCATCACTGTTCTTTCAATACCAGGCAAAGTCTTCAACAGAGTATTGTTAAACAGAATGAAGGACTTCGTAAGCGCCCAACTTCGAGATCAACAGGCCGGATTTCGTAAGAATCGATCGTGTACTGACCAAATTGCTACATTACGGATCATTGTGGAACAATCAATTGAATGAAACTCACCACTCTACATCAACTTCATTGACTACGAGAAGGCATTTGATAGCGTGGATAGGAAAACACTGTGGAGGCTTCTTTGACACTACAGTGTGCCTGAGAAAATAGTCAACATCATACGGAATTCTTATGATGGATTCAATTGCAAAATCGTACACGAAGGACAGCTAACCGACTCTTTTGCGGTGAAGACCGGTGTGAGGCAAGGTTGCTTACTCTCACCTTTTCTCTATCTCCTGGTGATCGACTGGATTATGAAGACGTCAACATCTGGAGGGAAGCACGGTATCAACTGGACAGTTAGGACGCAGCTGGACGATCTGGACTTCGCAGATGACCTGGCTCTTCTATCGCATATTCAACAACAAATGCAAGAGAAGACGACCAGTGTAGCAGCAGCCTCTGCAGCAGTAGGTCTCAACATACATAAAGGAAAAATCAAAATTCTCCGATGCAACACAACATGCAACAACCAAATCACGCTTGATGGAGATGCTTTCGAGGACGCTAACAACTTTACATATCTGGGCAGCATCATCGACGAGAAAGGTGGATCGGATGCAGATGTGAGGGCGCGGATTGGCAAAGCAAGGGCTGCATTTCTACAGTTGAAAAATATCTGGAACTTCAAACAACTTTCAATCAAAACCAAAATCAGGATTTTCAATATAAATGTCAAGACAGTTCTACTGTATGGAGCGGAAACATGGAGAACTACGAAAGCCATCATCCAGAAGATACAAGTATTTATTAACAGTTGTCTACGCAAAATACTTCGTATTCGTGGCCAGACACCATCAGCAACAACGAACTGTGGGAGAGAACAAGTCAGATTCCAGTGGAGGAGGAAATCAGGAAGAAGCGTTGGAAGTGGATAGGACACACACTACGAAAAGCACCTAACTGCGTCACGAGGCAAGCCGTCACATGGAACCCTGAAGGCAAAAGGAAAAGAGGAAGGCCAAGGAACACACTACGCCGAGAAATAGAGAAAGATATGAGAGGAATGAACAAACATTGGACAGAATTGGAGAGGGAAGCCCAGGACACAGTTGGTTGGGGAAAACTGGTGGGCGGCCTATGCTCCATTGGGGGTAACAGGCTAAGTAAGTAAGTAAGTAATATATTATTAATTATCTCCAGTCACATTTTCGTTACGTGAAGCGAAGATCGATATGAGATAATATTCTGTTTCTGGTTTTATTTCATGACGTAATCCATAACGAAATGTTAACGTTAATTAAAACGTCAAGCACACATCAATGTTTGTAAGAGTTGTCAGTAGAGAAAATATGCGTGAAAATGAATAGATCAGCAAGCAAGCTAACTATTGTTCAATTATCACAAAACGTGAATGTTGATCTGACCTACATGAGATTGAAGGTTAGTCATATGATCTTGAGTTAAAATAATTTCAGTGAAATGTATTTTTTAAATTTCAATACAAAGGAGCTCGAAATATTCCGCCATAATATGTGTCTTAGTAATGGATGATGGAATCGTCGATTTGTCCGATTTAAGTAGTGAATATTATTATTATCGGTGACGTCCTTTTTCAAACAGTCAGAAATGTCAGCAATGCGAATTCACATTCTCACACCTGACATGATATTTCTAATCGTGGATTACAACTGAATCATGATCAAACGAAGCCATAGCACGTTAGGACAAATTACTAGTTGGCATTTAGAAGTTGTATGACATATCAGTTTCCTGGAATTTTTTTATCTAGTTGCTTTGTTTGACGATTTTTGCACTCATAATAAATATAAAGCGAACGTATGAATCTATTAGACGTGACTGTATCCTCTGACACAACCTACTTACGTGATTCGATAAAACTTTCATTTAACCTAGTACTACAGATATATATAAATATATATTTGTTATTCTCTCTTTCCGAATCCGAATACGCTGTTTGATTTCCATCGACTATAGCATTTGTTGCTTGACAATGTGCACATCGTAAGTCGATAATGAATTTATCTCTGATATGATAAATGAAATTGTTTATGAATTCTGTGTCATTTGTACCGAGAAAACTTTATACCTAAACTCATACATGAATATGTATATCATAATGTGGTTATATTATTTGAATTGAATGATATTATTCAAAAGATTTCATGTAAAACAATCACCTTTTTATGATAAAACGATTATAGTATTCACAGACATGATAAGACTATGATTTCGGATATGGTTATATCTCAACCATCAGACAACGTTTGTATGCATTATGAATTCTAGATGATTTTCTAAATGCTTAACATAATTTTTCTTCACTTATTAATTTTAGACTGGTTTGTTTGATTGTTTTTGCATGCATCACAATTGTGAATGTTGGAACGAAAAATATAACTTGGGATTACTACATATTTGGCTTAGTCTGGCCGCCAACACATTGTTATTCGTTTATAGTAATGTTTCTTTCATGATGACCAACATTGTTTTACTACTGAAATGATTGATTCATTTTATCTATGATCGATTTTTGAATTATATAAACTTTATTCTGTTTTGTCACAATGAAATCCTCAGACCAAGAAACCTAATATTCATTGTTTCATTGTAGTAAGACATTTCCTTTCATTGTGTTAAGCTATATCGTCAACTATTATCGACACAATCCCTCCAGGTTTGATATACCATTTTGTGATTGGTACGGAAATTGAATTTGGATAATGCATGATGTCGATATTACTTTCATCAAACTTGACATTTACGATTGTTCTTCAATTACTATGTAATCAAAAACGTGACGACTGTGTGAGGGAAAATGAAACTGAATTATAGAGTTCCATGATCCAAAAGTTAGACTTCACGTCACTGTATTACTAAATCCTCAGTGATGCGAATTCATGCATATGTAACAGCGTATATAGTTTAAGTGAATTGCGATCTTATAGGCTACTACAATCCTAAATATTGAGAAGATGAGTTGTGATTTCACATTAAATGTGGGTACACTTGCTACAAATTTTGAAATGTCAAATCATGACTACGATTGAACAACAACATCTTTTGATATAGTTTTTTCCTCTTATATAGTGCCCAATACCTGAGGGAGTGACATCTTTTACAATTCATGGACTATGGTGAGATAATATTTTGATGTTACATCGGGCGAATGTTTCTGCAGTAATTATTGCTATACATTTGAGTGATAAATTTTTTTATTGAAAAAGGAGTACGAACCTCAATGAACCTTTTACATTTTGATTGCATGAACGAGTGTAGAGTAGTCTGCTTATGAGATGAACCTAATATTAATTGAGTAATAACAGACGAAGTAGAATTTCGTTGTCTTTACATGGTGTGAATAGGTGGAACGTCAATGAATTTGATGACTTGGTATATTATATGAAGTCAGGTGAAAGTGCATACAACCGCATAACGATAGTTAACTGAAAATTCTTAGCATTTGTGACGTGCACTCATCTACCAAAAGAACTCAAACACTTTAGAATTCACATGTATAAGCTGAATGAAATGAAATATATTCAATGAATAAACCTAAAATGTGCTGCATCATAAAAGGACTATTAAACATTTTGATAAACACAGAAGAGATTTCCAAGAAACTTAGGAATCACTTATCATATTGTTCTTTCTCTTGAAACATTCAAAGATACTTGAAATGATAGGTGGATTCATTCAGTAGGGAAATCACGACTGGTGTAGTTGGTGCATGTGTAACACGTAAGACACACTCGATAGAAACAACATTTTTGGAAAACCTAATAATCAGCGGTCTATCATACAATCGTGCTCTACGTTTTGAAATTAATAAATGTTCGATCTTTTTATTTGACAGGCCTACAATCTATCCAGAAACATTTCCGAATTGCACTCCTACAGAAAAATTCAATTTGACACTATTAAATGTGAGTTGATTGCAGTATTTGTCTAATCTTTAATTATCATTTACCATCATTTGTGACTCTTTATTCAAATTAAAATGCATAAATAAAAAAAATATTGCTGGATAGTAAAATAATCACTGATTGTAATTTATCGTTGTGAATTTGAACATTCAGGGTTAATTGTACAGTGATCATGTAACTTCAGATTGAACAATCATACTACTTTTCTGTTTAATTGCTCCTTCATGTGCGCTACACCGATCAGAAATCTAATACTAAGAGGAATAGAATAATTATGATTCACAAATTTATCACTCAGACAGTGACTAGCATTATAATAATTAACGAACGATATTTTCTGAAACAAAAATGTAGGTTAAATACTGTAAATGTGATGTCATTTCGTTGAACTGCGTGCAACTGAATAAAATGATCAATGATTCGATAATAAGTTGAAATGCTTTCTTGTTCAGAAAATGTGTTTCATAAATCATTATATATATATATTTTTCGACTGAACATGCTGATAAGGCAGACCGTTTTGTAACTAAAATTTATAAATCTCTGTTACTAATCTATCACTGAAAGTTGACAACTCCAATCTCTCAACAGATTTTCGATATCATTGACAGTGAGCGAATTAAAGTCATTTCTTCTGAAGACAGTGATTTTACAGGTGACCAAATGTTTGATCATGAACGATAATGAAACAAGATTGACCAGTCACCGATAACTTCAGTGAGTATATAATTATTGACTAGTTATAAGGACACCAGATTGACTTGTTCTAGTGTAGTTCTTCCGTTACCAGATAAAATAGGAAATAGAATTTTGAGCAATGATTAATCTATGACTGTTGTTCCATTCGCATTTCATATACGCGACAGCTGAATTATTAAAAACTTTTTTATCAAAACTCTATTCGCTGTTCAAATCAAAGGCTTCCGCATTCATCTGAAAACGTCATTCACGTTTCTTCATAAATTTGAATCTACGCATATCATTGACATGCAGGATTAAGAAGAGAACGGAGAAAATCTTTGGTGTAAGCGCGAAAATGAAAAATACATTACACCAGATTTATTTTGATGGTTCAAATATATCATTCTTGAACCATGAAACATTGTTGTTTAGTCAATTCTCTTTCGATAAGAATGCTACATTTTCAATTTCAACATTTGTTGAAGTGATAACGTAGGTGGGTATTGCTAAGTGAGAATATTCACAATAGGCATCATCGAAAGAGAATCTTCGCAATGCTGACGTATTTTGGGAAAAGTATTTTGGCGAAGGACTGCTTATACTTACATTTGAATGACTTTGCACTTTGATTGAAAAAGTTGTTGAGATATGCCTAACTAAAAAGAAACTTCATTTTATTTCAGCCATTGAGACCAGAATTAGATCACAAGTGGCCCTGTTTGGGAAATTCTTTCCGGTCAGAAACATTTTGGTAAGAGTGCATGTAAATGTATGTTTACCCAATTTTCAATTTCGGGAACAGTTTTCGGAAACATACAAATAGGTCGACTGAAATTTTGTAACTCGTGTTTTACTGACCTCATGCGAAAATCATCGATAAAATTTTTCAAAAATATAGCACAAGTTTTAAATACACACTATGATTTCAAGGCACAAATGTCATTAGCAGAGGCATGTCTCGTTTGAGAAAAAATATACGACGTGTTAGTATCCGTTCGTCTTGTCATGTGTAAGCAGACTGTCTAATGTAAAATAATTACTGAACTCATTGTGAGACTCACGTCAGTCATTGTAGTCTTCAGGATTTTGGACTAAAATAACCAAGTGAGAGCAACTGACTGCTCTTATTCATAAGGCAATATTCGCGATATTCCAGTGTTCTAAGACTCATCATGTTATTCATGTTGAAGGTGTGTAGTATTGCAGCGGGTATGCAGTCATATATGTCAAATACAGGCACCACATTTTACACAATTTATCAGTAAATGTAAATAAATATCTGCACTCACTCTAATGTGAACGTGATTTGCATCAGTCAACTTCATTTTACGGCGCATGCCAAACTGATTACTCTCAAACACAGAAAGCTCTCATTTCAACTAAAATTTGAAAATGTGAATTCATTTCAATTCATTGACTACATGAATGACATTCCATTCAATTTTATTTTCAATGCATTCATCAAGACCATGTATGAGGATTTTCAAAAATTCTGAGTTGATTTCATTTAGAATACTCAATTATATACTTGCATTTTCTTATACAAGGAAATACCAATATCAAAAACATGGAGCGTGTGCAGCTCAAGATTCTCGAATCGGTGGCGTCTATGGTTACTTCAATGCTGCTCTTCAACTTTATAACAGAACAGATCTTTTAAAGTATGTGATTTAATTCCTATTATCATAAGTTGTATTTATTCGGTGTATAGTTTCATCAGTGATTGATTGTGACGTGAATTTATCCTCTTCTAATATAATGCCAAAACAAATCACTCTTCAGGAAGATAAATTATTTCTCATCTGAACCACTAATGTACTACAGAGATTCGTATTAGAGCAATCTGGACAATCAAAATATGTCACTTCATTTCACGTGTAATGTAAACGATAAATCTGTTATTCGAATAGAACTAGGGAACATGATTCGATGCTGTTACATTTTGAAGCTGTTTTCATGTCAGTAGGACGATACATGGAAGAATCTGAATGTCAATCAAGGGCTGCCAATAAATGAACTCATACAGCAACGTTACGAATTTGATGAAAATCAGGAACAAATGCTTAATCGACTCAATTTCCTACATACGCTTTTGAAAATAAAAAGATTTCCATCAACAAATGCCAGATTATGTGTGAAACGATAAACTGGATGAGATATGTGAAAATCATTCAAATGTTTTCTTTCATTTAATTTATTACAGCATACTCAGACGCAACAACATCGTTCCCAGCAATCGAACATTATATAATGTAAGTGTATATGTCAACAAGTATGAACCAATTACTTATAAACATCACTTTACCGCAAAAGAGTGTAAACTGAACTTTGGTGCTTGATAAGTGAGTATTATATGAGTGTTGCTTACGATATCATGTTGTTTGGAATATGAGTTAGGAATAGTCGGAACGATTTGAACGACGGTCATTCACATGATATTATCTTTGATCGTTTTTATGTGAAACGTATCATCTTACATGCTAGACAACGCTTAGTTAATCACGAAATACATTAACTTCTTCGTTCACGGAAGTCGTTTCCCTACTCAATATCACTTTATTCGTAGTTGAGATTGAGTCATTTCAACTCCTATTATTGAAAGTGAACAATTTACGGTAACTCAATTCTCCTTCACTCGGATCATTCCCCATATACTGACCTTTCTAATTCAATCACACAACAATGTCCAGACAGTTTGAACATATATAAGTTATCATAATAATTTGTTTGCAAGAAATATGTCAATGTGAATATAAGCAGTCAATAGTATTGTCTTTTATTGTTTCATTCACATAGCGAACATACTTTCAATACGTACTGAAGAAGGAATACGGTTTTCCAGCTTGTATATTATGCAGACCAGGACGCGGAAAAGTGAGTTTCATTCTCACATTTATCTAGCGAATTTTGTTTTGCTTTGATCGCCTAAGAACTGGCCACTCAATATTCACAAAATAGAATATACGACTGATTTTTGTCAACAAAACACTTAACCGAATAATTCCCTCTGTTGAATTTTGAAGAATAATTGATAGAACGAATTATTTGGCGCAGCTTTTTACGAAGCATTTTCAATAATTATTATTTCCATGATTTCAAAAACTTTCTTCAGGGTGTCACTCATCAATATATCATGGAAGTACGGTTTTGTTTGAACAGATCATTTGCACATATGAACTGTACTTATTTGGGCAGATGTCCAGAAATATTCTATTTTCAACCGTTTTTCAATTCGTCTGAACTAATTGGTGTCAAAAGAAAACATAGAGGAGGAACGCACCAACGAGTACATACAAGGCGTAGAAGACCTTGAATAGTACAAAGCCAATAATGAAACGGTAAACAACTTAAAGTAGACGTTGACTACTCCATTCGATATATAAATAAATTAGTGTGCTGAATCGTCTGATATCTTACGTTTTTATTCAAGTTGAAATGCTGGAGAACTAGAATTAAGTGTAGACAAGAAGAAGAATTCGTTTCGTTAATTTCTTGTTGCGTCGTTTCCAGTGAAGTGAAAATATTTTGATTTATTCCTTCTTTTTTTGGGCATTGGGTTTCGTTCATGTTAATGCTTAGTTGGAAATAGTACATTAATTGAGTTGACTTGTTACTTGTGAGTTACTGGGGGTTTAATCGCTGGACAATTATCAAACAGATTACGTGAATAGGTTGACTGTACATAAAGAAAAGTTAAACGTTGCTGAACCTAAGTCAATGTAAGTCGGAAGAGTGCCACGCAGGAAAATAATATAGTAACTGTACAAATTATTATTTATATACCAGTCAGCTGTGAAATAATTTTTCTGAGCTGAACAACTTTCAGTATGTTCCACACACGATGAGATATCAAAACAATTCTGTATAATTCATATTGAGAAAACAACGGAAATTTTCAATTTTATATCAGAAGAATGAAAGGATTAGACCGAAATGAGTGTCATAAAACGTGCTAACGTAAGGCAAGCATTATTAAAAGCAAAACAGGAAGTGCACGCGGACGATACAGATCCATCAATAGGAGACAATAAACGCAATAGAAGACAGTGAAAAAAATTAAGGCTATGACTGAAAAAGGCTCGTCTCATATCACGTGAACACAATCTGTCAATAGAAATTCTGTATTAGTGAATGGACGTTGAATAGATTTGGTGGTATGTACAATGTTACTTATGATCCAACATTAGATTTGCGAAGATTCGCGCACATGGATGTTCGAGCGACTGGAAAGCTTGCAAGCTTTCTGAGTACTACCACATTTGCGTTAGCCACCTGATTTCATCTGAAGTTCTTTATTCATTGGAAACATTATGAACAGTTGTTACTACAGATAATAGAGTCATAACAATTTTTAAAACTGGAAATCTTTTCTCTCCATATTTATCCAACATCCAAATCGTAATGTCTACTTTGACAGCTGTGTTATAGTTTTTCATTCAAATGCATCGGATTAAAATACGTGTTAGAAAAGTCATTGGGAGATATTAAACAATGAATCCTATGGAAACAAAGCATGTTTATATGTATTTAAAGTAACTTGCTTATTTTTTCACGTGTTCTCAAAGTGATGGCCGTGTGATGGTCAGTTGATCATATGTTGTGCGAAGACGAATCACATCACAGATGGCTTATCATTCTTTGAGATAAACGTTAGATTATCTTCGCATTGGACATGAGGTATCATGTTTGACAAGTGATCAACATTTGAAGCTGACAAAGTGTTTAGTAGTGAGTCGAAATCTTGATAAGGTTTTTTGTACAAACCGATATAAACAGGTATTATTCTCATGTAATCTGAATGAATCCCACATATACCACAGCAACTAATTCTAACACGTTGAATAGCAGAGTTCTAAAAACATCACATTAGGTAATTCAAACAGTTTTGTCTATCTCTAGTAAAAATGTGAATGACCATGGAGATGAATTTATTTGTGTACTTGATAAAATGACGACAATTTGTATAATACTTCATTGAATAATAATCCCTCTATTCTTGAAACGAATTCAAATGATTGTGGACCTCTGAAAATTGACGTTTAAAACAGCGGCTAGGCCAGTTGTCCAAGCGACTGCTGCCTTGATTATCGGCATGGAAGGAAAAAAGTGCGGTCACAACATTTCCGAACTATTTATGGACTTGGGTTCATAAAACGCTACGTCGCACTATTTTTTCCAGTCACAAAAGCTATTCTGGTGCAAAAGAAAACCAAGTGTGATTAAACTGATTTTCAGATGAAGAGTTGAAACTGAAGCGTCCGCATTTACTGTTGATGTTGCTCATATGCGTAAACAAATCATCTTCTTCCTTGATAATTTGCTTCAAACGAGCAATAAACAGTGATGGCTTGTTAGCTATCTGTCTGTACTATGCTCAAAAATGTAATATCACATGGGTTAAAAGGCAGGACCGATGTAAGATACTTGTCCATCTGACTTGCACCTAACTTTTGAAGTAGCAACCAAACTTTACAATCATAAATTTGATTGGCAAAATCTAAATTAAATAGAAATTCTGAAGGCCGGAACGAAATATATCATAAATAAAATATGAAATTCGTCCTTCGAAGCCTTCTGTTTACAAATCGATCGACATTTTTTGAAGGCTACGGATTCGTGATTGATCTTCAGTGAATCACAGTCCTGAAAACTATGCAAATGAATACAAAGACAGACAAGATCAGAAGGCATTCTACCGACCAACAACGTGCTTATATTAAGCAAGCATGTTTGAATAGCATACAAACAAGTGATTACGTATGACATGAATCCATAAATAAGAGACAATAAACGTAATCAAAGAAAGCGAAAACGAGTAAGGTTATGGCTGACATAAGCTCGTCTCATATCACGTGAACACATTCTGTCAATAGAAATTCTGTATTAGTGAATGGACGTTGAATAGATTTGGTGGTATGTACAATGTTACTTATGATCCAACATTAGATTTGCGAAGATTCGCGCACATGGATGTTCGAGCGACTGGAAAGCTTGCAAGCTTTCTGAGTACTACCACATTTGCGTTAGCCACCTGATTTCATCTGAAGTTCTTTATTCATTGGAAACATTATGAACAGTTGTTACTACAGATAATAGAGTCATAACAATTTTTAAAACTGGAAATCTTTTCTCTCCATATTTATCCAACATCCAAATCGTAATGTCTACTTTGACAGCTGTGTTATAGTTTTTCATTCAAATGCATCGGATTAAAATACGTGTTAGAAAAGTCATTGGGAGATATTAAACAATGAATCCTATGGAAACAAAGCATGTTTATATGTATTTAAAGTAACTTGCTTATTTTTTCACGTGTTCTCAAAGTGATGGTCGTGTGATGGTCAGTTGATCATATGTTGTGCGAAGACAAATCACATCACAGATGGCTTATCATTCTTTGAGATAAACGTTAGATTATCTTCGCATTGGACATGAGGTATCATGTTTGACAAGTGATCAACATTTGAAGCTGACAAAGTGTTTAGTAGTGAGTCGAAATCTTGATAAGGTTTTTTGTACAAACCGATATAAACAGGTATTATTCTCATGTAATTTGAATGAATCCCACATATACCACAGCAACTAATTCTAACACGTTGAATAGCAGAGTTCTAGAAACATCACATTAGGTAATTCAAACAGTTTTGTCTATCTCTAGTAAAAATGTGAATGACCATGGAGATGAATTTATTTGTGTACTTGATAAAATGACGACAATTTGTATAATACTTCATTGAATAATAATCCCTCTATTCTTGAAACGAATTCAAATGATTGTGGACCTCTGAAAATTGACGTTTAAAACAGCGGCTAGGCCAGTTGTCCAAGCGACTGCTGCCTTGATTATCGGCATGGAAGGAAAAAAGTGCGGTCACAACATTTCCGAACTATTTATGGACTTGGGTTCATAAAACGCTACGTCGCACTATTTTTTCCAGTCACAAAAGCTATTCTGGTGCAAAAGAAAACCAAGTGTGATTAAACTGATTTTCAGATGAAGAGTTGAAACTGAAGCGTCCGCATTTACTGTTGATGTTGCTCATATGCGTAAACAAATCATCTTCTTCCTTGATAATTTGCTTCAAACGAGCAATAAACAGTGATGGCTTGTTAGCTATCTGTCTGTACTATGCTCGAAAATGTAATATCACATGGGTTAAAAGGCAGGACCGATGTAAGATACTTGTCCATCTGACTTGCACCTAACTTTTGAAGTAGCAGCCAAACTTTACAATCATAAATTTGATTGGCAAAATCTAAATTAAATAGAAATTCTGAAGGCCGGAACGAAATATATCATAAATAAAATATGAAATTCGTCCTTCGAAGCCTTCTGTTTACAAATCGATCGACATTTTTTGAAGGCTACGGATTCGTGATTGATCTTCAGTGAATCACAGTCCTGAAAACTATGCAAATGAATACAAAGACAGACAAGATCAGAAGGCATTCTACCGACCAACAACGTGCTTATATTAAGCAAGCATGTTTGAATAGCATACAAACAAGTGATTACGTATGACATGAATCCATAAATAAGAGACAATAAACGTAATCAAAGAAAGCGAAAACGAGTAAGGTTATGGCTGACATAAGCTCGTCTCATATCACGTGAACACAATCTGTCAATAGAAATTCTGTATTAGTGAATGGACGTTGAATAGATTTGGTGGTATGTACAATGTTACTTATGATCCAACATTAGATTTGCGAAGATTCGCGCACATGGATGTTCGAGCGACTGGAAAGCTTGCAAGCTTTCTGAGTACTACCACATTTGCGTTAGCCACCTGATTTCATCTGAAGTTCTTTATTCATTGGAAACATTATGAACAGTTGTTACTACAGATAATAGAGTCATAACAATTTTTAAAACTGGAAATCTTTTCTCTCCATATTTATCCAACATCCAAATCGTAATGTCTACTTTGACAGCTGTGTTATAGTTTTTCATTCAAATGCATCGGATTAAAATACGTGTTAGAAAAGTCATTGGGAGATATTAAACAATGAATCCTATGGAAACAAAGCATGTTTATATGTATTTAAAGTAACTTGCTTATTTTTTCACGTGTTCTCAAAGTGATGGCCGTGTGATGGTCAGTTGATCATATGTTGTGCGAAGACGAATCACATCACAGATGGCTTATCATTCTTTGAGATAAACGTTAGATTATCTTCGCATTGGACATGAGGTATCATGTTTGACAAGTGATCAACATTTGAAGCTGACAAAGTGTTTAGTAGTGAGTCGAAATCTTGATAAGGTTTTTTGTACAAACCGATATAAACAGGTATTATTCTCATGTAATCTGAATGAATCCCACATATACCACAGCAACTAATTCTAACACGTTGAATAGCAGAGTTCTAAAAACATCACATTAGGTAATTCAAACAGTTTTGTCTATCTCTAGTAAAAATGTGAATGACCATGGAGATGAATTTATTTGTGTACTTGATAAAATGACGACAATTTGTATAATACTTCATTGAATAATAATCCCTCTATTCTTGAAACGAATTCAAATGATTGTGGACCTCTGAAAATTGACGTTTAAAACAGCGGCTAGGCCAGTTGTCCAAGCGACTGCTGCCTTGATTATCGGCATGGAAGGAAAAAAGTGCGGTCACAACATTTCCGAACTATTTATGGACTTGGGTTCATAAAACGCTACGTCGCACTATTTTTTCCAGTCACAAAAGCTATTCTGGTGCAAAAGAAAACCAAGTGTGATTAAACTGATTTTCAGATGAATAGACGATTCCATTATATACTGTTATGTCATATTTTCATGTCTTACTAACACAGCCATAATGGCCGATTCTTTTGAGCTGGTTTGTATTGACGTTTAAAAATTACGTTTCACTGCAATAATGTGTAACGCAAGTTCATATCAACAAACGTCCATCTCATCATCAGATCAACATTCACGTTTTGTGATAATTATGAAAATTGTTAGCTTGCTTATTGATCTATTCATCTTCACCCACAATTTCTTTACTGATAACTCTTACAAACATTGATGATTGCTTGACGTTACAATTTGTGTTATCATTATGTTTCGGATTCTGTCATGTATTAAAAACAGACACAAATTATATCTCATATCGATCTATACTCAACGATACGGAAATGTGACTAAGGGTATTTGAAAATATACTCTTCATAAAACAAATCGTTGAACGAGAAGCTTTCTAGTTAACTGGCCTAGGCAATTCGTCAAGAAAATCTGAGACATTGACTGTCAACGTTTGAGCACTTATAATTATAGGATGAAACGTATATAGTGTAACGCACCTGTGACTAAAACGAACATGTTTTTATGATACGTTATAAGTGCGATTTATTCAAAATACATAATTCTACTACGTGTTATTATTGATTTGTCCAAAAACCATATCGACTCAATAATAAACACTTTGTCAGCTTTAAGTGTTTTTCAATAGTCAAAGATGGAGCCTCATTGAAAAATGTTTGATAAACAATGGAAGTCATAAAATACATGATCATCATGTTCGGTTGTTTATCCGTTGAAACTCATTTAGGAAGTAAAGTGTAGCGACAGGTTGAAGTACACAAGCAGATAATAAATACAGAAATTTCTTTACGCTAGTTATTAGCATTGTCAACCGTGAGTACGAACGGGTCAGAAACAAATCTCTACAAGATGACCAATTCAAATCGTAATATTCATATGCAGTCCTCAATTAGGCAAACTTAACGACATCAGATATTCGTAAATTAACCGCCTTGAACAAGACAAAACACTCACATTCAAAGAAATCCCTAATAAATACCATTGTATCGAGAATCATGAATAAAATCAGTGATCCGGCAGTACGGTGTATGTAATGGAGACGAAAACAATCAGATACTGGCAGGTAGATTATTATTGGAAGACTTCGACTAATGAATACATATTTCGACGAAATCTAAATAAAACAGTAATCGAAGCATGAGTAATGCGATTCGCGTCCCGGAATAGATGATACAGAAAATAACGAAATAGTTCTGATGAGCTTCTGTTTCATTGTTTACCGCAAGTAAACCACTTTATTGGTCGAATATGGCTATGAAATAATGAAAGACGACTACATGCAATAAGTAGGCTATCTTTGCACAAAAGTAATTGTAAACTACTTGATCTGACTAATACTACGAAGCTCACAATGTTATTTGGATAATCAACAAATAAATAAAAGTATCAGCAATCCTCATTCACTTCAACCGCATCACGCAAACAGTACTACTACAACATAGGCTTGTTCAAGCTTCGATCATTCACAACCGCGAAATGTCATTGAGTTCAGTATGCGAAGCGACTATTCCATGTTGAATGTGTAAAATGGACCAAGTTATTATTTAGTGCGAACTGTATCTGTCTTATTGATATGATGACTTCGGTCAAGGAAAGTACAAGCTAATTTATTATTGACATCATTCGCGACAATGCTTATTGTGGTCCAAAAGAAACAAACAAAAGTTCGTAGGTGATTCTTCAAATAGAGAGTGTTCAGGAGGTGGTGAATAATTCAAGCTATCACTTCAACTGAAATATACTGCATGAACCAGTGCCACAATAACATTCACAACTCTTCAAATATCTTCCCACTTTTATCTGGAACGGAATCGAATATTACTTCCACAGTTACAGTATGTTCATCTTCATCACTAATATATTGTCAATAATCATGATCAATCATCCAATCCATAAAGTAGGCTTGTTTTAGATTCGACTTCCAGTTGTAAAAATTGTTATGACTCTTTTATCTGTAGTAACAACGGTTGCTAAAACTTCCAATAAATAAAGAACTTCAGATGAAATGAGGTGACTAAAGCAAATGTGGTAGTACTCAGAAAGCTTCCAAGCTTTCCAGTTGCTCAAACATCCATAGGCGACAATCTTATCAAAGTTGATGTTAGATCAGAAGAAACATTGCACATTCAACCAAATCTATTCAATTATCATTCACTTATACAGAATTTCTATTGACAGATTGTGTTCACGTGAAATGAGACGATCTTTCATCAACCAAAGCGTTACTTTTTTCAGTGTCTTCGATTACGTTTATTGTCTCTTATTTATGGAGCTAGGTAATCCGTAAGCACCTCTGTGTATGCTATTCAAACATGCTTGCTTATAATTAGCACTTTTATAAAACTCATTTCGGTCGGTAGAATGCGTTCTGAGCTTGTCCGTCTTAGTATCCATTTGCACAGTTTTCAGGCGTGTGATTCACTAAAGATCAATCACGAATCTGTTTCCTTCAACATAATATCGATCGAAATGTAAACAGGAGGCTTCGCAAGACGAATTGCATAATTTATATATGAGAGTTCTGCCCACGTTTTATTTTTCAAACACTTCATTCAATCCGATGCATTTGAATGTGCATACATGTTTACCACTCACTTTGACGATAAACTTTTCATAAATCTACAAAAACTGTAACACAGTTGTCATAGAAGACATTAGGAATTAGAAGCTCATATGATGTATGATAAATTTGGACAGAAAACATATCCAGTTATCAAAATTTTTTATCACCGACTGATTCGATTTTTTCTCGACATACGTAGCGTTGTTTCGGATTTCGCATTTTCAGGCGAGTGATTCAATGAAGATCAATCACGAATCTGTTTCCTTCAACATAATATTGATCGACATGTAAACAGAAGGCTTCGCAGGATGAACTGCATAATTTATAAATGAGAGTGCTGCCCACGTTTTATTTGACATTTGGTTCGGACCTTTAGTATACCTATTTAATTTAGATTTCGCTAATCAATATGATGCTTGAAAAGTTCGGCTGCTACTACACAAGTTGACTGCTAATCGGATGGACAAGTACTAAACTTCGGTCCTCCCTTTTAACTCACGTGGTATTACATTGTCGAGCCTGGTCCAAACAAGAAGCCAACAAGCCGTCACAGTTTGTTGATCGTTATCGACGCTTGAAGCTAATTATCAAAGAAGGCGATGATTAGTTTATGAATATGAGCAAAATCAACAGTAAACGCGGACGCTCAAGTTTGAAGTCTTTACCTGAAAATCAGTTTCATCACCTAGTGCTCATTTCTAGCCTCTACTCGCAATTGTTCAGTGGCATAGTAACATCAGTACTGTTTCGACTGCATCAAAATCTTTAACTCACCTTCATGTTAATCCCGATGAATACCAATGGCTTTTTATACTGCAACGATGAACGACTATGATGCTGCGTAGTGTGTTTAGTCGATTCGAAGTGCATTTACTACAGGTGATACCTAAACAGAATAAATGTACCACTTCCACACCTAGTCTGCCATGAAGTGGCAGAGGTATCAAACTGATGCACACGCACATCAATCTCACGGAACCATGCTCCTCGATGGGATTTGTCACATTTAATTCAGAATCGTTCATTCGATACATGATATTCGAGCTCCACTGAGTTTTCTATTGAAAGTGAATAGCAATTGTCCTCGGAATGAATAGTGCGGCAATGATGTGACCACACCTCGTTCCATCCATGTCGATTATCAAGGCAGCAGTCGCTTGTTTGAACATCAATCTTCAGAGTTTCGAGACCCTTATGCGAATAGTCCTCAGCGACAGATGTAGGCACTTTTGATGTATGAATAAAAAATTCGATACCGACTCAATCAAATATTCATTGAATCAGATGATTCATCATGACGCATTATTGGAGGCTGGAAAAACTTTATAATCGCATCTCGGCCGAAACATTTTTACCTAGGTCATCCATGGATTCAAAGAATGAAACCTGCAGTCAGGAGTGACAGACACATGTACTGAATGGATCAACAATTCTCTGAGTTGGTTGAAAAATGCATGCAGCTGCAACAAGCGGCAATGATGACTTTCCGATTTCCGCTATTTTCATGTTAAAAATCAAATAATTTTTGGCTAGAAACCCTATTTGTCATGCCACTAACAACAAATAAAACGATACAGCTCCTCACTGAACATTACTCTCAAAGTTACATACAAGATATGTTGCGAGATGCGGCAACAGTTACCTGTTTCAAAAGTTACTTCAGCGGCTGGCTATCAAGCGAATGTGCTCCACATCATAACAGACGAAGCTGTATTAGCAAGCAAGAAAGTTTGTGGATACGTTTGAAAGAGCGTTGGTTGCATCAAAAAGTAGGGTGACACCAGCTAACACGTTGCATTATTAATTTTAAGTTTATGGAAACACATCGAACATGACGTTACCAGACTGGACGTCCGGGGAAACATGAAGTCTGAAAAAGTCCCACATCATGATACATCCAAGTACTGCATCATCATCAATAAAGTAAGTCCACTTCGACTTGCGAAGTGGAAAGTTCAGTGTTCGCACGTGACTACTGACTAATCCATTATCCATGAACTCATGCTTAAGCGGTCAAAATAGTGAACCGTGTCATGTACGAAGCAGATGTGGGAGACGATATATGGAAACATCATCGTAATCAGATTAGCAAACTGCTATTTTTAGATCTCCCATCACCATATGTATATTTTTCAGCTGAAAATCTTTCTATATAGCTTCAAATTACTTGAATCAAGAACACGAAAAAATACTCAGCAACAATTCATTCTTACTTTATGAAGGTATCATTTCTGACACAATGAAAATGACCGTCAATCAAAAGATGTAGGATATTAAAAAGGAGAAGTGTTTGGATTTAAGTTACACAGAACACACTTTAGAAACTTGCAAAGGAGTTGAATTTCTCACTGAGAAAATCCCAGACCGTCATTTGTGTCTGTCAAATCGCCTTGCTTTCATTGCAGAAATGAGCTTAATTTGTGTGATTACCAACTTTGAAATTACTGGGTGCTTGTAAAATATCATTTCTAGGACACATCAAGTCTTGGCGCTCTATTGAGCAAGGCCTCGGAAAGTGGACTACCATAACCTATCGTATCAATTTAACTTCGATATTCGTTCTGTCTATCGATTCAGATGAACGAGTATTAGTTTCATGTATTATATTTGACGTTCATATCATAAATATTCTTTAGGTCTAATCCTTTCATTCTTCTGATACATAAATGATAATTTGCGTTTTTTTCTGCATATGAAATATGTGGAATTGTTTAGATACCTCATCGTGCGTGTAACATACTGAACGCTGTTCACCTCGAAATAATAATTACTTCACAGATACTTGGTTTTTAAAGAATAATATGTACAGTTAATTTTATATTTACCTGCGTGACACTCCGTTCTGACTCTTACTGACTTATGTTTAACAATATTTACCTTTTCTTTATGTACAGTCAACGTATTCACGTAATCTGTTATACAATCATCTTGTAATTAAACCCCAGTAACCAACAAGTAACAAATCAACACAATTAATGTCTTATTTCTAACTGAGAATCAACGTGAATGTAACCCACTGACCAATATAGAAGAAATGAACGTAAATATTCTAAAGTCACTGTAGACGACGTAACAAGAAATTAACGAAACGAATTCTTCCCTCATCTACACCTAATTTTAGTTTACCAGCATTTCATCATTATTAAAAACGTAGGATAACAGACGATTTTACTCACTAATTTATGTGTATATTTAATGGAGTATTCAAAGTCTACTTTAACTTTTACAATTTATTTAACGTTCAATTATTGGCTTTGCAAAATTCAAAATCTCAAACGTCTTGTATATCGTCTTGTGCTTTTTCCCCCTCTATGTTTTCTTTTGACACCAATTAGTTCCGACGAATTGAAAAACGGTTGAAAATAGAATGTTTCCGGACAGACACCCAATGTAGTGCAGTTAATAAGTGCAAACGATCTGTTGAAACAAAACCGTACTTCCATGAAATTGTAATGGTTGACACGCTGAAGAAAGTTTGTGAAATCATCGAAAGAATAATTATTGAAAATCCATGTCAAAAGACGACATCAAAAAATTCATACTATCAATTGTTCTTCAAAATTATGGCTCGGTAAAATTTTTTGTTGACAAAAAACAGTCATATATTCTATTTTGTAAATATTGAGTGGCCAGAACTATGATATGTCACACTTCGTCGATCAAAGCAAAAAGAAATTCGCTTAATCAACCTGAGAGAAAACTTACTCTCCCGCGTCCTGGTCTGCATAATAACCAACCTGGAACACCGTATTCCTTCTTCAGTACGTATTGAAAGTATGTTCGCTATGTGAATAAAACAATAAAAGACAATACTATTGACTGCCTATATTCACGTTGACATATTTCTTGCAAATGTTTTTAGACACATTATTATGATAACGTGTATAAGTTCTATTGTGATCCAAACCGGCACAAACTGTCTGGACATTGTTGTGTGATTGAATTAGAAAGTTCAGTATATGAGGAATGATCCGAATGAAGGAGAATTGAGTTACCGTGAATTGTTCACTTTCAAAAATAAGAGTTGAAATGACACAATCTCAACTACGAATAAAGTGATATTTAGTAGAGAAACGACTTCCGTGAACGAAGAAGTTAATGTATTTCGTGATTAACTAAGCGTTGTCTAGCATGTAAGATGATACGTTTCACATAAAAACGATCAAACATAATCTCACCTGAATGACCGTCGTTCAAATCGTTGCAACTATTCCTAACTCATATTACAAACAACATGATATCGTAAGCAACACTCACATAATACTCATTTATCAAGCACCAAAGTTCAGTTTACACTCTTTTGTAGTAAACTGATGTTCATAAGTAATTTGCTCATACTTGTTGACATATACACTTACATTATATAATGTTCGATTGCTGGGAACGATGTTATTGCGTCTGAGTGTGCTGTAATAAATTAAATGAAAGAAAATATTTCAATGATTTTCACATATCTCAACCAGTTTATCATTTATACACATTATCTGACTATTGATGATGAATATCATTTTATTTTGACAAGCGTAAGTAGGGAATTGAGTCGATTAAGCATTTGTTCGTAACGTTGTTGTATGAGTTTATTTATTGGTCGCCCTTTATCGACATTCAGATCTTACCATGTATCGTTCTACTGACATGAAAACGCCCTCACAAACTAACAGTATCTTGTATGACGCGCATTCATAAGTTCAAATCGTGTTCTCCAGTTCTATTAGAATAGCAGATTTATCGTTTACGTTACACGTGTAACGAAACCACATATCTTGATTGTCTAGATTGCTCTAGTAGAAATCTATGTAGTCAGTTATTGATTCACTTTAGTAAAAATTGATCTTCTCGAGGAGTGATTTGCTTTGGCATTATATTACAAGAGTATAACTTCATATCACAATCAATCATTGATGAAACTACCCACCGAATAAATACAACTTATGATGATAGAAATTAAATCACATACTTCAAAAGATCAGTTCTGTTATAAAGTTGGAGACCAGCTTTGAAGTAACCATAGACGCCACCGATTCGAGGATCTTGAGCTGCACACTGTCCGTGTTTTTGATATTCGTATTTCCTTGTATAATAAAATGTAAGTATATAATTGAGTATCCTAAATGAAATCAACTCAGAATTTTTGAAAATCATCATACATGGTCATGAGAGATGCAATGAAAGTCATTTTGCGAGTCGATGAATTGAAATGAATTCACATTTTCATATCGATTAGAAATCCTTTATGTACTTTCTTTCCTTAAACTGGATATTTGAAATTAAATTTCGAAAACTATAAGCATTTTGACATGAAAATTGATCATCACTTCTGGTTAAACTTCAGAAGTAAACTACCTGATGTACAACATTTTAGTTGAAATAAAGTCACTTTGTGTTTTAGATTATTCAGTTTAGCATGCGCTGTGAAAAGAAATTGAGTGATGCAAATCATCTTCACATTAAAGTGAGTGCAGAAATTAACCTACATTAGGTGATAAATTGTGTATAGTGTAGTTCCTGTATTTGACGTATATGACTGGATACCCACTGCATTACTACAACATGATGAATCTTAGAACGCTTGAATATCGCAAATATTGCCTTAAAAATATTAGTTAGTTTGTTACTCTCAAATGGTTATTTTAGTCCAAAATCCTGAAGACCACAGTGATTCACGCGAGTCAATTAATGAGTTCGTTCATCTTTTACTCTAGTCAGTCTTCTTAGAAATTAAAGACGAACGGTTAATAGCACGTCGTTTGTTTTTCCTCAAACGAGACATGCCTGTGCTAAATAAATTTGTGACTTGAAATCATGGTGTGTATTTCAAACTTGTGCTATATTTTTGAAAAATTTTATGGACGATTTTCACATGAGTTCGGTGAAAATACGTGTTTCAACATTTCAGTCGACCTATTTGTATGCTTCCGAAATCTGTGTTCTGCTTCTGAAACTGTGTAAACATACATTTACATGCACTCTTACCAAAATGTTTCTGACCGGGCAGGATTTCCTAAACAGGGCCACTTGTGATCTAATTCTGGTCTCAATGGCTGAAATAAAATGAAGTTCTTTTTTAGGTAGGCAACAACTTATTCAATCAAAATTCAATGTCATTCAAATGTAAGTATAAACAGTCCTTGTCTAAAATAGTTTTCTAAAAATACGTTGCGATAGCGCAGATACTCTGGCGATGATGCCTATAGTGAATATCCCCACTTAGCAATAGCCACCCACGTTATCACTTCAAACAATGTCGAATTTGAAAATGTAGCATTCTTATCGAAAGAGAATTGACTAATCAGCAATGTTTCATGTGTCGAGAATAATATATTAGAACCATCAAAATAAATCTGATGTAATGTATTTTTCATTTCAGCGCTTACACGAACAAAGTGTTAATTGAAGATTTTCTCTTTTCTCTTCTTAATCCTGCATGTCATTGATATGAGTCGATTCAAAATTATGAAGAAACGTGATTGACGTTTTGTGATGAATGCGGACGCCTTTGATTTAACCAGAGAATACAGTTTTGTTTAAAATGTTTTTAAGTAATTCAGCTGTCGCATATATGAAATGCAAATGGAATTACAGTCAGAGATAAAATATTTCTCAAAATTCTATTTCCTATTTTATTTGCTGACGAAAGTTCTACACTAAAACATGTCTATCTGGTGTTCTTTTAACTAGTCAGTAATTATGTGATCGGTGACTGTAGAAATCGTCAATCTACTTTCACTGTCATCGATTGTCAAACATTTGGTCACCTGTAAAATCACTGTCTTCAGAAGAAATAGCTTTAATTCGCTCACTGTCAATGATATCGAAAATCTGTCGAGAGATTGGTGTTGTAAACTCTCAGTGATAGATTTGTAACTGGGTCTCATAAATTTTAGTTACAAAACGGCCTGCCTTATCAGCATGTTGTGTAGAAAAATACATAAAATGAAATATGAAAAACACACTTTCTGAACAAGAAAGCATTTTAACTCATTATCGAATCATTGATCATTATATTCAGTTGCACACAGTTCAACAAAATGTCATGTTATTCCAGAAAATATCGTTCGTTAATTATTATAATGCTACTCACTGTCAGACGGATAAATTTGTGAACCACAATTTAGGTATTCCTATTATTCTCAACATTCTCAACAGTGTAGTGTACAAAGAGAAAAGTAGTATGATCACTGTACGATTGAACCCGATTGTTCATATTCACAAAGATAAATTACAATTAGTGATTATTTGACTATCGAGCAATATTTTTTTTATTGATGCGTTTTTATCTGACTATAAGGTCAATCCAAAATAATGGTAAATGATACATTATGGTTAGGCAAATACTGCAATCAACTCACATCTAAAAGTGTCAAATCGAATTTTTCTGCCGGCGTGCAATTCGGAGTGATGTCTGGAAAAATTTGAGGCCTGTCAAAAGAAAAAACCGAAAAACAATTGTTTTGAAAACACAGAAATACCCTGATTGTATGATTGACGGCTGATTTTGAGGTTTTCCAAAAACACTGTTTCTATCAAGTGTGTGTTACGTGATACACATGCACCGACTTCACTAGTCGTCATTTCTTCACTGAATGAATCCACTGTCGAATTCAAGTATCTTTGTGATTCCTAAGTTTATTGGAAATCTCTTCTGTGTTTATCAGAATATTAAATAGCCTTTTCATGATGCAGCACTTATAAGTTTGATCATTGAATATATTTCATTTTATTCAGCTTATACATGTAAATTCTAGTGTTTGAGTTATTTTGGTAGATAAGTGCACGTCACAAACGCTACTAATCTTCAGTTAACTATCGTTATACGGTTTTATGCAAGATCTCTTGACTACATAAAATGTGCCATATAATTATATTCATTGACGTTCAACCTATTCACACCATGAAGTGGCACCAAAATTCTACTTTAATTGCGATATTTCTAATATTGATAGAATCATCTAATCAGCTGACTACTCTACACTCATTTATGCAATCAAAATGTAAAAGTTTCATTGACGTTCTGATTCCCTGTTTGACAAACTGATTGATCACTCAAATGTCTAGCAATAATTACTGCAGAAACATTCGCCCGATGAAACATCAAAATATTATCTTACCATAGTCCATGAATTGTGAAAGATGTCACTCCCTCAGGTATTGAGCACTAAATAAGAGGAAAACAAAACAATATACAAAGATGTTCAGTCGTTCAGTTGTTCAGTCGTAGCAACGAATGTACATTTCGGAACTTGTAACAAGTATGCTAACATTATTTGTGCAATCACAACTCATCTTCTCAATATTTAGGATTGTGGTAGCCTATAAGATCGCAATTCACTTAAACTATATACGCTGTTACATATGCATGAATTCGCATCACTGAGGATTTAGTAATACAGTGACGTGAAGTCTAACTTTTGGATCATGGAACTCTATAATTCAGTTTCATTTTCCCTCACACAGTCGTCACGTTTTCGATTACATAGTAATTGAAGAACAATTGTAAATATCAAGTTTGATGAAAGTAATATCGGAAGCATGCAATATCTCAATTCAAATAACGTACACATCACAAAATGGTATATCAAACCTGGAGGGATTGTGTCGATAATAGTTGATGATAAAACTTAACACAATGAAAGGAAACGTCTTACTACAATGAAACAATGAGTATAAGGTTTCTTCGTCTGGGGATTTCATGGTGACGAAAACTGAATAGAATTTATTTATATCAAAAATCGATCAATCATTTCAATAGTATAATAATGTTGTTCATCATGAAAGAAACATTACTATAAAAGAATAACAATGTGTTGGCGGCCAGACTAAGCCAAATATGTAGTAATCCCAAGTTATATTTTGCGTTCCAACTTTCCCAATGATAATGCATGCAAGAACAGTCAAACAAACCAGTCTAAAACAAATAAATGAAGAAACATTTTGTTAGGCATTTAGAAAATCATCTAAAATTCATAATGCATACAAACGTTGTCTGATGGTAACAAATATAAACATATCCGAAATAATAGTCTTATCATGTCTGTGAATACTATAATCGTTTAATCATAAAAAAGTGATTGTTCTACATGAAATCTCTTGAACAATATCATTCAATTCAAAATAATATAAACATATTATGATACACATATTCATTTATTAGTTTAGGTGTACACAGTTCTCGGTATAAATGGCACAGAATGCATTCAAAATTTCATTTATCACATCAGTGATAAATTTATTATCGACTTACGATGTGCACATTGCCAAGCAACAAATGCTATTGTCAATGGAAATCAAACAGCATATTTGGATTCAGAAAGACAGAATAACAAATACATATCTATATATATCTGTAGTACTAAGTTAAATCAAATTTTTATCTAATCACGTAAGTAGGTTGTGTCAGAGTATACAGTCACGTCTAATACATTCACACGATCGCTCTTTATTTATTATCGGTGAAGAACTAAACTTAATCGTCAAACGAAGTAATTAGTTGAAAATATTCTGCAGGTAGTGTAAACTGAAGTAGAAAATGAAGAATTATCTGTTGAAAATTATATGTTTGCGTACAGAATTATAGGAATTAGTAATTTTAGGCGGTGGATTGCTATTTTATTCATTATCTGGCTAGTCAATATACGTAAGACCGAAGTATTGTAATTCAAGGCTCAACAACTCAGTTTCCCCATTTTATGTAGTCTGTGTTCAGTTTGCCTTCTGGATCACGGATTCTGTGATGGTCGATATTTCCTTCAACTGATTTGGTGCTAAGCATTTCAGTATTAAGATTACCAGCGACAAGATGTTCTCTACCTAATGGATCATACAAAATGTGTTTAAATCTATCGTGAACTAACTGACTGCGCAAGGAAATACAAGCTCCAATAGCCCTTCCGACTATTGCTTTACAAAAATATGACAAATATGACAACAACTGGCACATGTCAGACAGGGTACTCTCTATAATGCTTGTAAACTGGTACTGGCTTGGTTATCCGTCAAAAAAACATAATATCGATCCTAGGCGAAACCGTATTATTACCCGTAGTACGTAACGTTTGCTTTAATTTATCAATACAATCGCATTTTGAGGTGTTAATTACCTCCAGGGAACGCTTTTTTCGCGCAATGTCACACTTCAAGTGCTTTCACACCTTAGAATTTATCTCAGTTTTGTCTACTGACAGTCGTTTATCGTTTTCCATGACCTTACATTCTCATTCGGCTATATCATACTCCTCTTGAAGATATAAAATTTTAGGCTGCCTTTCTAACTCAAGTCTCCTTTCAAAATTCTTCTTCTTTAGTAATGCCTTATGTTACCTCAATCTGGAGGTACTAAACTGAGCTGAGGACTGACAATCAACACTAACATCGTCACGTTTATCTTCGTTAAAATCGGGGATACCTCAGACAGCTTTAGAATTTTAATATCCATTTCGTCAATTTTAATCGGCTTATTATTCTGGTTTCCATTGTATGTCAATGTGTTTACAATACACGAACCCAAATGAATGACAGAACCAAACTCCGAAGTTGGTTACCGAAGTTTATTCGCAATTCACAAATAGTCGACCGAAATGTCGTTCGCAATTCACAAATAGTCGACTAAAATGTCGTTCTTCAATTTCATAGGTCACTGAAACAAAAACTACCAATTGGCAAGCAAAGACAAACAGAAACCGAAATGTAGTTGATTTTCACTCCTAATTGAACTAGAACTCCTACTGGAACTAATAGCGGTCACTTGGATATTCGCAAAATTTATATTGAGCATAATGTAAGTAAAAGTTAGCACAAAAGTTTGAACTAACGACACTGAAATCAGCACAAACAATCGGCAAATTAGATCATTTGTTAACTATTTGCTATTGTACCGATGCTCAAGCAATCATAGAAACTTGAAAAGTCATGCACATCATACAACTTCTAAATGCCTACAAGTAATTTGTCCTGATAAACGGTGGTTGCGCTCGAATATAAAGCTGTTGTTATCCACGATAATCATTTCATCACGTGAAAATTCTTTTCCAAACATGAGAAATATAATGTGAAGTGTGGAAAAGTAAATGTACATTGCTGATATATAAGACTGCTTGAAAAAAAGGCGTCATGAATAATCTACTGGCATAGAGAGCTTTGCAGCGGATACTTATTAGTTAGGAGTGACAAATCGACGATTCCGTCATCTATTACTAATACAGTCATAATGGCCAATTAATTTGATTTAGTTTGCATTGAAGTTTAAAAATACGTTTCATAGCTATTATCTTCAACTCAAGATCATATAAACAAACTTCCATCTCATTCAGGTCAGATCAAAATTCACGTTTTGTGATTATTGAACAATAGTCAGCTTGCTTGCTGATCTATTCATTTTCACTCGTATTTACTCTACTGACAACTTTTACAAACATTGATGAGTGCGTGACGTTGTAATTAACGTTAACATTTCGTTATGGATTATGTCATGAAATAAAACCAGAAACAGAATATTATCTCATATCGATCTTCGCTACACGTAACGAAAATGTGACTGGAGGTAATTTATAATGGATAATCAACATTTTCACCAAATGATCGACAAGTACAGTACAGTAAAGTACAGCCACATCTCCAAAATATAACCTCATATGGGACGACTTCACAGTAAAATTCCTGTGTGGTTCGATTTACTCACGAGTGGATCAGGATGAAACCTATCGAGCGTAACGCATCTGTGACTAAAACAAACAGGTTTGTATGATACGTTATGTAAGTAGGAAAATACAGGTTTCAGATTCGGTAAAAGGGAGAGAAAGGGAGAGCGTATTGTAGCAATTATATATATATATATATATATATATATATTTTGTGTATTAGAACGAAACTAGTTTGATAGTGTGAAATTACCATGATCAGTTGTGTTTATTGATATTCAACTGATTTTTATAAACTCCGATCTAGTTGAATGATGAACAGTCTTGTGTTCAGTCAGTTTGACAGCTTCGAGTATTGTCAGTTGTTTTAATTGCAATAAATATTTCATCATTCAGAGACTTTCTCTGATAAACGTGCAGAAGCAGGTGGGATCTTCCTTTTACATTTTGTTCCGACTATGAGGAATTATTGTTGTATTTGATCTCAGTCATCATATTTTTATCAGTAAACACGACCATCAACAACTTCATCAAGAATATTTATCACGGTTGTAAATGATGGAATTCAAACAAATTTGAACATCATAACATCACTAACACCAATTATATTCATTTTGACAATAGTGAAAACGCCAACGTAATCTATGTTCTATCTACGTTCAAAAAGTATTTATATTGGTTTCAATAATAGAAGGATTATTATTCAACGAAATATTATCTAATTTGTCGTCATTTTATCAAGTACACAAATAAATTCATCACCATTACCATTCACATTTTAACTGGAGATAGACAAAACTGTTTAAATATATTATACATGTGATGTTTGCAGAACATCTGCAATTCAACGTGTTAGAATTCATTGCTGTGGTACATGTGGGATTCATTCAAATTACACAAGTTGACCACGTCGGAATATTGACTTGTATAAAAGACTTATTGCGTAGTTGACTGAATGATATCCACTTTGTCAGCTTCAATTATTGTTCACTTGTCAAGCACGATGCCTCATCGAAAAATGTTTGATAAATTAAATAAAGTCATAAAAATACATGATCACCAAGTTCGGCTGTTTATCTTTTAAAAGACTTTAAGAAAATGAATTGAGGCACAGGTTGACATACTCAATCAGATAATAAAATACAGAAATTTATTTGCGCAAGTTGTTAGGTGGAGATAGACAAAACTGTTTAAATATATTATACATGTGATGTTTTCAGAACATCTGCAATTCAACGTGTTAGAATTCATTGCTGTGGCACATGTGGGATTCATTCAAAATACATAATTCTACTACGTGTTATTATTGGTTTGTTCAAAAACCATATCGACTCACTACTAAACACTTTGTCAGCTTCAAGTGTTTTTCCCTAGTTAAAGATGGAGCCTCATTGAAAAATGTTTGATAAACAATGGAAGTCATAAAATACATGATCATCATTTTCAGGTGTTTATCCGTTGAAACTCCTTTAGGAAATGAATGGAGCGACAGGTTTAAGTACACGAGCAGATGATAAATACTGAAATTTCTTTACGCAAGTTATTAGCATTGTCAACCGTGAGTACGAACGGGTCAGAAACAAATCTCTACTAGATGACCAATTCAAATCGTCATATTAATATGCAGTCCTCAATTATGCAAATTTTTCGACGCGGTTACTTGACCGCCTTGAACAATAATAGTCAAAGATATCCCTGATGAATACCATTTTATCGAGAATCATGAATGAAATCAGTGATCCGGGAGTACAATGAAGGTAATCGAGACGCAAACAGTTAGATGCTGTCAGGTAGATTTCAAGTGCAAGACTAAGACTAATGAATACATATTTCGACTAATTGAAAATAAAACAGTAATCGAAGTTTCGGTTGAGCGATTTGCGTCCCGAAACAGATGATATAGAAAATAACGAACTAGTTCTGATGACCTTCTTTTTCATTGTCCATTGCAAGTAAATCACTCTATCGGACGAATATGGCCATGAAATAATGACAGTCGATTACCTGTAATTGGAGGGCTATCTTTGCACAAAAGTGATTGAAATGTTCTTGATCTGACTAATACTGCGAAGCTCACAATGTTAATTGGATAATCAACAAATAAATAAAAGTACCAACAATCCTCATTCACTTCAGCCGCATCACGCGAAATGGATTGTTATGAGCATGCACTATATCTCTGCAGTAACTTGGAATTCATGACTGGAATAAAGTATTTATGCAGAATTAGGAACTTATTTCTTAATTTCAAATCGGAACAATATTAAATAGTTAAAGAAATTGTTTGGATTAAATTTCTAAATTTGGACTGGGTAAGGGATATATATAACTAATAATGCCTCGAAAAACAAGGTTCAAGAAAGTGAATTATCTACACTTTCAAGAAAAATCTAGAGTAGACAGTTTGAATATAATATTGTCAACAATAATTCGATAATCAAAAGCGTCATGACCATTGTTAACTGTATAATCAACAAATTAATAAAAGTACCAACAATCCTCAAAATGGATTGTTATGAGCATGCACCACTACAACGTGAATGTGTACAACGGTCCGAGATTTTATTTAGTGCGAACTGTATCTGTCTTTTTGATATGATGACTTCGATCAAGGAAGGTACAAGCTAATTTATTATTCACATAATTCGCGACGATGAGGATTGTGATTTCACAGAAAGAAACATCAGTTCGTGGGTGATTATCCAATTACAGAGTGTTCACGAGGTAGGACATAATTCAAGGTATCACTACAACTGAAATATACTGCATGAACCAGTGCCACAATAACATTCACAAATCTTCAATTATCTTCGCCTTCTTATTTAAAACGGAATCGAATCTTACCTCCAGATTTACAAGTTGTTCATCTCCTTCACTAATATATTGTCAAAAATCAATATCAATCATCCGATCCATAAAGTAGGCTTGTTTAAGATTCGATCATTCACAACCGTAAAATCTCATTGAGTTCAGTATTTAATAACGATCTTTCAAACATTCTATAACTAGATAGCAGAGATGTCACATTTCAATTACAATGTGATGCAGCTGTAATTGAAATAGAATACTGAATGAGACTACTACTATTATTCGTGACAAGTATCTGTCAAATGCGAAGATAATCTAACGTTTATCTCAATAAATGATAAGCTGTCTGTGATGTGATTTTTTTCGCACAAGTTACGATAAACTGACCATGACACGACAACCACTTTGACAACACGTGACAAAATAAACACGTAACTTCATATACATATAAACATGCTTTTTTCTGATCGGATTCATTTTTCAATAGCTCTCAATGATTTTTCTAACACGTCATTTATTCTGGTGCATTCGAATGTGCACGGCAGTTTCCCACTAACTTCGACGAAAAACTTATCGTAAAGTTACAAAAAACTGTAACATAGTTGTCAAAGTAGACATTAGGAATTTGAACCTCAGATGATGTTTGATAAACAGGGAGAGAAAAGATTTCCATTTGTAAAAACTTTTTGACTCTATTATCAGTAGTAACAACTGTTCATAATGTTTCCAATAAATAAAGACCTTCAGATGAAATCAGGTGGCTAACGCAAATGTGGTAGTACTCAGAAAGCTTGCAAGCTTACCAGTCGATCAAACATCCATAGGCGCGAATCTTCTCAAATCTAATGTTAGATAATGAGTAACATTGTACATACCACCAAATCTATTCAACTTCCATTCAAAGAATTTCTATTGACAGATTGTGTTCACGTGATATGAGACCAGCTTTTTTCACCCATAGCCTTACTTTTTTCACTGTCTTCGAAAACGTTTTTATGACACGTTTTATAACACTCATTTCGGCCGGTAGAATGCATTCCGAGCTTTTTTGTCTTAGTATTCTTTTTTACACAGTTTTCAGGCGTGTGATTCACTAAAGATCAATCACGAATCCGTTCGCTTCATCATAATGTCGTTCGACAAGGAAAAGGAATGCTTTGCCGGACGAATAGCATAACTTGTTTATGATTCATTCCGTTCAAACCATTAGAATACCTATTTAATTAAGATTTCGCTAATCAATATGATGCTAGGAAAGTTCAGCTGCTACTTCAAAAGTAAGGTTTAATTAAGACGGACAAGTACTTCACTTCGGTCCTGCCTTTTAATCCATGTGATATAACATTTTCGATAATAGTCCAGACAGGAAGCTAACAAGCCGTCACAGTGTATTGCTCGTTATCGGTGCTTGAAGCTTATCATCAAAGAAGACGATGATTTGTTTATGCATTTGAGCAAAATCAACAGTAAACGCGGACGCTCAAGTTTGAAGTCTTTACCTGAAAATCAGTTTCATCACCTAATGCTCATTTCTGGCCTCTACTCGCAATTGTTCGATGACATAGTAACACCAGTACTGTTTAGACTGCATCAACATCTTTAACTCACCTTCATGTTAATCTCGAACAATTCCAATGACTTTTAATTCTGCAACGCTGAACGACTATGGTGCAGAGTAGTATGTTTAGGCGATTCACAGTGCATTTTGTACAGCAGATACCTAACCGGAATAAATAAACCATTGCCTCACCTAGTCGAGAAGAACAGAACGGATCTCTCTGCCACTTGATGGCAAAGAACATATGACCTATCAAACTGATGCACACCCCCCTCGATCTCACGGCACTACGCTTCTTCATGGGATTCGTCACATACAATTCAGCATTGTTCATTCGAAGCATGAACACAAGTCCATTATTCGTTCAGAATTATTGTGACCGCACCTTGATACATCCATGCCGATTATCAAGGCAGGAGTAGCTTGGAGGAATGGCCTAGACTCCCTTCAAAATAACAATTTTCAGAGGTACGAGACCCAGCAACTGATTCCGGCACTTTTGGTGAATGATTTAGAAATTCGATACAGGCTCAGTCGAAAATTCAGTGAATCAGATGATTCATCATGGCGCATCATTGGCGGCTTGAGAAAAATTTTAATCGCATCTCGGCAAAAAACTTTCTACCCAGGTCATCCACTGATTCAAAGAATGAAACCCGCAATCAGGAGTTACAGACACCATCCCTGAATGGATCAAGGATACTCTGAGTTGGTTGAAAAATGAATGCCGCTGCAACAAACATGATGTCCACATTTTCGCTAGTTTCATGCCAACAATCTAATTCTCCTTGTCTAGAAACCCTCCTTCTAATGCCACAAACAACAAATAAAACAATACAGCTTATCACTGAAACTTTACCTCGAAATCACATACAAGATATGACGATTTATACGACAACGGTTCCCTATTTCAAACGTTACTTCAACGGCAGGCAATCAAGCGCATGTGCATCACATCATAACAGCCGAACCCAAATGAACAAGCGTCAACGTTTGTGAAAAACATTTGAAAGAACGCTGGTGACATCAAAAAGTAGGCTGACACCAGCTAACACGTAAATACTTGTAATTTTATGTAAACACACCGAATATGACGTTATCAGAGCGGACTTCCGTAGAGAGATGAAGTCGGAAAACGACACACACTTTGACACATCCAAGTACTGCATTATCACCAATGAAGAAAGTCAACTTTGACTTACGAAGTGGAATGTCCTGTGTTTTCACGTGACTACTGACTAATGCATGATCCATGAACAGAAGCTTAGGCGCTCAGAATACTGAATCGTGTCACGTACGAAGCAGATGTAGGAGGCGACATATGCAAACATCATCGAAATCAATCTAGAGAACGGATATTCTCAGATTTCCAATCACTAGAAGTATACGTTTCCGCTGAAAATCTTTCAAGATACCTTCAAATTACTTGAATCAAGATCATCACAAAATGCTCAGCAACAATTCATTCTTAGTTTATTGAGGTATCATTTCGTACACCAGTAATGCACAGTGAAAATAAACGTCAATCAAAGGAATGTAGGACATTATAAAGGAGAAGTCTTATGATGTTAGTTACACAGAACACTCATCAGAAACTTGCAACGTAGTTGAATTTCCTACTGAGAAAATCCTAGATCGTCATTCTAGGCTGTCAAAAGCGCCTTGCTATCATTGCAGAAATAAGCTTTGTTTGTGTGATAACCAACTTCGAAATACAATTCATAGGCCACATCAATTTTTCTCTCTCTTCTAAGCAGGGCCACGGAAAATGGATTACAATAACCGATCCTATCAATTTAAATTCGATATTCGTTCTGTCTATTGATTCAGATGAACGAGTTCTAGTTTCATGTATAATATTTGACGGTCATATCATAAATCTTCTTTAGGTCTAATCCTTTCATTCTTCTGATATAAAATTGAAAATTTCCGTTGTTTTCTCAATATGAATTATACAGAATTGTTTTGATATCTCATCGTGTGTGGAACATACTGAAAGTTGTTCAGCTCAAAATAATTATTTCACAGCTGACTGGTATATAAATAATAATGTGTACAGTTACTATATTATTTTCCTGCGTGACATTTTGTTCCGACTTTTATTGACTTACTTTCATCATCACAAGTCAACTCAATTACATCTCACTAAGAATTAACATGAATGAAACCCACTGCCTAATATAGAGGAGATAAATTAAAATATATTCACGTCTCTGGAGTTGACGTAACAAGAGATTAACGGAACAAAGTCTTCTCTCGTCTGCACCTAATTTTAGTTTACCAGCATTTCATCTTGAACACAAACATAAAGTAACAAACGATTTAACACACTAATTTATTTATATATTGGAAGACAAATTCAAAGTCTACTTCAACTTTTACGAATCATTTATCGTTTCATTATTGCCTTTGTAGAATTCAAGGTCTTCTGCGCTTTGTGTGTACTTTTCTGTGCGTTCCCCCTTTATGTTTTCTTCTGATACCAATTAGTTGGGACGAATTGAAAAACGGTTGAAAATAGAATTCTTCTGGACAGCCGCCCAAATTGCTGCAGTTTATATGTGCGAATGATCGGTTCAAACAAAACCGTACTTCCATGAAATTTTGATGAACGACACCCTGAAGAAAGTTTTAAAAATCATTGAAATAATAATTATTGAAAATGCATGTCAAAAGGCTACATTAAAAATTTCATTCTATCAATTATTATTCAAAATTCAACAGAACGAATCATTCAGTTAGGTGTTTTGTTGATAAAAATTAGTCGTATATTCTAGTTTCTGAATATTGAGTTTTCAGTGTTATAATACGTCACACATAGGCGAACAATGCAAAATGTAATTCGCCAAATAAATGTGAGATAGATACATACCTTTCCACGTCCTGCTCTGCATAATAACCAACCTGGAACACCGTATTCCTTCTTCAGTACGTATTGAAAGTATGTTCGCTACTTGAATGAAACAATAAAGACAATACTATTGACTGCCTATATTCACGTTGACATATTTCTTGCAAATGTTTTTAGACACATTATTATGATAACGTGTATAAGTTCTATTGTGATCCAAACCGGCACAAACTGTATAGACATTGTTTTGTGATTGAATTAGAAAGTTCAGTATATGGGGAATGATCCGAGTGAAGGAGAATTGAGTTACCGTGAATTGTTCACTTTCAAAAATAAGAGTTGAAATGACACAATCTCAACTACGAATAAAGTGATATTGAGTAGGGAAACGACTTCCGTGAACGAAGAAGTTAATGTATTTCGTGATTAACTAAGCGTTGTCTAGCATGTAAGATGATACGTTTCACATAAAAACGATCAAACATAATCTCACCTGAATGACCGTCGTTCAAATCGTTGCAACTATTCCTAACTCATATTACAAACAACATGATATCGTAAGCAACACTCATATAATACTCACTTATCAAGCACCAAAGTTCAGTTTACACTCTTTTGCGGTAAAGTGATGTTTATAAGTAATTGGTTCATACTTGTTGACATATACACTTACATTATATAATGTTCGATTGCTGGGAACGATGTTATTGCGTCTGAGTGTGCTGTAATAAATTAAATGAAAGAAAATATTTGAATGATTTTCACATATCTCATCCAGTTTATCGTTTCACACATAATCTGGCATTTGTTGATGGAAATCTTTTTATTTTCAAAAGCGTATGTAGGAAATTGAGTCGATTAAGCATTTGTTCCTGATTTTCATCAAATTCGTAACGTTGCTGTATGAGTTCATTTATTGGCAGCCCTTGATTGACATTCAGATTCTTCCATGTATCGTCCTACTGACATGAAAACAGCTTCAAAATGTAACAGCATCGAATCATGTTCCCTAGTTCTATTCGAATAACAGATTTATCGTTTACATTACACGTGAAATGAAGCGACATATTTTGATTGTCCAGATTGCTCTAATACGAATCTCTGTAGTACATTAGTGGTTCAGATTAGAAATAATTTATCTTCCTGAAGAGTGATTTGTTTTGGCATTATATTAGAATAGGATAAATTCACGTCACAATCAATCATTGATGAAACTATACACCGAATAAATACAACTAATGATAATAGGAATTAAATCACATACTTCAAAAGATCTGTTCTGTTATAAAGTTGAAGAGCAGCATTGAAGTAACCATAGACGCCACCGATTCGAGAATCTTGAGCTGCACACGCTCCATGTTTTTGATATTGGTATTTCCTTGTATAAGAAAATGCAAGTATATAATTGAGTATCCTAAATGAAATCAACTCAGAATTTTTGATAATCATCATACATGGTCATGAGGAATGCATTGAATATAAAGTTGAATTGAGTCATTCATCTAGTCGATGAATTGAAATGAATTCACATTTTCATATCGATTAGAACTTCTTAATGTTCTTTCTATTCAAAAAAGTGGATATTTGAAATTTTATTTTAAACACTATCAGCAATTCGACATGAAAAATTGATCATCACTTCTGGCCAAACTTGAGAAGTCAATTACCTGATTTACAACATCTCAGTTGTAATGAAGGCACTTTGTGATTGAGAGAGTAATCATTTTGGCATACGCTGTGAAAAGAAGTTGACTGATGCAAATCATGTTCACATTAGAGTGTGAAATATAGTGCCTATATTTGACGTATATGACTGGACACTCGCTGCATTACTACAAACCATCAACAAGATTAACGTGATGAGTCTTAGAACGCCGGAATATCGCGACTATTGTCTTATAAATAAGAGCAGGCAGTTGCTCTCACTTGGTTATTTAAGTCCAAAATCCTGAAGACTACAATGACTCACGTGAGTCAGTCAATGAGTTCAGTCATATTTTGCACTAGTTAGACTGCTTACGCATGATACGTCGAACGGATACAAACACGTGGATTATTTTTCCTCAAACGAGACATGCTTCTGCTAATGACATTTGTGCCTTGTAATCACAGTGTGTATTTAAAACTTGTGCTATATTTATGAAAAATTTTATCGATGATTTTCGCATGAGGTCAGTTAAACACTAGTTACAAATTTTCAGTCGACCTATTTGTATGTTTCCGAAAACTGTTCCCGAAATTGAAAATTGGGTAAACATACATCTACATGCACTCTTACCAAAATGTTTCTGACCGGGAAGAATTTCCTAAACAGGGCCACTTGTGATCTAATTCTGGTCTCAATGGCTGAAATAAAATGGAGTTTCTTTTTAGTTGAACATATCTCAACAACTCTTTCAATCAAAGTGCAACGTAATTCAAATGTAGGTATTACCAGTCCCTGTCAAAAATACTTTTCAAAGTACTTCAGTGTAGCGAAGATTCTCTTTCGATGATGCCTATTGTGAATATTCTCACTTACCAATACCCACCTAAGTTATCACTTCAAACAATGTTGAAATTGAAAATGTAGCATTCTTTTCGAAAGAATATTGACTAAAAAACAATGTTTCATGTGTCGAGAATGATATATTTGAACCATCAAAATAAATCTGGTGTAATGTATTTTTCATTTTCGCGCTTACACCAACAAAGAGTCAATCCTGCATGTCAATGATATGAGTCGATTCAAAATTTTGAAGAAATGTGATTCACGTTTTGAGATGAATGCGGAAGCCTTTGATTTAAACAGCGAATACAGTTTTGTTAAAAAAGTTTTTAGTAATTCAGCTGTCGCGTATATGAAATGCGAATGGAATAACAGTCATAGATTAATCATCGCTCAAAATTATTTTTCCTATTTTATCTGGTAACGGAAGAACTACACTAGAACAAGTCAATCTGGTGTCCTTTCAACTAGCCAAAATTTATATACTCACTACAGTTATCGGTGACTGGTCAATCTTGTTTCATTGTCGTTCATGATCAAACATTTGGTCACCTGTAAAATCACTGTCTTCAGAGGAAATGGCTTTATTTCGCTCACTGTCAATGATATCGAAAATCTGTTGAGAGATTGGAGTTGTCAACTTTCAGTGATAGATTAGTAACAGAGATTTATAAATTTTAGTTACAAAACGGTCTGCCTTATCAGCATGTTCAGTCGAAAAATATATATATAATGATTTATGAAACACATTTTCTGAACAAGAAAGCATTTCAACTTATTATCGAATCATTGATCATTTTATTCAGTTGCACGCAGTTCAAAGAAATGACATCACATTTCCAGTATTTAACCTACATTGTTGTTTCAGAAAATATCGTTCGTTAATTATTATAATGCTAGTCACTGTCTGAGTGATAAATTTGTGAATCATAATTATTCTATTCCTCTTAGTATTAGATTTCTGAACGGTGTAGCGCACATGAAGGAGCAAGTAAACAGAAAAGTAGTATGATTGTTCAATCTGAAGTTACATGATCACTGTACAATTAACCCTGAATGTTCAAATTCACAACGATAAATTACAATCAGTGATTATTTTACTATCCAGCAATATTTTTTTTATTTATGCATTTCAAATATTCCATAACTAGATAGCAGAGATGTCACATTTCAATTACAATGTGATGCAGCTAAAATCGAATTAGAATACTGACGGAAACTACCACTATTATTCGTGACAAGTATCTGTCAAATGCGTAGATAATATAAAGTATATCTCAATAAATGATAAGCTGTCTGTGATGTGATTTTTTTTCGCACAAGTTACGATAAACTGACCATAACACGACAACCACTTTGACAACACGTGACAAAATAAACACGTAACTTTATATACATATACACATGCTTTTTTCTGATCGGATTCATTTTTCAATAGCTCTCAATGATTTTTCTAACACGTCATTTATACCGATGCATTCGAATGTGCATGGAAGTCACTGTTTATTACTCGTTTTCAAAGAACACGATGATTTGTTTACGCATATGAGCAACATCAACAGTAAATGCGGACGCTTCAGTTTGAAGTCTTTATCTGAAATTCAGTTAATTCACCTAATGCTCATTTCCAGCCTCTAGGCGCAAATGTTCCGTGACATGGGAACACCGGTACCTTTTCGACTGGATCAAAATCTTTAACTAACCTTCATGTTAATCTCAATCAATAACAATGCCTTTTCTTTCTGCAACGAGGAACGACTATGGGGCAGAGTAGTAGGTTTGGTCGATTCACAGTGCATTTAGTACAGCAGACACCTAACCAGAAAAAAAGTAACACTGCCACACCTATTCGAAAAGAAGAGAACGTATAACTCTGCCACTTGCTGGCAATCAATATGAGACAGTATCATACACTCGCATAGCATCGCACCATTATACTGTTAGTTTTTGTCGAGTCTTTACTGAACTAGTACTACTACTTGTACTACCGGCGGTCACTTATGTTTAACGTAATGTAATTAAAAAATCTGCAAATAAGATCATTTAGTAATACAAACTATTTGCTATTGTACCGATGCTGATGCAATCCCAGAAAACGGAAATTTCCTGCACATCTGGTAATTTATCTTAACGTACGATGGCTGCGTTCGATAATAACTCTTGTTATCCCAAATTATCATTTAATCACGTGGAAAGCTTTATCTAAGCACGCGAAATATCATATCTGGTGTTGGAATGTGAATGTACATTGCTGACATATCCCACTTGCTTGCTTGCTAATCTATTCATTTTCATTCGTATTTTCTCTACTGACAACTCTTACAAACATTGATGAGTGAGCGAAGTTTTAATTAACGTTAACATTTAGTTATGGATTGTGTCATGAAATAAAACCAGAAACAGAATATTATCTCATATCCATCTTCGTTACACGTAACGAAAATGTGACTGGAGATAATTTATAATATATAATCAACAATAAACATTACATATCGGTTTGTACAAAAAACCTTATCAAGATTTCGACTCACTACTAAACACTTTGTCAGCTTCAAATGTTGATCACTTGTCAAACATGATACCTCATGTCCAATGCGAAGATAATCTACCGGTTTTCTCAAAGAATGATAAGCCATCTGTGATGTGATTCGTCTTCGCACAACATAAGAGAAACTGACCATCACACGACAATCATTTTGAGAACACGTGAAAAAATAAGCAAGTAACTTTAAATACATATAAACATGCTTTGTTTCCATAGGATTCATTGTTCAATATCTCCCAATGACTTTTCTAACACGTATTTTAATCCGATGCATTTGAATGAAAAACTATAACACAGCTGTCAAAGTAGACATTACGATTTGTATGTTGGATAAATATGGAGAGAAAAGATTTCCAGTTTTAAAAATTGTTATGACTCTATTATCTGTAGTAACAACTGTTCATAATGTTTCCAATGAATAAAGAACTTCAGATGAAATCAGGTGGCTAACGCAAATGTGGTAGTACTCAGAAAGCTTGCAAGCTTTCCAGTCGCTCGAACATCCATGTGCGCGAATCTTCGCAAATCTAATGTTGGATCATAAGTAACATTGTACATACCACCAAATCTATTCAACGTCCATTCACTAATACAGAATTTCTGTTGACAGATTGTGTTCACGTGATATGAGACGAGCCTTTTTCAGCCATAGCCTTAATTTTTTTCACTGTCTTCGATTACGTTTATTGTCTCCTATTTATGGATCTATATCGTCCGCGTGCACTTCCTGTTTTGCTTTTAGATCATGCTTGCCTAACATTAGCACGTTTTATGACACTCATTTCGGTCGGTAGAATCCATTCTGAGCTTGTCCGTCTTAGTATACGTTTGCACAGTTTTCAGGCGTGTGATTCACTGAAGATCTTACAGGAATCCGTCGCTTTCAACAGAATGTCGATCGACACGTAAACTAAAGGCTTCTCAGGACGAATCGCATAATTTATTTATGATACTGCTGCCCACGTTTTATTTGACATTTCGCTCTGACCTTTAGAATACCTATTTAATATAGATTTTGCGTTTTAACGCATGTGATATTATATTGTCGAGCACAGTTTAGACAGGTAGCTAACAGGCCGTCACTGTTTATTGTTCGTTATCGACGCTTGAAGTTATTGATCAAAGAAGACGATGATTTGTTTACGCATATGAGCAACATCAACAGCAATTGCGGACGCTTCAGTTTGAAGTCTTTATCTGTATATCATTTTAATCACATTCAGTTGTCTTTTGCAAGAGAACAGATTTGTGTTATGAATAAATTGTACGACGCGGCGTTTTATGAAGTCAAGTCCATAAACAGTTTGGAAATGTTGTGACCGCACCTTGATCCATCCATGCCGTTCTTTTAAAATTTCAATTTCAGAGCGGACTTTCGTATCAGGACTAAGTCTGAAAATGACACACACATTGGAACATCCAAGTACTGCATTATCACCAATGAAGAAAGTCAACTTTGACTTACGAAGTGGAATGTCCTGTGTTTTCACGTGACTACTGACTAATGCATGATCCATGAACAGAAGCTTAGGCGCTCAGAATACTGAATCGTGTCACGTACGAAGCAGATGTAGGAGGCGACATATGCAAACATCATCGAAATCAATCTAGAGAACGGATATTCTCAGATTTCCAATCACTAGAAGTATACGTTTCCGCTGAAAATCTTTCAAGATACCTTCAAATTACTTGAATCAAGATCATCACAAAATGCTCAGCAACAATTCATTCTTAGTTTATTGAGGTATCATTTCGTACACCAGTAATGCACAGTGAAAATAAACGTCAATCAAAGGAATGTAGGACATTATAAAGGAGAAGTCTTATGATGTTAGTTACACAGAACACTCATCAGAAACTTGCAACGTAGTTGAATTTCCTACTGAGAAAATCCTAGATCGTCATTCTAGGCTGTCAAAAGCGCCTTGCTATCATTGCAGAAATAAGCTTTGTTTGTGTGATAACCAACTTCGAAATACAATTCATAGGCCACATCAATTTTTCTCTCTCTTCTAAGCAGGGCCACGGAAAATGGATTACAATAACCGATCCTATCAATTTAAATTCGATATTCGTTCTGTCTATTGATTCAGATGAACGAGTTCTAGTTTCATGTATAATATTTGACGGTCATATCATAAATCTTCTTTAGGTCTAATCCTTTCATTCTTCTGATATAAAATTGAAAATTTCCGTTGTTTTCTCAATATGAATTATACAGAATTGTTTTGATATCTCATCGTGTGTGGAACATACTGAAAGTTGTTCAGCTCAGAAAAATTATTTCACAGCTGACTGGTATATAAATAATAATTTGTACAGTTACTATATTATTTTCCTGCGTGGCACTCTTCCGACTTACATTGACTTAGGTTCAGCAACGTTTAACTTTTCTTTATGTACAGTCAACCTATTCACGTAATCTGTTTGATAATTGTCCAGCGATTAAACCCCCAGTAACTCACAAGTAACAAGTCAACTCAATTAATGTACTATTCTCAACTATGCATTAACATGAACGAAACCCAATGCCCAAAAAAAGAAGGAATAAATCAAAATATTTTCACTTCACTGGAAACGACGCAACAAGAAATTAACGAAACGAATTCTTCTCCTTGTCTACACTTAATTCTAGTTCTCCAGCATTTCAACTTGAATAAAAACGTAAGATATCAGACGATTCAGCACACTAATTTATTTATATATCGAATGGAGTAGTCAACGTCTACTTAAAGTTGTTTACCGTTTCATTATTGGCTTTGCACTATTCAAGGTCTTCTATGCCTTGTATGTGGTTTTTTGTGCGTCCCTCCTCTATGTTTTCTTTTGACACCAATTAGTTCCGACGAATTGAAAAATGGTTGAAAATAGAATCTTTCTGGACATCTGCCCAAATAAGTACAGTTCATATGAGCTAATGATCTGTTCAAACAAAACCGTACTTCCATGATATATTGATGAGTGACACCCTGAAGAAAGTTTTTGAAATCATGGAAATAATAATTATTGAAATTGCTGGTGAAAAGGCTACATCTAAGAATTCGTTCTATCAATTATTCTTCAAAATTCAACAGAGGGAATTATTCGGTTAAATGTTTTGTTGACAAAAATCAGTCGTATATTCTATTTTGTGAATATTGAGTGGCCAGTTCTTAGGCGATCAAAGCAAAACAAAATTCGCTAGATAAATGTGAGAATGAAACTCACTTTTCCGCGTCCTGGTCTGCATAATATACAAGCTGGAAAACCGTATTCCTTCTTCAGTACGTATTGAAAGTATGTTCGCTATGTGAATGAAACAATAAAAGACAATACTATTGACTGCTTATATTCACATTGACATATTTCTTGCAAACAAATTATTATGATAACTTATATATGTTCAAACTGTCTGGACATTGTTGTGTGATTGAATTAGAAAGGTCAGTATATGGGGAATGATCCGAGTGAAGGAGAATTGAGTTACCGTAAATTGTTCACTTTCAATAATAGGAGTTGAAATGACTCAATCTCAACTACGAATAAAGTGATATTGAGTAGGGAAACGACTTCCGTGAACGAAGAAGTTAATGTATTTCGTGATTAACTAGGCGTTGTCTAGCATGTAAGATGATACGTTTCACATAAAAACGATCAAAGATAATATCATGTGAATGACCGTCGTTCAAATCGTTCCGACTATTCCTAACTCATATTCCAAACAACATGATATCGTAAGCAACACTCATATAATACTCACTTATCAAGCACCAAAGTTCAGTTTACACTCTTTTGCGGTAAAGTGATGTTTATAAGTAATTGGTTCATACTTGTTGACATATACACTTACATTATATAATGTTCGATTGCTGGGAACGATGTTGTTGCGTCTGAGTATGCTGTAATAAATTAAATGAAAGAAAACATTTGAATGATTTTCACATATCTCATCCAGTTTATCGTTTCACACATAATCTGGCATTTGTTGATGGAAATCTTTTTATTTTCAAAAGCGTATGTAGGAAATTGAGTCGATTAAGCATTTGTTCCTGATTTTCATCAAATTCGTAACGTTGCTGTATGAGTTCATTTATTGGCAGCCCTTGATTGACATTCAGATTCTTCCATGTATCGTCCTACTGACATGAAAACAGCTTCAAAATGTAACAGCATCGAATCATGTTCCCTAGTTCTATTCGAATAACAGATTTATCGTTTACATTACACGTGAAATGAAGCGACATATTTTGATTGTCCAGATTGCTCTAATACGAATCTCTGTAGTACATTAGTGGTTCAGATTAGAAATAATTTATCTTCCTGAAGAGTGATTTGTTTTGGCATTATATTAGAATAGGATAAATTCACGTCACAATCAATCATTGATGAAACTATACACCGAATAAATACAACTAATGATAATAGGAATTAAATCACATACTTCAAAAGATCTGTTCTGTTATAAAGTTGAAGAGCAGCATTGAAGTAACCATAGACGCCACCGATTCGAGAATCTTGAGCTGCACACGCTCCATGTTTTTGATATTGGTATTTCCTTGTATAAGAAAATGCAAGTATATAATTGAGTATCCTAAATGAAATCAACTCAGAATTTTTGATAATCATCATACATGGTCATGAGGAATGCATTGAATATAAAGTTGAATTGAGTCATTCATCTAGTCGATGAATTGAAATGAATTCACATTTTCATATCGATTAGAACTTCTTAATGTTCTTTCTATTCAAAAAAGTGGATATTTGAAATTTTATTTTAAACACTATCAGCAATTCGACATGAAAAATTGATCATCACTTCTGGCCAAACTTGAGAAGTCAATTACCTGATTTACAACATCTCAGTTGTAATGAAGGCACTTTGTGATTGAGAGAGTAATCATTTTGGCATACGCTGTGAAAAGAAGTTGACTGATGCAAATCATGTTCACATTAGAGTGTGAAATATAGTGCCTATATTTGACGTATATGACTGGACACTCGCTGCATTACTACAAACCATCAACAAGATTAACGTGATGAGTCTTAGAACGCCGGAATATCGCGACTATTGTCTTATAAATAAGAGCAGGCAGTTGCTCTCACTTGGTTATTTAAGTCCAAAATCCTGAAGACTACAATGACTTACGTGAGTCAGTCAATGAGTTCAGTCATATTTTGCACTAGTTAGACTGCTTACGCATGATACGTCGAACGGATACAAACACGTGGATTATTTTTCCTCAAACGAGACATGCTTCTGCTAATGACATTTGTGCCTTGTAATCACAGTGTGTATTTAAAACTTGTGCTATATTTATGAAAAATTTTATCGATGATTTTCGCATGAGGTCAGTTAAACACTAGTTACAAAATTTCAGTCGACCTATTTGTATGTTTCCGAAAACTGTTCCCGAAATTGAAAATTGGGTAAACATACATCTACATGCACTCTTACCAAAATGTTTCTGACCGGGAAGAATTTCCTAAACAGGGCCACTTGTGATCTAATTCTGGTCTCAATGGCTGAAATAAAATGGAGTTTCTTTTTAGTTGAACATATCTCAACAACTCTTTCAATCAAAGTGCAACGTAATTCAAATGTAGGTATTACCAGTCCCTGTCAAAAATACTTTTCAAAGTACTTCAGTGTAGCGAAGATTCTCTTTCGATGATGCCTATTGTGAATATTCTCACTTACCAATACCCACCTAAGTTATCACTTCAAACAATGTTGAAATTGAAAATGTAGCATTCTTTTCGAAAGAATATTGACTAAAAAACAATGTTTCATGTGTCGAGAATGATATATTTGAACCATCAAAATAAATCTGGTGTAATGTATTTTTCATTTTCGCGCTTACACCAACAAAGAGTCAATCCTGCATGTCAATGATATGAGTCGATTCAAAATTTTGAAGAAATGTGATTCACGTTTTGAGATGAATGCGGAAGCCTTTGATTTAAACAGCGAATACAGTTTTGTTAAAAAAGTTTTTAGTAATTCAGCTGTCGCGTATATGAAATGCGAATGGAATAACAGTCATAGATTAATCATCGCTCAAAATTATTTTTCCTATTTTATCTGGTAACGGAAGAACTACACTAGAACAAGTCAATCTGGTGTCCTTTCAACTAGCCAAAATTTATATACTCACTACAGTTATCGGTGACTGGTCAATCTTGTTTCATTGTCGTTCATGATCAAACATTTGGTCACCTGTAAAATCACTGTCTTCAGAAGAAATGGCTTTATTTCGCTCACTGTCAATGATATCGAAAATCTGTTGAGAGATTGGAGTTGTCAACTTTCAGTGATAGATTAGTAACAGAGATTTATAAATTTTAGTTACAAAACGGTCTGCCTTATCAGCATGTTCAGTCGAAAAATATATATATAATGATTTATGAAACACATTTTCTGAACAAGAAAGCATTTCAACTTATTATCGAATCATTGATCATTTTATTCAGTTGCACGCAGTTCAAAGAAATGACATCACATTTCCAGTATTTAACCTACATTGTTGTTTCAGAAAATATCGTTCGTTAATTATTATAATGCTAGTCACTGTCTGAGTGATAAATTTGTGAATCATAATTATTCTATTCCTCTTAGTATTAGATTTCTGAACGGTGTAGCGCACATGAAGGAGCAAGTAAACAGAAAAGTAGTATGATTGTTCAATCTGAAGTTACATGATCACTGTACAATTAACCCTGAATGTTCAAATTCACAACGATAAATTACAATCAGTGATTATTTTACTATCCAGCAATATTTTTTTTATTTATGCATTTTAATTTGATTAAAGAGTCACAAATGATGGTAAATGATAATTAAAGATTAGACAAATACTGCAATCAACTCACATTTAATAGTGTCAAATTGAATTTTTCTGTAGGAGTGCAATTCGGAAATGTTTCTGGATAGATTGTAGGCCTGTCAAATAAAAAGATCGAACATTTATTAATTTCAAAACGTAGAGCACGATTGTATGATAGACCGCTGATTATTAGGTTTTCCAAAAATGTTGTTTCTATCGAGTGTGTCTTACGTGTTACACATGCACCAACTACACCAGTCGTGATTTCCCTACTGAATGAATCCACCTATCATTTCAAGTATCTTTGAATGTTTCAAGAGAAAGAACAATATGATAAGTGATTCCTAAGTTTCTTGGAAATCTCTTCTGTGTTTATCAAAATGTTTAATAGTCCTTTTATGATGCAGCACATTTTAGGTTTATTCATTGAATATATTTCATTTCATTCAGCTTATACATGTGAATTCTAAAGTGTTTGAGTTCTTTTGGTAGATGAGTGCACGTCACAAATGCTAAGAATTTTCAGTTAACTATCGTTATGCGGTTGTATGCACTTTCACCTGACTTCATATAATATACCAAGTCATCAAATTCATTGACGTTCCACCTATTCACACCATGTAAAGACAACGAAATTCTACTTCGTCTGTTATTACTCAATTAATATTAGGTTCATCTCATAAGCAGACTACTCTACACTCGTTCATGCAATCAAAATGTAAAAGTTTCATTGACACCTTTTTCAATAAAAAAATTTATCACTCAAATGTATAGCAATAATTACTGCAGAAACCTTCGCCCGATGTAACATCAAAATATTATCTCACCATAGTCCATGAATTGTAAAAGATGTCACTCCCTCAGGTATTGGGCACTAAATAAGAGGAAAAAACTATATCAAAAGATGTTGTTGTTCAATCGTAGTCATGATTTGACATTTCAAAATTTGTAGCAAGTGTACCCACATTTAATGTGAAATCACAACTCATCTTCTCAATATTTAGGATTGTAGTAGCCTATAAGATCGCAATTCACTTAAACTATGTACGCTGTTACATATGCATGAATTCGCATCACTGAGGATTTAGTAATACAGTGACGTGAAGTCTAACTTTTGGATCATGGAACTCTATAATTCAGTTTCATTTTCCCTCACACAGTCGTCACGTTTTCGATTACATAGTAATTGAAGAACAATTGTAAATATCAAGTTTGATGAAAGTAATATCGGAAGCATGCAATATCTCAATTCAAATAACGTACACATCACAAAATGGTATATCAAACCTGGAGGGATTGTGTCGATAATAGTTGATGATATAACTTAACACAATGAAAGGAAATGTCCTACTACATTGAAATAATCAATATTAGGTTTCTTGGTCTGAGGAATTCATTGTGACAAAACTGAATAAAGTTTATATTATTCAAAATTCGATCATAGATTAAATGGATCAATCATTTCAGTAGTATAATAACAATGGTCATCATGAAAGAAACATTACTATAAAGGAATAACAATGTGTTGGAGGCCAGACTAAGCCAAATATGTAGTAATCCCAAGTTATATTTTGCGTTCCAACATTCACAATTGTGATGCATGCAAAAACAATCAAACAAACAAGTCTAAAATAAATAAATGAAGAAACATTATGTTAAGCATTTAGAAAATCATCTAGAATTCATAATGCATACAAACGTTGTCTGATGGTTACAAATATAAACATATCCGAAATAATAGTCTTATCATGTCTGTGAATACTATAATCGTTTTATCATAAAAAGGTGATTGTTTTACAAGAAATCTTTTGAAAAATATCATTCAATTCAAAGTTATGTAACCATCTTATGATATACATATTCATGTATGAGTTTAGGTATAAACTTTTCTCGGTAACAAATGACAAAGAAATTACAAACATTTTCATTTATCATATCAGAGATAAATTTATTATCGACTTACGATGTGCACATTGTCAAGCAACAAATGCTATAGTCGATGGAAATCAAACAGCGTTTTTGGATTCGGAAAGAGAGAATAACAAATATATATTTATATATATCTGTAGTACTATGTTAATTCAAAGTTTCGTCTAATCACGTAAGTAGGTTGTGTCAGAGTATACAGTCACGTCTGATACATTCACACGATCGCTCTATATTTATTATGAGTGCATAAATCGTCGAACATAGCAACCAGGTAAATATATTCTGCAGGTGGTGTTAACTGAAGTACAAAATAAAGAATTATTTGTTGAAAATTATATATATATATATATATATATATATGTATATATATATCAGGGCTCAACAACTTACCTTCACCAATTTAGGCAATCTGTGTTAAGTTTGCTTTCTGGCTAACGGATTCTGTGACGGTCGAAATTTCATATTCTCACAAAACTCCTACACTCTACATCCTGACAACTGTTACAAGATAAGAACGTTTATCAATTCTTAAAGATTTGTAGACATTTGTGATTACTGCTCAATAACCTCAAAACCACAAACGTCCGAAGCGAGAGTGAGATGATACAGGAGTAACAACCAACATGATTCATTACCATAAGATCACAATTATTTTTGACAATAGATGACCTTCACAGTAAACTGCTTATCAGTACAATTTTTTCACAAAGCTTCGTGAATGAAAAGTCCATTTCCTGCTGATCGAAAACTAAAATATTTGATTGATGACTGAAAAGCCTGATGACCAATTACTATATGCGTATATGTCGTAGTCATTTTTCTAGTTTCTTTCATCATTACTGGATTCCGTCACTAGAAACAACAACATGTGTATAAAGGTGAGAAAAACTGTATAATATTCAGAATGTTAAGTATTCGCGAAGGACTTTGAGTAGATTTCGGTGATAATACTAATCGTAAGTTAATAATAAGAATTCGTTCGGTGAACCAGAAGTTAAAATTTTCAGATTACTGGTTCTGGTAAACACCATATGCCTTTACGTTCCGACACCAGTCTGTCATAATGAGTGTCATGCAATGATAATATGAAAAATTATACCAGAATGTTTATCAGTCCATCAGTATCACACCGTGGGATGAGATTGAATCATTCACTCGCATAGCATCGCACCATTACACCGTTAGTTCATTTCGAGTCTTTACTGAACTAGTATTTCATTTAGATCTTTGATCAACTTACGATATCTTTCATCTCTGAATGTAATATGAATTCTTAGCAGAGAGAAATTTTCCGGTGTGTTACTTCAGTCACATCAGTTTCATGTTATTTGCAATAATTAGGTTAGGCGTAATGTAAATGAAATGTAGCACAAGTGATTGAATGAACGAAACCGAACTCGACACAAACAACCTTCAAATTAGATCATTTACTACTACAAGCTATTTGTTGTTGTACTGATGTTGACGGAATTTTAGTAAACTGACATGTCATACAACTTCTAAATGCCCACTAGTAATTTGTCCTAACGTACGATGGCTGCGTTTGATTATAACTCTGTTATTATCCACGATTAGAAATATCATGTCAGGTGTGAGAATATGAATTCGCATTGCTGACATTTCTGACTGCTTGAAAAAAGGACGTCACGAATAATTAACTGGCTTAGAGAGCCTCACTGCTTATATTCACTACTAAAATCGGACAAATCGACGATTCCATCATCCATTACTAAGACAGATATTATGGCGGATTATTTCGAGCTCGTTTGTATTGAAATTTAAAAAATACATTTCACTGCAATTATTTTAACTCAAGGTCATATGAATAACCTTCCATCTCATTCAGGTCAGATCGAAATTCACGTTTTGTGATAATTGAACAATAGTAAGCTTGCTTGCTGATCTATTCATTTTCACTCGTATTTTCTCTACTGACAACTCTTACAAACATTGATGTGTGCTTGACGTTTTAATTAACGTTAACATAATAATTTGACTTAAGAAGCATATCAGTTAACAGGCCGAAGCAATTAGTCACAGGCTCTTACACATTGACTGTCAACGCTTGCGCAATTACAGAATAAATATCCGTCCCTGTCTGGCAGCACATTTGCACTAGATCATCGACAAGTACAATTTGATGGAGCCACATTCCAAAAAACTAACTCTATATGGGCTGACTTCACAGAAAAATTCCTGTGTGGTTACATTTACTCAGGAGTGGATTTGGAGTAAGCATGTTGTAGGTTGTTCTGGCAAGAAAGTGATCTCGTACTGTTTCGAATTCAAAAGCCTATGGCATCAACCTCATCAACAGACATAGGATGGAGAGAGAGTTATAAAATACACTTCTCTGCTGAACGGATGATAACACAAAATTCCATCTCAGTTATCAGTTCACTTGTATGAGTGGAAAGATCTGTGTTGGCTTTTCGTAAATTTAAACCACCTCGAAATGCATATAAACTGTTTGTTGTAACCCAGAATGCTTTCTCGTAATCAAAGAGACATTTTATGTCGTAGGGTGATGACCAACATCTCACTGTATAATCACAGTTTTAAGCGGAAATCATGATTTCGTAATTTTATGCTGTGCACATTTTAATGTAGTTCATCTGATGGGAAATCTGGCTGATGTCATGCTAATGAAAAGATTTCAATTAGATCTAATCCGTGATATCCATCAATTTACTGACAACATCAGTCGACATATCCTGAACTTTCATTGTTGCACATCTTCATGTACCTCATCAGATGGAAAAATAATAATCGCAGTCTGAGTAGTGCAGTCTGCGTTTCGGAGGAGCTGTTATTGAAAATAATAAACGGGTTCATATATTTTGTTTGTCCATCTATGGGAACATTGTGGCGACCGAATAGCTGTGTTTGACTTCAAGCTTATTTCGTATATTATCCTCATACTTGCAATATGATGTACAAGAAAGCAATCACACACCTCAGCCGATCAAAATTTCTGTTGTTTATGCTTTGGTGAATTCATATATATCGGCATTTCTCATGAGAGGCAAGGATTCTGCAACATAACAAAAGTCATCATTGAATGGACTGAATGATTATTTTCATCTCTTGTGTATTAGAACAAAACTAGTTTGATAGTGTGAAATTACCATGATCAGTTGTGTTTATTGATTTTCAACTGATTTTTATAAACTCCGATTTAGTTGAATGATGAATAGTCTTACCTCCATTCAGTTTGACAGCTTTGATTATTGTCAGTTGTTTAATTTACAATAAATATTTCATCATTCAGAGACTTTCTCTGATAAACGTGCAGAAGCAGGTGGAATCTCCCTGTCCATTTTGTTCCGAGTATGAGGAATTATTGTTGTATTTGAACTCAGTCATCATACTGTTTTCAGTAAACATGACCATCAACAACTTCATCAAGAATATTTATCACGGTTGTAAATGATGGAATTCAAACAAATTTACACATCATAACATCACTAGCATCAATTATATTCATTTTGACAATAGTGGAAACGCCACCGTAATCTAAGTTCAATCTGCGTTCAAAAGGTATTTATATTGGTTTCAATAATAGAAGGATTATTATTCAACGAAATATTATCTAATTTGTCGTCATTTTATCAAGTACACAAATAAATTCATCACCATTACCATTCACATTTTAACTGGAGATAGACAAAACTGTTTAAATATATTATACATGTGATGTTTGCAGAACATCTGCAATTCAACGTGTTAGAATTCATTGCTGTGGTACATGTGGGATTCATTCAAATTACACAAGTCGACCACGTGAGATTATTGGCTTGTATAAAAACCTTTTTGCCTAGTTGACTGAATGATATTCACTTTGTCAGCTTCAAGTATTGTTCACTAGTCAAACATGATGCCCCATCGAAAAATGTTTGATAAATTAAATAATGTCATGAAAATACATGATCACCAAGTTCGGCTGTTTATCTTATGAAAAACTTTTAGAAAATGAATGGAGCCACAGGTTGACATACTCAATCAGACAATAAAATACAGAAATTTGTTTGCTCAGGTTACTAGCATATTCAACCGTGAGTGCGAACGGATCAGACTCTAATCACTCATCGATGACAAATTCAAATCCCTCGTATTCATGTTTAGTCTACAATCACCATAATTCTCCGACAACAGAACGTGGTAGCTTAACGGCCTTGAACAAGAGACAACACTTACAGTCGATTTGATCACTGATGAGTACCAACACATAAAAAACTTGCAGTATGACAACACTTTGGTACAACGTGGGTGCCGGTGTATATCCGAGGTCCACGTTCTTCACACACAATTACCTAACTTGAATGAACATGCGCATGCTATAGCCAATTCATCTCACTCTAGCTAAGCTTGAAGAACGAAAGGAAATCCGTTTGCTCCTTGTTGACAATGTGGTGCATCGTTTTATTTACGAAACTGTTTGATTAGGCAACATCAATGCAGAAATTGTAGGGTAAACGGTATTGACGATGGATTTTGGCCCAAGTGAAAAACGAACTGACCCGGAAGTGCTAAGAACACTGTCCTTAGATGTGGTACCAATTCATTGAGTCTAATAACTTCCTATGATGGCTCATCACCAAATGAGTGAAAATTCATTACTCCAAACGGTAACAGGCATTTTGTAGATATCATCATACTCTCCCTCAAACGTTGAACCAAATAATTCAGCGTTAACTTGCAGCAAAAACACGGAAGCCTCGTAAAGCATGTGGTATTCACCGTGGTCTGGTAGGACAATCGGAATGTCAAGTTGACTTTCGAGACTTGTCATTTACTGGTGTATATTAAATAACTTTAGCTGAACTAAATTTAATTGGTTTAGATAGGTTTAACCAGCTTAAATTGGCTGATATCCTGTTAAATTCCATATGCGACCTGATAACACTGTCACATGGACCTGTAGCATATACGAGGAATCTAATGACGCAGTTTTCAACCATATTTCAACATGGATTAGGTCCGTGCACTGCCGTGAAATAAGCAGTTCGGTTGAAACATGGTACTCACTCTACTCGTGCAGCACATATAGTTGTCATTAAGAAGGTCGACTACATGATACTTATATGTGCTACCTTTTCCAACGGTTTAAATGCAGCTCTAATATACCATCATTTTCCTCTGAGAGTAATGGCAAATAGTGATCTTCAGATTTGTCAGAATCAGCCTTCTCTCCTGCATTTCGCACACTCACCTCAGCCAAAAAACCCAGCCAGCTAATTTTCGCTATGCGCCTCCTTCACAAGTTTCCGTACGATCAAAAATCCAGATTTCACTCAGATCACATGCATCTGCCAGAAATATTCGAGTCAAAATTTGTGGTTGAAGACTGTAGAATCCTTTTTGAATGTTTTGTTTTTTGGAAAATCCCTCCATGTTTACATATTTTTGTTATGACATGACAGACTCTTTCTATTGACATTTTTGGTATTTTATTTGATTCCAATTTGAGAATTCATCATTGTATATTGTTATTATTTCTATATTTTGTACTTATATTAAAGTTTTTGTGTTTGCTTCTGATCTGTATATATGTTGTTTAAATTTGATCTTTAATATGGCTACAGCCATATTTGGATTGATCCGGTAGCGGTTGGACTTAACGTCACTTATTCATCTTTGTTGGATACTCTTCGGTGTAATTGTAACCTGGAAGGTGCATCAATTCCAGGTATTGCTTTGTATTTCCATCCTTTAATATAATACAGACCGTTTTCTACTAGAATTTTTGCGTTTTCTGGACTTTGAACTGGGAGATACGAGTTCAGGTTGCACTTATTGGAAACCATTTGAACCGCCACGGTAGAAATCCGTTTACAGAGACGTTCATGCGAATAGTCCTCAGTGACCGACTTTAGCATTATTAATAAATAATTTAGAAATAAATGAAAAATGAACGTCGACCGAAGAAATGTAGAACATTATGAAGGAGAAATGTTGAGATGTAAGTTACACAGAACACACACCAGGAGCTTGCAACGTAGTTGAATTTCCCACTGAGAAAATCTCATACCGTCATTCGTGACTGTCAAAAGCGCCTTACTACCATTGCGAAAATCATTCGACTTACGAAGCGGAATGTCCTGTGTTTTCCCGTGACTACTAACTAATCCATGATCCATGAACAGAATCTTGGGCGGTCAGAATATTGAATCGTGTCATGTAAGAAGCAGATGTGTAAGGCGACATACGGAAACATCATCGAAATCAAACCAGAGAACGGCGTGCGATTAGGAGTTATGTCTGGATAAATTTGAGGCCTGCAAACGAAAAATCGAACAACAATTATTTCAAAAACGTAGAACCTGATTAAATGCTAGACGGCTGATTATCAGGTTTTCCAAAATTGTTGATTAATTCAAATCTGTCTCTATGATACAAATCCTAAAAGTTCTTACCAATAAATTCAACAGCCTTTTTATTATGCAGCTCCTGTTAAGTAGCGTAATTGAATCAATTTCATTTCATTCAGCTTATAGATGTGAATTGTAAAGAGTTTGTGTCTTTTTTGTAGATGAGTGCACGTCACAAATGCCACTCATCTGCAGATAATTATCGTGGTACGGTTTTATGCAAGCTCACTTGACTTCATGACATATGCCATGTCATCAAATTCATTGACGTTACATCTATTCGCACCATGTAGAGGCATCGAAATTCTACTTCAACTGTCATTCTACAATTATTGATAGATTCATCTAATGAGCTGACTATCCTACACTCATTTATGCGATCATAATGTAAACGTTCCTTTAAGGTTCTGATTCCTTGTTCGTGAACAAATTTACCAATCAAATGTCTAGCAATAATTACTGCAGAAACATTCGCCCGACGTAACAACAAAAAATTATCTTACCATTATATAGAGAACAATAAGTATTTGCGAAGGACTCTGAATAGATTCTGGTCGTAAAACTAATCATAAGTTAAAAATAAGAATTCGATGAACCAGAAGTTAAATGTTTTAGATTACTGATTCCGGTAAACACCATATGAAATAAAGCCATTGTTTTCCCACAACAGTCTGTCACAATGAGTGTCATGGAAAGATTATTTAAAAATAATACCAGAATGTATATCAGCCAATCAATATGACATCGTAGGATGAGATAGTATCATACACTCGCAAAGCGTCGCACCATAATGCTATTAGTTTTTTTTCGAGTCTTTACTGAACTAGTACTACTACTAGTACTACCGGCGGTCACTTATGTTTAACGTAATGTAATTAAAAGTTTGCAGATATGATTAAACAAACGACACTCAAATCAGCACAAAAAATCTGCAAATAAGATCATTTAGTAATACAAACTATTTGCTATTGTACCGATGCTGATGCAATCCCAGAAAACGGAAATTTCCTGCACATCTGGTAATTTATCTTAACGTACGATGGCTGCGTTCGATAATAACTCTTGTTATCCCAAATTATCATTTAATCACGTGGAAAGCTTTATCTAAGCACGCGAAATATCATGTCTGGTGTTGGAATGTGAATGTACATTGCTGACATATCCCACTTGCTTGCTTGCTAATCTATTCATTTTCATTCGTATTTTCTCTACTGACAACTCTTACAAACATTGATGAGTGCGCGAAGTTTTAATTAACGTTAACATTTAGTTATGGATTGTGTCATGAAATAAAACCAGAAACAGAATATTATCTCATATCCATCTTCGCTACACGTAACGAAAATGTGACTGGAGATAATTTATAATATATAATCAACAATAAACATTACCTTGGCTCAAGAAGCATATCAGTTAACAGGCTAAAGCGGTTCGATACAAACTCTAACACATTGACTGTACACCATCGAGAAATAAGGAGGTAAGATGTGTGTCATGTGAATAGAAACGAAGCTGAAGAGGCTTGATGCAATCAAATTTAAGCTGATGGTCTGAAGATTGGATCAGACGAATATATATTCTTACTGCCTATCCTTTAGTTTAAGGTCAGAATCTGAGAGATTTATTCAATACACTTTTCCGCTGAACTGATGATAATTCAGAAGAATAAACCAATTATCACATATAGTCCAAGACATTGTTTTAACATAAAATTCCATCTCATTTATCAGTTCACTTGTACGTGTGGATTAATGTGCATTGTCTATTAGTCAAATAAAGCCATCCTGATGTGTATTTAAACTGTTTGTTATAACCATGAATGCTTTCTCGCAATCTAAGGGACATTTTATGTCATAGGGTGATGAATAACATCACACTGTTTAATCAAAGTTTGAAAGCGGAAATAATTGTTTCGTAATTTTATGCTCTGCAGATTTTATTGAAGCTCATTTGATGGATACGTCTGGTTAATGTCGTGGTTATGGAAAGATTTCAATGAGACCTCGATTTACTAAAACCCGCAAATATGTGTCCACATGAAACATTTCATCCTACGCTCAACCTTCTTCAAAGACTATACATACATTGGAAATTATCTGATAGAGTCGCATTCAAGAGCTGTCCGAGTTACACGTTCATGATTTCGCATTTTCAAGTTCACGTCAGCGCTTATACAGTTTATAACATTCAAGTCACATAGAAAGGTAATCTATGGGAATGGCCTATATATAAACGAGAGCTATTCTAGTTAAAATTTCAGGATTTCTCATATAATCGCGATCCGAGTCGAGCCCTCTGCGTCTCACAGGAGCTTTAATAAATAATTAAAATACTGGTTCAGATATTCTGTTTGTTTGTTTATGGCCACATTGTGGCGATCGAATAGCGGTGCTTCACTTCAATCTAATTTTATCCTCATGCTTGGAATTTGATGCAGTAGAAAGCAATCATAAACCGCAGCCGATCAGAATCTCTGTTGTCTTCGGTTTGATGAATTCATATTTATTGCCTTTTCTTATCACATGCAAGAATTATGCATCATAAGAAATTTCATCATTCAAGGTACCGAATGATAAGTTTTATCTTTTTTGAATTAGAATTAAACAGGATTGATAGTGTGAAATTCCCAAGATCAGTTGTAATACTTGATTTTCAACTGATTTGCATAACTTTCGATGCAGGTGAATGATGATTAGTCATAGGTTCAGTCAGTTTGGCAGCTTTAAGTATTGTGGGTTGTTTTATTCGCACTAAAAACTTCATCAATCAAATTATTTCTATGCTAAAACTGCTGGAATACTTAAAAGCTCCCTGTATATTTGACCCCGAGTATCAGAGATAAATAATGATTTTATACTCAGCCACCATAGTGTGAAATCCATTTTAAATGTTTTGTTTTTTGGAAAATCCCTCCATGTTTACATATTTTTGTTATGACATGACGGACTTTTTCTGTTGACATTTTTGGTATTATATTTGATTCCAATTTGAGATTTTATCATGGTATATTGTTATTCACTAATTATTCCTACCGGTCATCATGATCCTATCAGCAGCTTTCACTCATTTATTTTGTAATTCTAGGGGTAATTGTGACACAATTATTTCCAGATTAACTGTAGAATTCACATCAGACGTATACCACATTTCCTTCAAAGTTATGCGTACATTACGTAACATTATTGCGAAGTCAGGTGTGCCATCTTCGGATCATTTAGGAGATTTGTGGCTAAGTAATTCAGTGATAAGATTTTGAGCGACAAGATGTTCTTTACCTACAAAATTTGTTTAGCTCTATCGTAACCCAAGTGACTGAGGAAGGAAATTCAAGCTTCAATAGCCGTACTGGCCTTTTTTTACAAAAGTAATATCAAGCAGACAAATAAATACATCTCTATTACCATTCAAATATTTAAAAGATATAGACATATTTATTTAATATATCATATATGTGATATTTTGCAGAACTCTGCAGTTCAACCTGTTAGAATTCATTGCTGCGGTATATATGCGATTCAGTCTAATTACAAGAGATTAATTGGATGTTATTATTGGTTTCTCCGAAAACCATATTGCAATTTTTACTCAATATTAAATACTTTTTCAGCTTCGAATGCTGTTCACTTGTCAAACATGATGTCTCATCGAACAATGTTTGATAAATTTATTGAAGTCATAAAATACATGATCATCAAGTTCGGTTGTTTATCCATTGAAACTCATTGAGAAAATGAATGGAGCGACAGGTTGTAGTACACAAACAGATTTTAAAATACAGATATTTCTTGCGCAAGTCACTAGCACTGTCAACCGTGAGTGCGAACGGACCATAAACAAATCTCACACCGATGACCACTTCACTTCCGTCATATTTATATTCACTCCTCAATTATGCAAATTTACGACATCAGAACTGGGTTACTTAACAGATTTAGACAAGAGAAAACACTGATAGTCAAAGACATCCATGACAAATACCCTTTATTCGAGAATCGTGTATGAAATCAGGGATCCGGAAGTAGAGTGAAGGCACTAGGGACGCGAACATATAGATACTGGCAGGTAGATTATTAGTAAAGACTTCGACTAATGAATGCATATTTCGACTAATTGTTAATAAAACAGAAATCGAAGTCTGAGTAGTGCAATTAGCGTTTCGAAGAAGCTGATATAGAAAATATTAAACTAGATCAGATCACCTTCTGTTTCATTGTCTATCGCAAGTAAACCACTTTATTGGTCGAATATGACCATGAAATAATGAAAGTCCATTACATGCAATCGATGGGCTGTCTTTACACAAAAGCAATTAAAAACTACTTCATCTGACTAATACTACAAAGCTCACAATGTTAGAAGGATAATCAGCAAACAAATAAATGTACCAACAATCCTTATTCACTTCAACCGCATCACGCACACAGGATTGTTCTGAGCATATACTACTACAACTTGAAAGATGCGAATCGACAATTCCATGTTGAATGTGTAGATTGGACCAAGTTATTATTTAGTGCGAACTGCATCTGTCTTATTGATATGATGACTTCGGTCAAAGAAGGTACAAACTTATTTATCATTGACATAATGTGTGAAAATGCGGATTGTGATTCCACAGAAACAAACAGCAGTTTGTAGGTGATTCTTCAAATACAGAGTGTACACGAGTTTGGGCATAATTCAAGGTATCACTTCAAATGAAATATGCTGGATGAAGCAGTGCCAGTACTGAATGAAACTACTACTATTATTCGTGACAAGTATCTGTCGAGTGAGAAGATAATCTAAAGTTTATCTCAATAAATGATAAGCCATCTGTGATGTGATTTATTTTCGCACAACGTACGATTAACTGACCATAACACGAAAAACACTTTGATGACACGTGACGAAATAAACACGTAGCTTGAAATACTTATAAACATGCTTCATCTGGATCGGATTCATGGTCCAATATCTCTCAATGTTTTTTCTAACACGACATTTGATCCGATGAATTTGAATGTGCATCGTAGATTCCAACGAAATTTGACGATAAATTTCTAGTAAAGTTACGCAAAATTATAGCACAGTTGTCAAAGAAGACATTAGGAATTGGAAGCTGAGATGATGTTTGATAAATATGGGGAGAAAAGATATCCAGTTAGCAAACCGTAAGCACTTGTTTTTATGCTATTCAAACATGCTTGCTTAACATTTGCACGTTTTCGGTCAGTAGAATGCATTCTGAGCTGGTCTGTCTTAGTATGCATTTGCTCAGTTTGCGGGCGTGTGATTCACTAAAGATCAATCACGAATCTATTGCATTCGACAGAATGTCGATCTACATGTAAACAGAAGGCTTCGCAGGATGAATTGCATAATTTATTTATGATACTGCTGCCCACGTTTTATTTGACATTTCGTTCTGACCTTTAGAATACCTATTTAATTTAGATTTCGCTAATCAAATTGTTGCTTGAAAAGTTCGGCTGCTACATCAGAAGTTGGGGTGCAAGTCAGATGGACAAGTGCTTTGCTTCGGTTCTGCCTTTTACCCACGTGATATCACATTTTCGAGCAAAATCCAGACAGAAAGCCTACAAGCCGTCACTGTTTATTGCTCGTTATCGACGCTTGAAGCTAATTATCTAAGAGAACGTTGTTTACGCATATGAGCAACATTAACAAGAAATCAGAACGCTTCAGGTTGAATACTTTATCGGAAAATCAGTTAATTGACCTAATGCTCATTTCCAGCCTCTAGGCGCAAATATTCGGTGACATAGGGATACCAGTACTGTTTCGACTGGCTCAAGATCTTTAACTTGTGGTGTGTCGATTTATTGCGTGTTCTTAAGCTCAATTTATAAATCAGAAGATGAACTCCCATTGATGAATCAATCAACAATTCAGATGATTCACCACGACGCAATAAATACGGCTACGGAAAATCGCATCTCTGATAAAACATTATCACCTTAGTCATCCACGGATTACAATAATGAAACCTGCAGTCAGGAGGTACAGAGACTTGCACGGAATGGATCAACATTTCCCTGTGTTGGTTGGGAAATGCATGCGATAGCAACAAGCGGCCAAACTGGATGTCCACATTTTCGCTAGATTCATGGTACCAATCTAGTTATCCTTGTCTAGAAATCTACCTTATAATGCCACTAACAACAAATAAAACAATTCAGCTCCTCATTGAAACGTTCCCTCAAAATCATACAAAATCACGAAGCAGATGTGAGAGGCGATATATGGTAACATCATCGAATTAAGATAAGCAAACAGCTATTCTCAGATCTCCCATCAGCAGATGTATATTTTCTCTCTTAAAAATCCCTCAAGATACCTTCAAATTACTTGAATTTATATCACCGAAAAATGCTCAACAATAAATTATATTTACTTTATTAAGGTATCATTTCTGACATTAGTTATAAACAGTAAAAATAAAGGTCGATCGAAGGAATGTAGGATATTATAATGGAGGAGTGTTTGGATGTTGGTTACTTAGATCACACACCAAAAACTTGCAACATAGTTGAATTTCCCACTGCGAAAACCCTAGACTGTCATTGGTGGCTCTCAGAAGCGCCTTACTAACATTGCAGGAATGAGCTTTATTTGTGTGATAACAAACTTTGAAATCACTTGGTGCTTGTGAAATACACTTTGTAGAGTCGATATTCCATTCAGATGAACTAGTGATAGTTTCAAGCATAATATTTGACGATCATACCAAAAATATTCTTTTGGTCTGATCCCTTCATTCTTCGAAATATAATTGAAAATTTGCTTTATTTTTTCATTATGAAATATACAGATATGTTTTAATATCTCATCGTTTCATCGTTCAGCACAAAATAATTACTTAACATCATTAAACTTTTCTTTATGTACAGTCAACAGTGTTTGAGAATCGTCTAGCGAATAAACCCTGAGAACCCCCAAGTAACAAGTCAACTCAACGAATCTGCTATTTCTAACTAAGAAATACCATGTATGAAACTCCCTTCCTTATATAGAAAAAAGTAAATGAAAATATTTACACGTCCCTGAAGACGACGTAACGAAAAATTAACGAAACGAAGTCTCTCCTCGTCTACACTTTATTTTAGTTTACCAGCATTTCATCTTGCATAAAAACGTAAGATAATAGACTATTTAACACACATATTTATTTATATATTGAATGGAGTATTCAAAGTCATCTTCAACTTGTTCAAATTATTTACCGTTTCATTTTATGGGTTTTTACAATTCAAGGTCTCCTATGCCTTGTATGTCGTCTTGTGCCCGTTCCCCCTCTATGTTTCTTTTTCATACACTTTAGTTCAGATGAATTGAAAAACGGTTGAAAATAGAATGTTTCTGGACAGGTGCTCGAAATAGTGCAGTTAATATGTGCAAACGATCTGTTCAAACAAAACCGTACTTCCTCCAGATTGTAATGATTTGCACGCTGATATCAGTTTGCAAAATCATGGGAAGAAAAAAAACTTTAAATTGCTTTTTAAAAAGCTGCAAAAAAAAATTTTTTAATCATCATATATTCTAACATTTGTTAAGGTGCTTTTTGACAAATATCAGTAATATTGTCTATTTTGTGAATATTGAGTGGCCAGTGATATAATATGTCACACATATGCGGTCAAAGCAAAATGAAATTTGCTAAGGAAATGTGAGACAGAAACTTACTCTACCGCGTCCTGGTTTGCATGATAACCAACCTGGAAAACCGTATTCTTTCTTCACTACGTTTTGGAAGTATGTTTGCTATTTAAATGAAACAATATAATACGCATCTATTGACTTTTTTTTATTTATGTTGAATTATTTCTTTCAAATGACATCAAACACATTATTTTGATAAAGTTTTTAAGGTCGATTGTGATCAGAACGGTAACAAAATGTCTCGAAGTTGTTGTGTGATTTAATTGTAAATGTCAGTGAATAAGGCACGATCCGAGAAGTGAAGAATTGATTTACCGTCAATTATTCACTTTCAGTAATACGAGTTGAATTGAGTCAATCTCAACTGCGAATAAGTAATTTAGAGTGACGAATCGACTTTCGTGAACGAAGAAGATATGGTGTTTCGTGATGAACTAAGAGTCATCTAGCAATTAAGATGATACGTTTTACATAAAAGCCTTCAAATATCACCTCACGTGAATCACCGTCGCTCAAATCGTTCCAAACTCACATTCCCATCAACATGATATCATAAGCAACATCCATGATATACTCAATAATTAAGAACCAAAGTTCAGTTTACACTCTTTTGTAGTGAAGTGATGTATATAAGTAATTTGTTCATAATTTTTGACAAACACACTTACATTATATAATGTTCGATTGCTGGGAACGATGTTATTGCGTCTCAGTGTGCTGTAATAAATTAAATCAAACAAAACATTCGAATGATTTTCACATATCTCATCCTGTTTATCGTTTCATACACATAATCTGGCTATGGTAGAGTAATATCAATAATTTATTTTGCTAAGTGTATGTGAGACGTTGAGTAGATCAAGCATCCATACCTGCATGTCATAGAATTCGAAACATTGCTTTAAAAGTATCTGGTACTACGCGCATTTATGTATTCGAATCATGTTGCATAGTTCAATTGGAACAACAGATTTATCGTTTACGTTACACGTTTGACAAAATGGCGGAATGAAGCGACATAGTTTGATTGCCCAGATTGCTTGATTACAAACCTCCATTGTAATTTAAGGGTTTACTTTAGTAAAAGTCGCTCTTCTTCAAGAGTGATTAGTGATAGCATGAACTACAAGTTATTGATGAAACTACCAACCGAATAAATAAGACTTATGATGATAGGAAATAAATCACATACTTCAAAAGATCTGTTCTGTTAAAAGTTCAAGATCAGCTTTGAAGTAACCATAGACGCTCCCGATTTGAGGATCTTGAACTACACACTGTCCATGTTTTTCATATTGGTATTTCCTTGTATCAGAAAATGTCAGAATATTATTAGGTATCCTTTATGATTATCATCAGACAACGTTATGAAAGATGGACTGATAATAATGGCTGAATTGAAAGTCATTTGGCTAGTCGATAAACTGAATCAAATTCACGAATAACTGGGTGCGAATAATCTCAGTCTTTAAAGGTGGATATTCGACATTACATTCCCGAAACTATCAGCAATATGAAATGAATAAAGCACATCGCGTTTGGCCGAAATTCATAAGAAAACTAACTGTTTTGCAACATTTCAAGTGAAATGAAAGTCCTTTGTTTTCGAGAATATTGAATTGAGCTTGCGCTATGAAACGAAAGTGACTGATGCAAATCATCTTCACATTACAGTGAGTGCAGACATTTATTTACATTTTCTGATAACTCGCGTAAAATTTAATGCCTGTATTCGACGTACATTACCGAATAACCGCTGCATTACTAGACATCCGAAACCTAATTAACATGATGACTCTTAGTACGCTGGAACTATTGCCGTATAAATAAAGGCCGGTTTGTTGCTCTCACTTGGTTATTTTAGTCCGAAATCCTGGAGACTACAATGACTTACGTGAGTCGGTCACTGTGTTTGGTCACTTTTTTTACACTTGTCAGTGTGCTTACACATGACACGGATAATAACACGTCTGTTATTCTTATTCAAACAAGACATGCATCTGGTTATTACATTTGTACCTTGAAATCCTAGTATGTATTTCAAACTTGTGCTATAATTTTGAAAAATGTTATGAACAATTTTCCCATTAGGTCAGCAAATATACGTGTTCAAACATTTCACACAACCTATTTGTATGCTTCCGAAATCTGTATGCGACTTCTAAAACTGGTTAAACATTCATTTACATGCACTCTTACCAAAATGCTCCAAATTCAGAACAATTTCTTAAGCAGGGCTATTTGTGAACTAGTTCTGGTCTCAATGGCTGAAATAAAATGAAGTTTCTTGTAATTTAGGTATATATCGAAAATTTTTCAATCAAAGTGCAATGACATTCAAATTTCAGTATTGACAGTCCTTGTCCAAAATACTTTTTTCACAATTCGTCAGCAAGGCTGAGACTCTTTTTCAACTGTGCTTATTATGAATATTCTTACTTATCAGTACAGAAGTTTGAATAATCTACTACGTTTTATGTTTTATGTATTGAAACAACATCAAAATGCAGCTGGTTGATTGTATTTTTCATTTTCGCGCTTACACCAACAAATAGTTAATTGAAGATTTTTTCCTTTCACTTCCTAATACTGCATGTCAATGATATGAGTCAATTCAAAATTATAATGTCTCACATTTCGAAATGAATGTAGAAGCATTTGATTTAACCAGTGAATACTTTTTCAATAAAATTTTTTTTATTAATTGAGCTGTCGCATATATGAAATACGTATTGCATAACAGTCAGAGATAGATCATTTCTCAAAATTCTTTTTCTTCATTTATTAGGTTACGGAAGTACTACACTAAAACAGGTCAATCGGATGTTCTTTCAACTAGTCAGTAATTATGTGCTCACTATAGATGTCGGTGTGTGTTGATTTGGTCCAGCTCGTTTCACTATTTGTCCTAAACTCCTGAACAGTGTAGTGTAATTCAATGAACAAACAAACAGAAAAGTAGTTTTTTATTATCACATTTTCATTCGACTATATATATGTTCAATAACAAATGTTCATAAATAGCATTTATTGGTTAGGCAAATACTACATTAAACTCACACCTAAAAGTGTCAAATTGAATTTTTCTGCCGCCGTGCGATTCGGGTAATGTCTGGATAAATTGTAGGCCTGCAAATGAAAAAACGAACAACAATAAATTTGTAAACGTTGAACCACATTGTATGGTAGATGGCTGATTAATAGGTTTTCCAAAAATATTGTTTCATTCGAATGTGTCTTACGTGTAACAAATGCTCTGACTACAACAGTCATGATTTCCCTACTAAATGAATCCACTGTCGAATTCAAATATCTTTGAATGTTACAGAAAAAGCAATATTGTTATAAGAAATTCCTAAGTTTCCTTAAAATCTGTACTGTCTTTACCAAATCATTCAAAAGCCCTTTTAATTATAAAGCACCTGTTTATTATAGTGATTGAATATATTTCATTTCATTCAGCTCCTGCATGTGAGTTCCTAAGTGTTGTGTCATTTTTGGTAGATGAGTGCACGTCACAAATGCTACTCAGTTTCAGTTAACTACCGTAATACGATTTTATGCAAGTTCACTTGAGTTCATAACATAAGCCATGTCATCAAATTCATTGACGATCCACCTATTCACAGCATGAAGCGGCACCGAAATTCTACTTCAACAGACATTCTACAATTATCGATAGATTCATCTGATCAGCTGACTACTCTACACTCATTTATGCGATCAAAATGTAAAAGTTTCATTGAGGTTCTGATTCCTTGTTCAATAAATCAATTTCTCACTCAAATTTATAGCAATAATTACTGCAGAAACATTCATCCGATGTAACATCAAAATATTATCTAACCATAGTCCATGAATTGTGAAAGATGTCACTCCATCTGGTAACGGGCACTAAATAAGAGGAAAACAAAATGTTATCAAACGATCTTGTTCAATATTAGCGACGATCGTACATTTCGAAACTTGTAACAAGTGTGCCAAATTTCATGTGTCATCACAACTCATTATCTGGATATTTAGGATTGTAGAAGCATGAAAGTTTGTACTTCACCCATACTATATACGCTGTTGCATCATACATGAATTTGCAACGTCACGTTATGAATGACGAAACGATTGAAAATTGGTCGTAAATATTAGGTTTGATGACATTAATATCGGCCTCATGAAATTTCCAAGTTCGATTTCCGTAGCAATCACAGAATATTTTATCATCCCTAGCTGTGTTTATTCGATAATAATTGATGATATAACTTAGCACAATCAAACGAAAGGTCTCACTACAATGATAAGTACAATATTGGGTTACTTCGTCTGAGGATGTCATTGTGACGAAAACTAATCAAAGATAATTTAATTCAATTATCGATCATGAATAAAATGAGGCAATAAATTCAAGCAATCATTTAGCTAATATAATTATGTTGTTTACTATGAAACAAACATTACCATAAACCAATAACTAAGAGTTGTATGCCAGACTAAGCCAAATGTGTAGGAATCCCAAGTTATATTTTGCGTTCCAACATTCACAATTGTAGTGCATACAAGAACAATCAAACAAACGATTCTACAATTAATAAATGAAGAAACATTATGTTAAGTATTTAGAAATTCATCTGAAATACGAGATGCATACAAACTTTATCTGATGGTTAAGATATTTACATATCTCTATTCATAGTCTAATCATGTTTGTTAATAACATAATACTATCATCATAAATAGGTGCTGGTTTTACAAGAGAGTATTTCCAATGACATCATTCAATTCGAAATAATATAACACAATTATAGAATACATATTCACGTATCAGTTGAAGTATAAATGTTTTTCGTTAACTTTTGATACAGAAAACATAAACAATTTCATTGATCATATCTGAGATACATTTATCATCGACTTACGATGTGCGGATTGTCAACCAACAAATGCTATTGTCAATCGAAATCAAACAGCATACTTGGATTCTGAAAAACAGAAATTACATTTATATATATATATATATATATATATATATATATATATATATTGATCGTAATACTAGATTAAATCAAAGTTTCATCTAATCACGTATACATGTGGGGTCAGAGTATATAATCGCTTGTAGTACATTCATACGATCGCTCTGTGCTTATTATGACTGAATGTTCACATTCATACATTATAATGATGATTTCATGGTGACATGATCACTCGGTATACGTTTGCACGTTTTGTAGTAAATCGTCGAACCAAACAACTAGTTGAAATTATTCAGCAGTTGCAGTAACCAAATGTACAAAATCAGGAATATTTTTTTGAAAATAATATTTATGTATGAAGAAAAATAAAGGAAATATGACAGTGCATTATGTAGAAATATCTTTTGTCAGACTTTACTATAGATTTGAAGATAAGTATTCTTGGACAGTAAACTGCCATTTTATTTACGTGAGACCGACGTACTTTAAGTCAAGGCCTACAATCTCCTTCGTTATCAGGTTCAATAATTTATGCAATATGTGCTAAGTTCGCGTCATGGCTCACGGATTCTGTGATGGTCGATATTTTATATTCTTACAAAATTCATACACTGTATGTCTTGATAACCGCTTTAAGATATATACCAGCGGTATATAAATCAATAAACAGTTGAAGACATCTGTGAGGGCTTCGCAGTAACCAAAATACCACAGGCGTTTGAAGCAGGAGTGGGATGATTCAAGAGTCTCGACCAACAAAATTAATTACCATATGATCACAAATATTTTTGATAAACAATCGCCTTCCTAGTAAGCTGTGTATCAGGAAAATTTATTCACGAACCTGCGTGAATGAAAAGTTCATTTCCTGCTGTTTGCAAACTAAAATATTCCTCAATTATAGGAAAGTTATCTTCAGTATATCCTTTTAATGAAATTCCAGATGACCAATTATTTTGTAGTGAGAAAAATAGTATGAGATTGTATATCAGCCCATGATTATTTTATCGTAGGGTGAGATTGATTATTATACTCGCATAACATCGCACCAATATATCGTTAATTGATTTTGAATCTATAATGAACTAGTATTTCTTTTGAATCGAAGAACAACGTACGATATCGTTCATCTCTGAATATAATATGAATACTTGGCAGCGAGAAATTTTCCGGTAAGTTACTTCAGTTACTTCAGTTACATCTTGTTAAATGTCAAAATAGCGTTCACTTAGTTATTCGCAATAATTATGTTCAGTGTAATATCAGTGAAAGGTATCAGAAACTATTGAACCAACGACATTTAAATCAGCACAAACAACCTGCAAATTAGATCATTTACTACTACAAACTATTTGCTGTTGTACCGATGCTGATGCATTACCAGAAAACTGAAATGACCTGCACATCATACAACTTCTAATTGTCAACTAGTGATTTGACCCGATATACGATAGTTGCGTTTGACTATAACTCTGTTGTAATCCACGATTGACATTTCCTCAGTTGTAAAATTATTTTTTAGCATTAGAAATGTCATGTCAAGTGTGAGAATGTGAATGCGCATAGCTGACATATCACACGGCTTGAAAAAATGACCGCATGAATAATCAACTGGCTTCGAGATATTTACATTGTATATTCATTAATTAAATCGGACGAAACGACGATTCCATTATATGATGTTATGTCATGCTGTCATCTATTACTAACACAGCCGTAATGGCCGATTCTTTAGAGTTCGTCTTTATTGAACTTTATAAAATACGCTTCAGTGCTATATTGTTCAACGCAAGTTCATGTGACCAAACTTTTATCTCATGCCTGTCAGATCAACATCCATGTTTTGTGATAAATATACTTAAATAGTGATTTCAAGGTAATTTGAATTCTCAAGCCCATGGTATCATTCTTATGAATACAGACAAGATAAAGAGAGAAATGAAAAATACACATCTTTGCAAACCTGGTTAGCATTGAGAAGAATGAACCAAATATTACACGTATGCGAAGATGTTGTTGTAACAACTACACTATATCTCATCCCATTTATTACTTCACTTGTATGTGTGGATATATGAAAGTGACATGCATCACGTATCCAATACCGCTTGAAATCAGTTGATGTCAGATTAACTAATAAACAGCGGAAACGGAAACTCATGTTCGTCGGTCATTAAACACATAATTCAGACGCGTGATAACGTCGCTAACATGGTGGAACGAACGAGGCTCATGAAATTATCGGATTTTCGTCAATTAAAACCGTCTTTATATGTATACAAACTGTTTGTTTTGAGCATGAATGCTTTCTGGCAATCTAGAGGACTATTCGTGTGGTAGAGTGATAAACAACATCACACTGTTCAATATCCTCACCGCTATTTGTGGTCACGATCGAATAATTGTTACAAATCCCAAAACAGTATTTCAAATTTACTTCATTTCGTATAATCTATCTAATTCTCCTCTGAATACGGGTTAACCAGTTGACCAGTCTAATCGATAGCAAATATCTGTCAATATGAAACAATCCAAGTTAAGCTTAACATCAATCGAAGACTGTCCATTTACTGGGAATAATCTGACAAAGTAGCACCTAAGAGCCTTCCAAGAAAACGCTCATGATTTTTCACAATCATGAACACGAGTGCAATAACAAAGAATATACGGTCAAGACATTTTGAGAGAGATCATAAGAGAATAGCCTGCTTTTATTCCAGAGAAAAAGATCCACGAAAAAGTGGTAGTCGAATACATGCAATTATTAGGCTATGCTTACACAAAAGCAATGGAAAATTACTTGATCTTACTAATACTACAAAGCTCACAATGTTAATTGGATAATAAACAAATAAATTAAAGTTGCATACAATCCTCATTCAATTCAACCGCATCACGAAAACAGGATTGTTCTGAGGATGAGCTGTGGTGCGCGCTCCTTATAAGTAGTATATGACACCAGTGTAAACGTAATGTCTGGCAGCAGAAGATGCGGGAAATCAAGAAAGGAAGAGTGGAAACACAATGGATTCCGTATGAAACGCATGAATATTGAAATGTCAAAATACGTAATGATGATGGATTGAAGATTCGCAAATTAACGGTTACGATATGGTTTTCCTACTTTACTGTAATTTTCGTTAAATAATATTCGATTGCCGTCACCTGCGTTCTTCACTACAGTACTACTATAACGTGAAAGACGTGAAAAGACAATTCCATGTTGAATGTGTACAACGGTCCGAGATTTTATTTAGTGCGAACTGCATCTGTCTTATTGATATGATGACTTCGGTCAAGGAAGGTACAAGCTTATTTATTATTGACATAATTCGTGTCAATGTGGATTGTGATTCCACAGAAACAAACAAAAGTTCGTAGGTGATTCTTCAAATACAGAGTGTTCACAAGGTAGGGCATAATTCAAGGTATCACTTCAACTGAAATATACTAGATGAACCAGTGCAACAATCGCAGCCAAAACTCTTCAATTACCTTCGCATTCTTATTTGAAACGGAATCGAATCTTACTTCCACATATACAAGTTCTTCATCTTCATCACTAATATATTGTCTAAAATCAATATCAGTCATCCTATCCATAAAGTAGGCTTGTTTAAGATTCGATCATTCACAACCGTGAAATCTCATCGCGTTCAGTATTTTCTAACGACTTTTCAAATATTCTATAAGTAGACAGCAGAGATGTCACATTTCACTTACATTGTGATGCAGCTGTAATGGAAATAGAATATTGAATTTAACTACTACTATTATTCGTGTCAAGTATTTGTCGATTGCGAAGATAATCTAACGTTTATCTCGATAAATGATAAGCCATCAGTGATGTGATTTCTTTTCGCGCAACGTACGATAAACTGACCATAACACGAAAAGCACTTTGACAACACGTGACGAAACAAACACGTAACTTTAAATACATATAAACATGCTTTGTTTCGATCGGATTCATGGTCCAGTATCTCTCAATGATTTTTCTAACACGTCATTTGATCCGATGCATTTTAATGTGCATTGTAGATTCCTAATAACTTCGACAATAAACTTTTCCTAAAGTGACGCAAAATTATAACACAGTTTTTAAAGAAGACATTAGGAAATTGAAGCTCAGATGATGTTTGATAAATATGAGGGGAGAAGATTTCCAGTTATAACAACTGTTATGACTCTATTATTTGTAGTAACAACTGCTTATAACGTTTTCAATAAATAAATAAACTTCAGATGAACAGTTGTGACTAACGCAAATGTGGTAGTACTCAGAAAGCTTCCAAGCTTTCCAGTCCCTCAAACATCCATAGGCGCGAATCTTGTCAAAATTCATCTTAGTTCAGAAGCAGCATTGCAGATGAAGCTAAAGATTTATTATAACAATACAAGCTATTTTCAATGACACACTTCGCGATGGATCGACTTGTGATTCTATAGAAACAAACATCGTCGGTGATCCTGAGTTTCATCATACTTCTTGGTGTATTTTTACTGCTGAGCTATTTTAGCCACAAACTTACATTGTTCACTGGCTTCAATCACGTTTATTTTCGCTTATTGATCGATACATGTAATCTGTATACACATAATTGTATTCCATTGAGACATGCTTGCCAGTGACTACTGATTAATCAATGATCCATGAACAGAAGCATCAGCTGTCAGAAGAGTGAATCGTGTCATGTACGAAGCAGATGTGGGAGGCGATATATGGATACATCATCGAAAACAGATTAACGAACAGCTATTCTCAGATCTTTCATCACCAGAAGTTTATTTTTCCGCTGAAAATCCCTCAAGATACCTTCAGATTGCTTTAATTTATATCACCGAAAAATGCTCAACAACAAATTATATTTATTTTATTAAGGTATCATTTCTGACATTAGTTATAAATAGTAAAAATAAAGGTCAATCGAACGAATGTAGGATATTATAATGTATATGTGTCGGGATGTTAGTTACACAGAACGCACAACAGAAACTTGTGACTTAATTCAAATTTGCACTCGGAAAATCCTAGACTGTCATTGGTGGCTCTCAGAAGCTCATTACTATCATTGCAGAAATGATCTTTTTTTGTGTGATTACGAACTTCGAGGTCACTGTGTGCTTGCTCATTAAGAAACTGATCCCACTTTTATTACGTACCTATTCTGACACCAGTAAAATACAGTAAAAATAATGGTCCATTAACGAAACGTAGGATGTGGGAAAGGTTAAGTATTGGCATGTTAAATACACAGAACACACAACAGAAACTTGTAACATAGTTGAATTTATCACTGGGAAAATCCTAGACCGTAATTGTTTGACGAAATTTTTTAGTAGGCTTTTTTTGACTCTCACGTGCGCCTTTCTATCAATTTAAAAATGAGCTTTATTCATGTGATTAGCAAATTCGAAATCACCGGTTGATTGTAAAAACTCGTTACAGGTACTTTCAAGTCTTTTCGCTCTTCTAAGCAAGGCCTTGGACAACGAATTACAATGACCTACTGTATCAATTTAGCGTCGATATTCGTTGTGTTTATTGATTAAGGTGAACTAGTAGTAGTTTCAGGCATAATAATTGTATAAGTAAGTATAATCTGTTGCTTCTCCTGAATAATAAATGAAAATTTGCGTTGTTTTCTCAATATGAAATATACAGAATTGTTTGATATCTCATCGTATCATTGTGTGTAACAAACTGAACTTTGTTCAGCACAAAATAATTACTTCACAGCTGATTGGCATATAAAGAATAAGTTATACAGTTACTTTATTATTTTCCTGTCTGACACAATGCTCCGAGTTTTATACACTTATGTTTACCAACATTTAACTTGCCTTTATATAGAGTCAACTTCTTCACCTAATCTGTTTGAGAATCATGTAGCGATTGAACCCCAGGAACCCACAAGTAACAAGTCAACTCAACTAATATACTATTTCTAACTGAGAAATAAACCGAATGAAACTTACCACTTAGTATAGGAAAAATAAATGGAAATATTTTCTCTTCACTGGATTTGACGTTACAAGAAATTACCGAAAGAGAGACTTGCCTTGTCTACACTAAATTTAAGTTTACTAACATTTCATCTTGCATAAAAAAGATTGAACGATTTAACACATTTATTTATATATTGAATGGAGTATTCTAAGTCAACTTTAACTTTTACAAATTTACCGTTTCATTTAGGCCTTTTTACAGTTCAAGATATTCTATGCTTTCTAGGTTTTTTCGTGCCCGTTCCCGCTCTATGTTTCCTTTTGACACCAAGTAGTTCGCATGAATTGAAATACGGTTGAAAATAGAATGTTTCTGGACAGATGCCAAATGATGTGCAGTTAATATATGCAAATTATCTGTTCAAGCAAAACCGAACTATTTGTAAATTGTAATGACTGACACGCTGATAAACGTTTGGGAAATCATGGAAAGAAAAAATATTGAAAATGCTTGTTGATAAGCTACAACAAAATTTCATTCTATCAATAATTCTTCGAAATTCAACATAACTTATCATTTGTTAAAAAGAATTTTTGACAAAAATCAGTAATATAGTCTATTTGAGTGTTACACTAAGGCGATCAAAGCAAATGGTGATTAGTTCAATTATTGTGAGAGAGAAACTTACTCTTCCGCGTCCTGCTCTTCATAATAACCAACCTGGAAATCCGTATTCTTTCTTCAGTACGTTTTGGAAATGTGTTCGCTATGTAAATTGAACAATAAAATATACTTCCAGTGACTGTTTATATTTATGTTGAATTGTGTCTTGCAAATGACTTTAAACACATTATTATCATAACGATTATGATAAGGATCCATTGTGATCAGAACCGTACAAACTGTCTGGACGTTGTTTCGCGATTTATTTGCAAAGGTGATCCGAGAAAAGAAGTACTAAGTTACCGGTAATTTTTCACCTTCATAAATGGGAGTTGATTTGAGTCCACCTAACCCACGAATATATTGATATTGAGTGACATAACGACTATCGTGAACGAATAATATATGGTTATTCATGAATAACTAAGTGATTGAGATGATAAGTGTCTCATGGAAACGATCAAATATCACCTCAGATGAATGACCGTCATTCAAATTGTTCCAGCCATTCCTAACTCACATTCCAAACAACATGATATCATAAGCAACATCCATGATATACTCAATAATTAGGCACCAAAATTCAGTTTACACTCTTTTGTAGTGAAGTGATGTATATAAGTAATTTGTTCATAATTGTTGACATATACACTTACATTATATAATGTTCGATTGCTGGGAACGATGTTATTGCGTCTCAGTGTGCTGTAATAAATTAAATCAAACAAAACATTCGAATGATTTTCACATATCTCATCCTGTTTATCGTTTCACACACACAATCTGCCTATTGTTGAAGAATATTATTTTGTTTTGACAATTGTGTGTGAGAACTTGAGTAAATCAAGCATTTGTTCCTGCTTTTCATTAAAGTCGTACCGTTGCTTTATGAGGTCGTTTATTGGAAGCCATTTATTGACATTCAGATCTTTCCATGTATGGTATTACTGACATGCAAAAACGGCTTCAGAAACTAACATCACCTGCTATGACGAGCATTTATAAAATCGAATCCTGTTCCATAGTTCGATTCGAATAACCCATTCATCATTTAAGTCACACGTTTGACAAGATGATGGAATGAAGCGGCATAGTTTGATTGCCCAGATTGCTTGAGTACAAATTCCTGTAGTACGTTAGCGGTTCACATTAGTATTAATTGATCTTCCCCAAAAGTGATCTGTGATATCACAAATTACAAGTGAATAACTACTTATCACAATCAGTCATTGATGGAACTACACACGGAATAAATACAACTTATCATAACAGGAATTATATCACATACTTCAAAAGATCTGTTCTGTTATAAAGTTCAAGAGCAGCTCTGAAGTAACCGTAGACGCCCTCGATTCGAACATCTTCAGCTGCACACGCTCCATGTTTTTCATATTGGTATTGCCTAAATGAAATCAACTCAGCATATATGATAAAAGTCGTACACGTTCATGAGCGATGCAATGAAAATAAAGTTGGATTGAAAGTCATATAGCTAGTAGATGAATTGAATTGAATCCACAATTAATTCAGTGCGAATACATTGTTATCGATTAGAAATCCTTTATGTACTTTCAGTCTTTGAAAGTGGATATTTAAAATTATACTTGAAAAACTATCAGCAATTTGAAATGAAAATAAGAAATCATTTTCTGCCAAACTTCAAAAGAGAACTAACTAATATACAATATTTTTGTTGAACTGATAGTGTTTTATGTCCGAGAATATTGAATAGAGCTTGCGCTGTGAAAAGAAGTTGACTGATGCAAAGCGTCTTCAGATTACAGTGACTGCAGATATTTATCTTCATTTTCTGATCACTCATGTAAAATGTAGTGCCTGTATTTAACATATATTACCGGATACCCACTGCATTACTAGATATCCTAAACATGTTTAACATGATAAATCTTAGTTCGCTGGAATATCGCAACTATTGCCTTATAAATAAGGGCAGGTTTTTTGATCTCATTTGGTTATATTTGTCCAAAATCCTGAAGACTACAATAATTCACTTGAGTCAGACTATGAGTTCTGTCATTTTTCACACTATTCAGTCTGCTTACGCAAGACAAGACGAACGGATACTAACACGTCATTTATTCACGCTCAAACGAGACAAGTCTTTGCAAGTTACATTTGTGCCTTCAAATCATAGTGTGTATTTCAAACTTGTGCTATATTTTTGAAAAAAGTTATGAATGATTTTCCCACGAGGTCACTAAAAACACGAAGTCTAGCCTTTCAAGCGAACAATCTGTATGCTTCCGAAATCTGTATGCGACTAATCAAAGTGGGTAAACATTTACATGTATCCTTACCAAAATGTTTCTGACCGGTTGCGATTTTTTAAACACGGCCATTTGTTATCTAATTCTGGTCTCAATGGCTGAAATAAAATGAAGTTTCTTTTTAGTTAGGTATATCTCAAAAAGTTTACATTCAAATTGCAATGTCATTCAAATGTCAGTATTCACAGTCCTTTTCCTCTTTTCCTTTCTCACTTATCAATACTCACCTAGGTTATCAGTAATAGAAAATGTGGCATTCTTAAACAAAGAGTATTGAATAATCAACAAAGATTCACATTTTGAAAATGCTCATATTTGAACAACATCAAATTAAAGCTGGTTTATTGTATTTTTCATTTTCGCGCTTACACCAAAAAATAGTTTTTTGAACATTTTCTCGCATCACTTCCTTATCTTTCATGTCAATGATATAAGGCAATTCAAAATTATAATAAAATGTGATTCACGTTTTAAGGTTGAAGCCTTTGATTTTATCAGTGAATACTGTTTCACTGAAAATTTTCTAGAGATTGAGCTGTCGTATATGTGAAACGCATATGGTATAACAGTCACAGATAAATCATTTCTCAAAATTATATTTCCTATTTTATTTGGTAACGGAAGTACTACACTAGAACAAGTCAATCTAGTGTTCTTTCAAATAATCAATAATAATATACTCACTGCAGTTATCGGTGAGTGAAAAATGGTCAAACGCGTTTCGTTGTCATTAATCATCAAACATTTGGTCATATGTAAAATCACTGTCTCCAGAAGAAATAACAAACATTACTTCACTCTCGATGGTATTGAAAATCTGTTTTAAGATTGGTATAGGCTTTTCTTGTTGATAGTGTGGTGACACGAATCCATAAATTTTAGTAACCGAATAGTCTGCCTTATCAGCTCGTTGTGTCAAACAATATATATAAGGACTTATGAAACATACTTTCAGAACAAGAAAGCATTTCAACTTATTATCGGATCATTGATCATTATATTTAAACTACATCAAATGCCCAGAAAATATCGTTCGTTAATTATTTTATTTCAACTAACTGTCCGACGGCTGAATTTGTGAATCATAATTTAGGTATTCCTATGTGTCTTAAACAGTGAAATGTACTCGAATGAACGAACAAATATCAAAGTAGTGTGAGTCTTCAATTTGAATTTACTTGATCATTGTACAATCAACTCCGATTGTTCATATTTACAACAATCAATTACAAATGGTGATTATTTTACTGTCATGCAACTGCTTTTTTATTTATGCGTATTTAGTTGACAATAGATTCAATCACATCATCACAAGCTGTATTTAGACGATAATTATTGATTTTATAACTTAACACGATGAAACAAAATGTCTTACTACACTGAAGAGAACAACATTAGAGTGATCGATTGTGACGCAAACTGTTCATAGTTAATTTAAGTCAATTATCATTCATGAATAAAATCAAGCAATCATTTCAGCAATAAGATTATGTTGATTAATATAAAAGAAACATTACTAAAAACGTATAACAATATGTTGGAGGCCAGACTAAGCCGAATTGGTAGTAATCCCAAGTTATATTTTGCGTTCCAACATTCACAATGTTAGTGCATGCAAGAACAATCAAACAAACGAATCTACAATTAATAAATAAAGAAACATTATGTTAGGTATAAGGAAAGTCATCTGAAATTCGAAATGCATAGAAACGTTATCTGATGGTTAAGATATTTACATATCCAAAATCATAGTCTAACCATATTTGTTAATAACATAATCCGCCTATCATAAATATGCGATGATTTTAAACAACAGTATTTTGAATAAAATCATTCAATTCGAAATAAAATAACTAAATTATGATATACATATTCATGTTTGCGTTCTGGTAAATAATTTTCTTGGTACACGTTGATGCATAAACATATCATACCACAGATAATTTAAATATTGACTTACGATGTGTGCATTGCCAATCACTAAATTCTTTTGTCAATGGAAATCTAACAGCGTATTTGGATGCTAAATGACAGAAAAAAAAAAATATATATATATGTATATATATATATATATATATATATATTCAATTCGAAATAATATAACTAAATTATGAAATACATATTCATGTATGCGTTCAGGTATATAATTTTCTTGGTACTCTTTGATATAGAATGCATAAACATATCATACCACAGATAAATTAAATATTGACTAACGATGTGCGCATTGCCAATTGTCAATGGAAATCAAACAGCGTATTTGGATTCTAAATGACAGAAAATATACATGTATATATATATATATATATATATATATATATATATATATGTAATACTAGATTATTTCGAAGTTTCATCTAATCACGTAAGTCGGTGGGGTCAGAGTATACAATCATGTGTAGTTCATTCACACGATCGCTCTGTGTTTATTATGAGTGAATCCGCACACTCATACATAATAATGATGATTTCATGATGACATCATCACGTCGTACAAATTTGCACGTTTTCTCGTTCTAAAACAAAGTGTTTGGTAGAAAATCGTCGAACAAAGAAACTAGTTTTAAATATTCTGCACATAGAGTAAAATACTGTAAAAAATCAGAAATTGTATGTTGAGAGTATTAATAATTATATGATCACGTACGTCGGTGGAGTCAGAGTATACAATCATGTGTAGTTCATTCACAGGATTGCTCCGTGTTTAATATGATTGTATCACTACACTTATACAAAATAATGGTCATTTCATGATGACATAATCACGTTGTACAAATTTGCACGTTTTCTCATTCTACAACAAAGTGTTTGGTAGTATATTGTCAAACCAAACATCTAGTTGAAATTATTCAGCAGGTGGAGTAACCTGATGTACAAAATCAGGAATTGTTTGTTGACGATAATAATATTTATGAGTGGAGGAACATAATAGGAACGTGAGAGTGCATCAGATAGAAACATATCCTGTGCAAATGTCAAATTAGCGTTCACTCAGTTATTCGCAATAATTATGTTTAGTGTAATATAAGTGAAAGGTAGCAGAAACTATTGAACCAACGACACTGAAATCAGCACAAACAACCTGCAAATTAGATCATATACTACTACAAACTATTTCCTGTTGTACCGATGCTGATGCAATCCCAGTAAACTGAAATGACCTGCACATCATACAACTTCTAAATGCTTATTGCTGACATATCATACGGCTTGAAAAAATGACCGCATGAATAATCAACTGGCTTCCAGAGATTTACACTGTATATTCGTTAATTAAATCGGACGAATCGACGATTCCTTTATATGATGTTATGTCATGCTGTCATCTATTACTAACACAGCCGTAATGGCCGATTCTTTAGAGTTCGTATGTAAAACATACGTTTCACTGACATAATACTTAACGAAAGTTCATATGAATAATCTTCCATCTCATTCGGTTCATATCAACATTCGCGTTTTGTGATAATTATACAATTGTTAGCTCGCTTGCTGATTGATCCATTCATTTTCACTCATATTTTTTCGACTGATAACTCCTACAAACATTGATGGGCGCGTAATTTTGTAATTTATGTTATCGTTATTTTATGGATACGGTCATTTAATATAACCAGACACATAATAATATCTAATATCGACCTGTGCTAAACGATACGGAAATTTGACAAGGGATAACTGAAAATAAACTCTTCATAGAATAAAATCGTTGTACAAGTAGCAAGCCAGTTAACAGCGATATTTCACAAACTCTTACACATTGACTGTCATTGTTTGCGCACTTATACTAAAAATATCAGTCAATGTCTGAATGCACATTTGCAATAAGTCATTGAGAAGAACGGTTTGATGGAAGCACATTTTCAAAACCTAACCTCATATAGGACGACTTCACAGTAAAAGTCATGAGGGGTTTGACTTATTCAGGTACGCGTCAGCGCTTATCCAGCGTAAAACATCCAAGTCACATAGAAAAAGATTCAATAGAAATAGCGCGTTTATTCGAGAATCATTTAATAAATCAGTGAAAGCATCACAGACGCAAACAGTCACATTTTAGCAAGGCGTTTAATAGCTGACAACTTCCACTAATGAATACACATTTTGATAAATTGTATATTAAAAATAATGACAGTCTGAGTAGTGCACTCTATGTTTCAGAGCAGCTTTTATCTAATATAATATACTAAATCAGACATTCTGTTGGTTGTTTCATACGGAAATTTCGGCGACAGGATAACAGTGCTTGACTTCAGTCTTATTTTGTATAATATTCACATACTTGGAATATGATGCAGTAGAAAACAATCACACACCGTATCCGAACAGAATCTCTGTTCTCTTCGCTTCGATGAATTCATATTTATTGCCTTTTCTCATGACATGCGAGACTTATGCACCATAAGAAATTTCATCATTCAAGGTACTGAATGATAAGTTTTATCTTTTGTCAATTTGAATGAAACAAGTTTGATAGTGTGAAATTGCCAAGATCAGTTGAATTTATTGATTTCCAACAGATTTATATAACCTCCGATTTAGTTGAATGATGAGCAGTCACATGTATAGTGAGTTTAACAGCTTTAAGCATTGTCAGTTGTTTCAATCGCAATAAATATTTCATCAATCAAAGAGTTTCTCTGATAAACATGCTGGAGCACGCAGAATCTCCCTATACATTTTACTCCGAGTAGGAGGATTTATTATTTTATTTGAATTCATTCACCATACATTTTAGTAAACACGACTGACAACTGATGTAAATGATGGAATTCAAACACATTTTAACATCACAACATCAGCTGCATCTATATTTATGTTGACAAAAATGAAAATGCGACCATATCCTACGATGAACAGTGTACTACATGAACAATTATTAGAATTCGTTTTATTGTCAGACAATTTTCTCTCTATGATGCTTGCAAAATGACTAATAAAACGGTGGTACTGGCTTGGTTGTCCGTCAAAAAACATCATATTGATCTTAGGCAAAACTGTATTATTAACCGTAGCACGTAACGTTTCCTTTAATTCATCAATACAATCGCATTTTGAGGTGTTAATTACCTTATTACGCGCAATATCACAATCCGAGCACCTTTCCACCTTAGAATTTATCTCAGGTTTGTCTACTGACACTCAGTTATCGTTTTCCATGACCTTACATTGAAGATCTAACATTTAAAGCTGCCTTTCTAACGCAAGTCTCCTATCCAAATTCTTTTTCTTTAGTAATGCCTTATCCAACCTCAATCTAGAAGTACTAAACTGAGCTGATGACTTACTTTTAACACTAATATTGTCATGTTTATCATCAATAAAATGAGAAATATCACAGACAGCTTGAGAATCTTCACCATCAATTTTGTCACTTTCCCTCGGCATTCTGCTTCTGGTTTCCATTGTATGCCTTTGTTCGAAAATTGGTTACCAAGCAAATATGAATCGATCCATACGAATTCGACTAATAAAACCAAAATTTGGACGGAAAATGTCCAGACGTATCGAATGTTTGAAAACAGAAATCAAATTGAAGAACTTTATTTACGTCCACGTTTTCGCTCCTTCCCGTTATTGAAGTAAAGAATGTCGATGTATTTGCAATGCACGAACACAAATTAACAACAAAAACGAACTCCTAAGTTAGATATCAAAGTTTATTAGCAATTCACAAATAGTCTACCAAAACGTTGTTCCTAGAGCAAATCTCAATAAGCAAATAGAGGCAAACAGAAACCAAAATGTTCGAAAATAATGAATCGAACAAGTTCATAAGTTAAGTAAAACAAATATACTCAAAAAACACATTGAAAAAATTGATATTTATAAAAGAGGTTTAATTCAGCCAAAGTTCTTCATTTCTTCCGCAACACTGTTTTAGAGCTTCATTTAAACAGTTGGAAAAGGTGGCACATTAAAATATAATGTAGTCGACCTCCTCATTGAAAACTATATGTGCTGCATTAGTAGAGTAACAAACGGGGGTAATAACTCCTTGTTGTTGAAGGCTATTCAGTTTTTCGTCTACTGTTGTCAATGTTGCATAAAGCAAGGGAACTTTCGGAAGAAAAAAATGCTTTGTCTCAGATTTCAACCGAAGAGTTTATTTCATGGCAGTGCACAGATCTAATTCAGGTCAAAATATGGTTGAAAACTACGTCATTAGACTCCTCGTATATGCTATGGTTTCATTTGAGATTGGAACCAGGTGCAATATGGTATTTAGCAGGATATCAGACAATTTTGTCTGGTTAGATCAATCTAAACCAAGTATATTTAGTGTCAACAAGGAGAAAACGGATTTCCTTCATTCCTTCAGGCTGAGCTAAAGTAAGATGAATGACGTAAAGCATTAGCATTTTTAATAAATTTCGGTAATTGTATTTGAAGAACCTGAACAACGGAAATACCCCGGTACACAGATTGCACCAAAATAATGTCATGCTGCCAGTTTATCATGCGTTGATAATCATCAGTGATAGCATCGACTGTGTTTTTTATAAGTGTTTTATAAGTGGAAATCATTATTTCCTAATCTTATGTTCTGCAAATTTTAACGTAGCTCATCTGATGGGAATTCTGAATGATGTCATGCTAATTTAAAGATTTCAGTGAGACCTAATCCGTGATATCTATCGATTTACTGACTACTCGCAAATATGTGTACACATGAAACACCTAAACTTACGCTTAACCTCGTTCGGAGACTAGGAATACTTTGGAAATTATCTGATAGAGACACACTGAAGAGCTGTCCGAGTTACACGTTTATGATTTCGCATTTTCAAATACACATCACAGCTTATCGAACGTACAACAATAAAGTCAAGTGTAAGGTTTTTAATGTGAATAGCCTGCAATAAATGGAGAGCTATCCCAATGATATCTCATATAATCGCAATCTGAGTAGAGCAAATAAAGTCTCATAGGAAATTAGTTAAAAAATAAAACACTAGTTCAGATATTCTGTTTGTTTATTAATGGCAACAATGTGACAACCGAATATCGGTGCTAGACGTCACGGATGTATATGAAGGAATTCAAATGTGATGTTTACAGAACTCTGCTACTCAGCGTATTAGAATTCATTGTTGTGGTATATGTGGGATTCATTCAAATTACATAATTCTACCACGCGTTATTATTGATTTGTCCAGAAACCATTTCGACTCAATAATAAACACTTTGTCAGCTTCAAACGTTGTTCACTGGTCAAAGATGATGCTTCATCGAAAAATCTTTGAAAAAACATTGAAGTCATAATATACATGATCATCAAGTTCGGTTGAAACTCATTTAGGAAATGAATGGAGCAAAAGGTTGACATAAACAAGCAGATATTATAATACAGACATTTCTTTGCGCAAGTTACAAGCATTCTCAACTGTGAGTGCAAACGGATCAGATCAAATTCTGTTTCATTGTCTACCGCAAGTAAACCACTTTATTGGTCGAATATGGCCATGAAATAATGATAGTCGATTACACGAAATTACTAGACTATCTTTACACAAAAGTAATTGACATCTTCTATGACGTGATGGATTCGAAGCGATAATTCCATGTTGAATGTGTACAAGGGTCCGAGATATTATTCAGTGCGAACTGCTTCTGTCTTATTGATATGATGACTTCGGTCGACGAAGGTATAAGCTGATTTATTATTGACTGGAGATAATTTATAGTATATAATCAACAAAAAATAATAACTTGGCTCAAGAAGCATGTCAGTTGACAGGCTCAAGCGATTCATCACAAACTATAACACATTGACTGTCAACGTTCGCGCACTTATGGTATAAATATCAGTCATTGTCTGTAAGGACATTTGCATTTTTTAGTGCGAACTGCTTCTGTCTTATGGATATGATGATTTCAGTAAATGAAGGTACAAGCTTATTTATTATTGACATGATGCTTGTGATTCCACCGGAAGAATCAACAGTTCTGAGTGATTCTTCAAATAGACAGCGTCCAGGAATTATTGAATATATCAAGGTGCCACTTCATTTGAATTCCACAGCGTGAACGAATGCTACATTAACATTAACATCTCTTCAACTATCTTCACATTTTTATCTGAAACGCTATCGAATCCGACCTTCAATTTTTAAAGTTGTTCATCTACATCACTAATATATTTTCAAAAATCAATATCAATCATCCTAACTATGAGGTAGGCTTTTTAGTATTCGATCATTCATAACCGTGAAATCTCATCGAGTTCCGTATTTTCTTTCGATTTTCCAAATATTCTATAAGTGGACAGCAGAGATGTCACATTTCACTTACATTGTGCTGCAGCTGTAATCGTAATAGATTACTGAATGAAGCTACTACTATTATTCGTGACAAGTATCTGTCGAATGCAAAGAAAATCTAACGTTTATCTCGATAAATGATAAGCCGTCTGTGATGTGATTTATTTTCTCACAGCATACGATAAACTGACCATAACACGAAAATCACTTTGACAACACGTGACAAAATAAACACGTATTTTCTAATACATATAAACATGCTTTTTTCCGATCGTATTCATGGTCCAATATCTCTCAATGATTTTTCTAACACGTCATTTATTCGGATGCATTCGAATGTGGTTTCTCACTTGCTTCGACGATAACCTTTTCTTAATGATAGGCGAAACTCTAACACAGTTGTCAACGTAGACATTTAGAACTTCGAAGCTGATATGATGTTCGATAAAAAAAGAGAGAAAAGATTTTCATTTGTAAAAATTGTTTTGACTCTATTATCTATAGTAACAATGTTCATAAAGTTTCCAATATATAAAGAACTTCAGATGAAATGAGGTGGCTAACGCAAATGTGGTAGTACTCAGAAAGCTTCCAAGCTTTCCAGTCGCTCGAACATCCATGTGCGCGAATCTTCGCAAATCTAATGTTGGATCATAAGTAACATTACAAATACCACCAAATATATTCAACTTCAATTCACTAATACAGAATTTCTATTGACAGATTGTGTTCACGTGATATGAGACGAGCTTATGTCAGCCATAACCTTACTCGTTTTCGCTTTCTTTGATTACGTTTATTGTCTCTTATTTATGGATTCATGTCATACGTAATCACTTGTTTGTATGCTATTCAAACATGCTTGCTTAATATAAGCACGTTGTTGGTCGGTAGAATGCCTTCTGATCTTGTCTGTCTTTGTATTCATTTGCATAGTTTTCAGGACTGTGATTCACTGAAGATCAATCACGAATCCGTAGCCTTCAAAAAATGTCGATCGATTTGTAAACAGAAGGCTTCGAAGGACGAATTTCATATTTTATTTATGATATATTTCGTTCCGGCCTTTAGAATTTCTATTTAATTTAGATTTTGCCAATCAAATTTATGATTGTAAAGTTTGGCTGCTGCTTCAAAAGTTAGGTGCAAGTCAGATGGACAAGTATCTTACATCGGTCCTGCCTTTTAACCCATGTGATATTACATTTTCAAACATAGTACAGACAGGTAGCTAACAAGCCATCACAGTTTATTGCTCGTTTGAAGCAAATTATCAAGGAAGAAGATGATTTGTTTACGCATATGAGCAACATCAACAGTAAATGCGGACGCTTCAGTTTCAACTCTTCATCTGAAAATCAGTTTAAGCGCACTTGGTTTTCTTTTGCACCAGAATAGCTTTTGTGACTGGAAAAAATAGTGCGACGTAGCGTTTTATGAACCCAAGTCCATAAATAGTTCGGAAATGTTGTGACCGCACTTTTATCCTTCCATGCCGATAACCAAGGCAGCAGTCACTTGGACAACTGGCCTAGTCGCTGTTTTAAACGTCAATTTTCAGAGGTTCGAGGCCATTATGCGAATAGTCCGCAGGGACGGATACAGGCACTTTTGGTTAATGATTAAGAAATTCGAAAACGGCTCAATCAACAATTCAGTGAATCAGATGATTCATCATGACGCATTATTGGCGGCTAGAGAAACATTATGATCGCATCTCAGCTAAAACATTTCTACCTAGATGATTCACGGATTCAAATAATGAAACCCGCAGTCAGGTGTGACAGACACTGGCCCCGAATGGATCAACGATTCACTGAGTTGGTTGAAAAATGCATGCGCCAGCTACAAGCGGAAAACAGGACGTTCATATTTTCGCCAGTTTCATGTTAACAATCTAATTATCCTTGGTTAGAAATCCTTGTAATGTCAGTAAATACAAATAAAACAATACAGCTCCTCTTTGAAATTTACCTCAAAATAGCATAAAAGATATGATGATATATACGACACCAATTCTCACTTTCAACCGTTTTTTCAACGACTAGCTATCAAGAACTTCAGCTCCAAATCATAACAGCCGAAGCCGAATGAGCAAGCGAAAACGTTTGTGGATACGTTTGAAAGTGCGTTGGGTACAATAACACGTTACAAAAATACTTGTAAGTTTATGAGAACAAACTGAATGTGACGTTACCAGAGCGGACTTCTGTAGAGGGATGAAGTCTAAAAACGACACATACTTTGACACATTCAAGTACTGCATAAGCACCAATGAAGAAAGTCCACTTCGACTTACAATGTGAAATGTCCTGTGTTTGAATAAAGAAAGTCGGAAAATCAATCGACTTACGAATGTCCTGTGTTTAACCATGACTACTGACTAATCCATGATCAATGAACAGATGCTTAGGCGGTCAGAATAGTGAATCTTGTCACGTACTAAGCATATGTGTTAAATGACGTATGGAAACATTTTTGAAATCAATCTAGAGAACGGATATTCTCAGATTTCCCAACACGAAACGTATATTTTTCAGCTGAAAATCTCACAAGATACCTTCAAATTACTTGAAACAAGATCACGAAAAAATGCTCAGCAACAATTCATTCTTACTTTATTGAGGTGTCATTTCTGACACCAGTAATGGACAGTGAATTAAACATCAATCAAAGAAATGTAGGACATTATAAACGAGAAGTGTTGGGATGTTAGTTACACAGAACACACACCAGTAACTTGCAACGGATTTGAATTTCTCAGTTAGAAATTCCTAGACAGTCATCCGTGACTGTTAGAAACGCCTTATTATCATTGCAGAAATGAGCTTTATTTGTGTGATTACCAACTTTGAAATCACTGGGTGCTTGTAAAATACACTTTTCAGGCCACATCAATTCTTCTGTCTCTTCTAAGCAGGGCCTCGTAAAACGAACTACAATAACCTATTGTATCAATTTAACTTTGATATTCGTTCTGTCTATCGATTCAGATGAACGAGTAATAGTTTCAAGTATAATATTTGACGATCATATCATAAATCTGCTTTAGTTCTAATCCTTTCATTTTCTGATACATAAGTGAAAACTTGCGTTGTTTTCTCAATATGGAATATACAAAATTGTTTTGATATCTCATCATATCAATGTGTGTAACATATTGAACTTTGTTTAGCTCGAAATAATTACTTCACAGCTGACTGGTATATGAAGAATAATGTGTACAGTTACTAAATAATTACCTTGCGTGACACTCGGTTCCGATTTTCATTGACTTACGTTCAGCAACTATTAACATTTCCATATCCCGACCGTAGCTGCTATTTTGAGGTGGTGGTCGGGCTTGCCTATCGTGATGACCCAACCGAGCTATACTGGCTGGAACATATGTTCCTCGAGGTTCTACCATGCCAGACAGGTCGATTGGAGAACGATGAGACTAAAAGCAGCTACCCAAGGTCTGAGGGCGAAGTCGTACTGCTGACTGCAGGGGGGTGTGACAGCAGTAAGGTGTTTCCCTCGGACAACCAGCATCTGCAGCGATGCTGCCTTCTCACAAGGAAGGAAGGGTTAGAAAAGGTCGGCCCAAAAAATGTCACACCTCCCCTAACTCACGGATTTCCGTCTCCTTGGGTAAGGGTGCCCACTAAGGGCCTTTAAGAACGGAGCTAATCCTCAAAAAACATTTCATAAAAAGGCCGTGCGTGACCGGCCTCAAGCAGTTGTCCCTTGGGCTCTGCGGTCACGCACCAACACTAATCTATCTTCTATTTCAGGTTCCTCAAGAAACAACCTTCCACGGTGTGGGCAGCCGGGAAGTGACAACCGCCCTCATACCCATAACAGCACGCGAGACCAAATTAGTCAAAATCAAATCCTTCCTACACCCCCTAGTACCTCTCTTATCTCCACGACTAACTCTTCTCACATTCATTCATCACAGTGCACAGCTAATGCAGACGATACGAGTTCGCGAAACGTCGTTCCTGGTCTCCTTAAACCTCGCTCTAGACTACATGTTGGAGCATTTAATGTACGGACATTGTGTCAAATAGGGCAACAGGCTTCCTTAGCTAGGACTTTAGAAACTCGTGCCATCGATATATGCTGCGTCTCGGAAACGCGCATACAGGATTATAGTAAAATTATTAATCTGATTTCACCTTGTCAAAAAGAAGCAGCTCGATTTACTCTTCGTGTATCCGGTAGCCCTGATGCTGCTTCCCGGTGTCTTGCTGGCGTAGGCATAGCATTGAGTCGTAGGGCAGAACAATCTCTCCCTGACTGGATCCCAATAGATAGTCGATTGTGCGCTGTCCGACTAAACGGGACAGTAAGGACTCGGAAAGATAGGGACAATCGCCGTTACCTCTTCATCGTATCTGCCTATGCCCCCACTGAATGCAGTTCAGAGGAGGTTAAGGATAGGTTTTACAGAAAGCTCTTGGACCTCCTCCAAAAAGCTAGGTGCTCTGATATAGTAATAATGGCTGATGACTTTAATGCTCAAGTAGGTAGACCAAGTGAGCAGGAGAGACACCTAGGTGGATGTTATGGTGTCGAGGCTCAGAGAACAGACAATGGTGACCGTCTGTTGCAAGCATGATCAGACAACCGCCTATTCTCAGCAAACACTAACTTTAGGCATAAGGAAAACATCTGTTGACCTGGCGACCTCCAAAGTCGTTTCAACGTTGAACTCAACTAGATCACATTGCCATCAGCCACCGATGGAGGGGCTCGATAGAGGACAGTCGCTCGTTCTGGAGCATATGTCTAGATTCAGATCATGCCCTAGTGCGAGCGCGTATTTGTTTGAAGCTTACGGGGCGTAGGAAAGACACCGTAAGAAAGCCTCTAAGGGTTTTACTTAATGATAATAAGGCGAAAAATATATTTCAGGAACAACTAGAAAGACAGTTAGGCGACCATTTAAGCGATTCCCATCCGAAAGCAGGATGGAATGATATCAAAAAGGCTGTGGAAACAGCAGTGATATCTGCTAGTAAGGTTGACCATAAGTGTAGAATGAAACCGTGGATCTCAGTAGCATCCACTGATCTGATGGATGCCCGAAAACTCATCCCACCTGACTCTGAACATGATGAAGAACGAAGTCAACTTAGGTGCAGACTTATAAAAAGCCTACGTAACGATCGCGAACAGTGGTGGGTGGCGAAAGCAAAAGCGATGGAAAAGGCAGCGGCGATTGGCAACAGTAGACAACTTTTCCGACTTATCAAGGAAACTGGTATTAGGAATCCTAGTGTAAGTGAGACTATCTGGGAAAATGACGGGACTATTATTTATTCTCAATCCAGGAGACTGGATCGATGGGCAGAACACTTTAGGGATCAGTTCAACTGGCCTCGAGCCACTATTCGGTTACCCACGATCTGCAGTCATCCTGAATGGCAAATCAATATAAGTCCCCCTAGTCTTAATGAAGTTGAAAAAGTGTTAGGAAATCTGAAGCGAGGACGAGCTGCAGGTCCTGATAGACTGACCCCTGAGATATTTAAGGATGGTGGTCCAGTTTTAGCAGTAAGCTTGACTGAGATCTTAGGTAGAATCTGGGAACTGGACGTAATCCCATCCGACTGGTCTCAATCACTGATTGTCCTAATCTATAAAAAAAGACAGAAGTTTTCTTGTAACAATCACAGAGGAATAAGTCTAACTAATACAGTATCTAAAATATTGACCTCAGTAACATTTCGACGCCAAACGAAAGCTCGTGGAGAGCAGACTCGAGAAAATCAGGCTGGTTTTCGACCTGTACGTGGCTGTATAGACCACGTCTTCACACTACGACAGGTCCTGGAACACAGACACACATTTAGGCGTCCTATAATAGTTGTTTTCCTGGACCTTAAAGCGGCATTTGACTCTGTGGATCGTGTGGTTCTGTGGCAGTGTCTGTCATTGAAAGGTGTACCAAATAAGTATATTAACCTCATACAAGCTCTCTACTCAAACGCCACTGGTCGAGTGAGAGCTTATGGCGAACTGTCACCGGAATTCTCTACTTCAAGTGGTGTCCGTCAGGGATGTACACTTTCTTCATTCTTGTTTAATTTTATCATAGACATGCTCCTAGAAATAACCTTATCCTCGTCTGAATTTTCTGGAGTAGACCTTTCACCAGATGGCTCGCTTATTGACTTAGAATATGCCGATGACATAGACCTACTTGGTGAAGACGCTGACAAAATGCAAAGTCTTCTGACTACCCTAAGCAACAATGCAAGCATGTTCGGGATGCGGTTATCCCCCTCGAAATGCAAAATGTTGCTTCAAGATTGGGTTTCATCGGCACCTGAACTAGTGATAGGGAGTGAAGTAGTCGAACGTGTAGACCGCTTCACTTATCTTGGGAGTCTCATCAGTGCTGATGGCCTGATGACTGACAAAATCTCAGCACGGATACAGAAGACTCGATTGGCTTTTGCCAACCTGCGTCACTTATGGCGTAGTCGAGATATCCGTTTGCTGACTAAAGGACGAGTGTAGTGTGCAGTGGTTCGCTCCGTCTTACTTTATGGCTGTGAAACATGGTCAGTGAGAGTAGAAGATATTGGTAGGTTACTGGTTTTCGATCATAGCTGTCTTCGATGCATTGCTCGTATATCGTGGGACACCCGAGTGAGCAACGCTGTTATTAGGAAACGGGTACCAGGTAAGAATGGCAGATCAATCGATGATGTGGTGAAACTTCATCAGTTGACGTGGTTGGGACACGTGTTGCGAATGCCTAACCACCGACTGCCTCGTGGAGCTTTGTTTTGTAGTGTAGGAATAGGTTGGAAGAAAGCTAGGGGTGGCCAGCCCAAAACATGGCATAAATCCATGAAGTCATTTACGAGTGGACTTAGCCATGTCGGTAATTGTCGACTACCTGGATGAGGTCCGCGAGATGATAATAATCGATGGCTAGAGACCTTGAATGACATGGCTCAAAATCGTTCGCAATGGCGCCAGTGCATTTATTCTTTGTGTTCTCTCAAATCCTAATCTTCTGGATTCTTCAACACCTCTAGTTTTCACTTTCTAAACTTATCTCATTGAATCATACTTCGTGAATAATATCTTCTACTTCTAACCTCTCCGATTACTTCTAATACCTTTACTACCTCTTCTACTATTGGATTTGAATTGACAATTATATCTCTGTGCTGATGTTGTATGTCGACATGAACTGATGTACTTACGTACGAAGTTCTACCTTGCATCTTACTGACTGACTGACTGACATTTCTTTATGTACAGTCAACTTATTCAGGTAATCTGTTTGATAATGGTCTAGCGATTAAACCCCTGTAACCAACAAGTAACAAGTCAACTCAATTATTTCTAACTAATAATTACCATGAATGAAACCTACTGCCTAGTATAGAGGAGATAAATGAAAATTTTTTCACGTCACTGTAGACGACGTAACAAGAAAGTAACGAAACGAATTCTTCTCTCGTCTGCACCTAATTTTAGTTTACCAGCATTTCATCTTGAATAAAAACGGAAGATAACAGACGATTCAGCACACTAATTTATTTATATATATTGAATGGAGTATTCAAAGTCTACTTTAACGTTTACAAATTATTTACCGTTTCATTATTGGCTTTGTAAAATTCAAGGTCTTCTACGCCTTGTGTCTGTTCCCCCTCTATGTTTCCTTCTGACACCAATTAGTTCCGACGAATTGAAAAACGGTTGAAAATAGAATGTTTCTGGACATATGCCCAATGTAGTGCAGTTCATATGTGCAAATGATCTGTTCAAACAAAACCGTACTTCCATGAAATTTTGATGAGTGACACGCTGAAGAAAATTGTTGAAATCATGGAAAGAATAATTATTGAAAATGCATGTTAAAAGACTACATCAAAAAATTCATTCTATCAATTATTCTTCAAAATTCAACAGAACTTATCGCTCGGTTAAGTATTTTGTTGACAAAAATCAGTCACATATTCTTTTTTGTGAATACTGAGTGGCCAGTGTTATAATATGTCACACATAGGCGATCAAAGCAAAACGAAATTGCTAAATAAACCAAAGAAAACTTACTTTCCCGCGTCCTGGTCTGCATAATAACCAACCTGGAAATCCGTATTCTTTCTTCAGCACGTTTTGAAAGTATGTTCGCTATGTGAATAAAACAATAAAAAGACACTTCTATTGACTGCTTATATTCACGTTAACATATTTCTTGCAAATGACTTTAAACACATTATTATGATAACGTATATAGATTCTTTTGTGGTCAGAACCGACGCAAACTGTATGAACGTTGCTGTGTGATTTATTTGGAAAGGTCAGTGAATGGATTATGATCCGAATGAAGAAGTACTGATCAACCGGCAATCGGTAACTTTCGATAATAAGAGTTGAATTGAGTCAATCTTAACTACGAATATAGTGATATTGAGAGACAAAACGAAGAAAATATGGTGTTTCGTGATGAACTAAGAGTCATCTAGCAATTAAGATGATACGTTTCACATAAAAACGATTATATATCACCTCACGTGAATCACCGTCGCTCAAATCGTTCTAATCATTCCTAACTCACATTCCAAACAACATGATATCATAAGCAACATCCATGATATACTCAATAATTAGGCACCAAAGTTCAGTTTACACTCTTTTTTAGTGACGTGATGTATATAAGTAACTTGTTCATAATTGTTGACAAACACACTTACATTATATAATGTTCGATTACTGAGAACGATGTTATTGCGTCTCAGGGTGCTGTAATAAATTAAATCAAACAAAATATTCGAATGATTTTCACATATCTCATCCTGTTTATCGTTCCACACACATAATCTGCCTATTGTTGAAGAATATCATTTTGTTTTGACAATTGTGTGTGAGAACTTGAAAAAATCAAGCATTTGTTCCTGCTTTTCATTAAAGTCGTACCGTTGCTGTATGAGGTCGTTTATTGGAAGCTATTTATTGACATTCAGATCTTTCCATGTATGGTATTACTGACATGCAAAAACGGCTTCAGAAACTAACATCAACTGCTATGACGCGCACTTATAAAATCGAATCATGCTCCATAGTTCGATTCGAATAAACAATTTATCGTTTTCGTCACACGTTTGACAAGATGATGGAATGAAGCGGAATAGTTTGATTGCCCGGATTGCCCGAGTACAAATCCCTGTAGTACGTTAGTGGTTCACATTAGTATTAATTGACCTTCCCCAAAAGTGATCAGTGATATCACAAATTACAAGTGAATAACTTCTTATCAAAATCAGTCATTGATGGGACTACACACCGAATAAATACAACTTATGATAATAGTAATTGAATCACATACTTCAAAAGATCTGTCCTGTTATAAAGTTCAAGAGCAGCATTGAAGTAACCATGGACGCCACCGATTAGAGCATCTTCAGCTGCACACGCTCCATGTTTTTCATATTGGTATTTCCTTTTATAAGAAAATGTAGGTATATAACTGAGTATCCTAAATGAAATAAACTCGGAATTTATGATAATCCTCGTACACGGTCATGAGGGATGCAGTGAAAATAAAGTTGGATTAAAAGTCGATATTCTTGTCGATGAATTGAAATGGATTAAAATTTTCATATTATTTAGAAATCCTTTATGAACTTTATTTCCTTAAACTGGATATTTGAAATTATATTTCCAAAACTTTCAGCAATTTGACATGAAAACTAACTGATATACAACATTTTAGCTGAAATAAAGAGACTTTGTGTTTGAGAGTATTCAGTTTCGTATGCGCTGTCAAAAGAAGTTGACTGATGCAAATCATGTTCGGATTATAGTAAGTGCAGACTTGTATCGACATTTACTGATAAGTTGTGTAAAATGTAGTGCCTGTATTTGACATATATGACTGGAAGCCCGCCGCATTACTACACACCATCAACATGATTAACATGGTGAGTCTTCGTACGCTGGAATATCGCGACTATTGACTTATAAATAAGAGCAGGCAGTTGCTCTCAATTGGTTATTTTAGTCCAAAATCCTGAAGACTACAATGACTGACGTGAGTCAGACAATGAGTTCAGTAATTATTTTACATTAGACAGTCTGCTTACACATGACAAGACGAACGGATACTAACACGTCGTATATTTTTTCTCAAACGAGACATGCCTCTGCTAATGACATTTGTGCCTTGAAATCATAGTGTGTATTTAAAACTTGTGCTATATTTATGAAAAATTTTATCGATGATTTTCGCATGAGGTCAGTAAAACACGAGTTACAAAATTTCAGTCGACCTATTTGTATGCTTCCGAAATCTGTTCCCGAAATTTAAAATTGGGTAAACACACATTTACATGCACTCTTACCAAAATGTGTCTGACCGGGAAGAATTTCCCAAACAAGGCCACTTGTGATCTAATTCTGGTCTCAATGGCTGAAATAAAATGAAGTTTCTTTTTAGTTAGGCATATCTCAACAACTTTTTCAATCAAAGTGCAACGTGATTCAAATGTAGGTATTAACAGACCCTGTCCAAAATACTTTTCAGCGTACGTCAGCATAGCGGAGATTCTCTTTCAATGATGCCTATTGTGGATATTCTTACTTAGCAATACCCACCTAAATTATCACTTCAAACAATGTTGAATTTGAAAATGTAGCATTCTTATCGAAAGAGAATTGACTAAACAACAATGTTTCATGTGTCAAGAATGATATATTTGAACCATCAAAATAAATCTGATTTAATGTATTTTTCATTTTAGCGCTTACACCAACAAAGAGTTAATTGAAGATTTTCTCCTTTCTCTTCTTAATCCTGCATGTCAATGACATGAGACGATTCAAAATTATGAAGAAATGTGATTCGCGTTTTCAGATGAATGTAAAAGTCTTTGATTTAACCAGTGAATGCTGTTTCAATATATATATGTGAAACGTATGTGGAATAACGGAAGAGATAAATTATTTCTGAAAATTCTATTTCCTGTTTTTGATAACGGAAGAACTACACTGGAACAAGTCAATCTGGTGTTCTTTCAACTAGTCAATAATTATATACTCACTACAGTCATCGGTGACTGTAGAAATGGTCAGTCCCGTTTCATTGTCGTTCATCATCAAACATTTGGTCACCTGTAAAATCACTGTCTTCAGAAGAAATGACTTTAATTCGCTCACTGTCAATGATATCGAAAATCTGTTGAGAGATTGGAGTTGTCAACTTTCAGTGATAGATTAGTAACAGAGATTTATAAATTTTAGTTACAGAACGGTCTGCCTTATCAGCATGTTTAGTCGAAAAATATATATAATGATTTATGAAACACACTTTCTGAACAAGAAAGCATTTCAACTTATAATCGAATCATTGATCATTTTATTCAGTTGCACACAGTTCAACGAAATGACATCACATTTACAGTATTTAACCTATATTGTTGTTTCAGAAAATATCGTTCGGTAATTATTATAATGCTAGTCACTGTCTGAGTGATAAATGTATGAATCATAATTATTCTATTCCTCTTAGTATTAGATTTCTGATCGGTGTAGCGCACATGAAGGAGCAATTAAACAGAAAAGTAGTATGATTGTTCAATCTGAAGTTACATGATCACTGTACGATTAACCCTAAATGTTCATATTCACAACGATAAATTACATTCAGTGATTATTTTACCATCGAGCAATATTTTTTTTATTTATGCTTTTTTATTTTATTAAAGAGTCAATCACAAATAATGATAAATGATAATTAAAGAATAGACAAATACTGCAATCAACTCACATCTAAAAGTGTCAAATTAAATTTTTCTTCCACCGTGCAATTCGGTGTTATGTCTGGATAAATGTGAGGCCTGTCAAACAAAAAAATCGAACATTTAATAATTTGAAAACGTAGAACACGATTGTATGATAGACGGCTGATTATAAGGTTTTTCCAAAAATGTTGTTTCTATCAAGTGTGTCCTACGTGATACACGTCAGTAGTGATTTCCCTACTGAATGAATCCACCTTCCAATTCAAGTATCTTTGAATGTTTCAAGAAAAGAAACAATATGATAAATGATTCCTAAGTTTCTTGGAAATCTCTTCTGTGTTTTTATCAAAATATTCAATAGCCGTTTATGATGCAGCACATATTAGGTTTATTCATTGAATATATTTTTCATTTCATTCAGCTTATACATGTGAATTCTAAAGTGTTTGAGTTATTTTGGTAGATGAGTGCGTGTCACAAATGCTACTCATCTTCAGTTAACTATCGTAATACGGTTGTATGCACGTTCACCTGACTTCACATAATATACCATGTCATCAAATTCATTGACGTTCCACCTATTATCAGCAAGTAGTGGCACCTAAAATTGTAATATAACTGTCATCCTACAATTTTCGATGGAATAATCTAATGAGCTGACTACTCTATACTCATTTATGCGATCAAAATGTAAAAGTTTCGTTGAGGTTCTGACTCCTTGTTCAAATTTTTAACTCAAATGTATAGCATTAAATACTGCTTAAATTTTTTCGCCCGATGTAACATCAGAATATCATCTCACCAAAGTCCATGAATTGTGAAAGAAGTCACTCCATCAGGTATCGGGCACTATATAAGAGGGAAAAAAACGATATCAAAAGTTGTTGTTCTTCAGTCGTAGCAATTATTTGACATTTCAAAATTTGTAGCAATTCTACTGGCATTTATTGTGTAATCACAACTCATCTTCTGAATATTAAGGATTGTGGTAGCCTAAAATATCCTACTTCACCTATACTATATACGCTGTTACACATGCATGAATTTGCATCACTGTGGATCTATTAATAAAATTTCGTGAAGGCTAATTTTTGGATCATGGGATTTTAAAATTCAATTCAATTATTCGTCACACAATCGTCACGTTGTGGATCACGTAATAATTGAAAAATAATTGTAAATATCAACTTTGATGAAAGTAATATGGGAAGCATGCAATATCGAAATTCATCTTCATACCAATCACATAATATTATATCATCCGTAGATGGATTGTGATGAATAAAGTTTATTCAATGCAAAAATCGATCATAGATAAAATGAATCAATCATTTCAGCAGTATGATAATGTTGTTTATCATGAAAGAAACATTACTTTAAACGAATAACAATGTGTTGGAGGCCAGACTGAGCCAAACGTGTAGTAATCCCAAGATATATTTTTCGTTCGAACAATCACAATTGTAGTGCATGCAAGAACAATCAAACAAACCAGTCTAAAATCAATAATTGAAGAAACATTATGTTAAGCATTTTGAAAATCATCTAAAATTCAAAATGCACACAAGCATCATATGATGGTTAAGATATTAACATTTTCAAAATCATAGTCTTATCATGTTTGTAAATAACATATTCGTTTTAAGATAAATAGGTGATTTTTCTACATAACATCTTTTGAGTAATACCAGTCAATTCAAAATAATTTAACCATATTATGAAATACATAATCATGCATGAGTTTAGATATAACGTTTTCTCGGTAACAAATGACACAGAATGCATAAACAATTTCATTTATAATTTCAGAGATAAATCTATCATCGACTTACGAAGTGCGCATTGTCAACCAACAAATGCTATTTTCAATGGAAATCAAACACCATGTTTCGTTGAAGAAAGACAGAATAACAAATATATTTTTATATATATCTGTAGTACTAGAATAAATCAAAGTTTTATTTAATCACGTAAGTAGGTTGTGTCAGAGCATACAGTCATGTCTAATACATTCACACGATCGCTCTTTATTTATTATGAGTGAATAACTAAATCGTCGAACAAAGCAACTTGTTGAAAATATTCTACATTTAGTGTAACCTGATGTACAAAATAAAAAACTGTTTGTTGAAAATTATATATTTGTGAACAGAATTATACGAATTAGTATTTTTAGGCGGTGGACTTATTTTTTATTCAATATTGAGGTAGGCGATTCACGCAAGACCGAAGAATTGTAAGTCAGGGCTCAACAACTCACCTTCACCAATTTATGCAATCTCTGTTGAGTTTGCCTTCTCGCTCACCGATTCTGTGACGGTCGAAATTTTATATTGTCACAAAACTCACATCCTGGTAACTGTCAAGAGATAACAAGGATTGTTATATAGATATTTAAAGAGACATTTGTGATTGCTTCTCAATAACCTCAAAACCACAAACTGCTGAAGCGAGAATGAGACGATTCAGGAGTACCGATCAACATAATTTATTACCATAAGATCACAATTATGTTTGACAAAAGATGGCCTTCACAGTAAACTGCTTATCAGTACAATGTCTTCACAAATTTTCGTGAATACTAAGTCTGTTTCCTGCTGATCGAAAACTTAAATATTTTAATATTATCGAAAATTTATTTTCAGTTAATCCACTGGATGAAATGCCTGATGACCAATTACTCTATGCGTAGATTTCGTAGTAATTTTTCTAGTAAAAGTTATATGCATCAACGTTTCTTTCATCATCACTTGATTCGGCTATTAGAAACAATATAAAACGAACATGTGTGTAAAGGTTAGAAAAACTGTCAACTTAAAATTGTATAATATTCAGAACGATAAGTATTCGTGAAGGACTCTGAGTAGATTTTGGTGATAATACTAATAGGAAGTTAATAATAAGAATTCGTTCGACGAACCAGAAACTAAAAGTTTTAGATAACTGGTTCTGGTAAACACCATATGAAAGAAAGCCTTTGTGTTCTGACACCAGTCTATCAAAATGAGTTTTAATGCAATGATAATATGAAAAATAATACCAGAGTGTATATAAGTCCATCATTATGATTTCGTAGGATGAGATAGCATCATACACTCGCTAGCATCGGGCCATTATACCGTTTGTTAACTCTGTTGTTATACCTCATTATCATTTCATTACTGGTCTTGAACAATCAACTGGCTTAGAGAGCTTTACTGCTAATATTCGTTATTTAAATCGGACAAATGGACGATTCCATTATATTTTGTTATGACATGTTGTCATCTTTTACTAATACAGTCATAGTGACCGATTATTTTGAGCTCGTTTATATTGAAGTTTAAAACATACGTTTCAATGCAATAATGTTTAACGCAAGTTCATGTGAAAAACCTTCCATCTCAATCAGGTCAGATCAACATTCACGTTTTGTGATAATTATACAATTTTTAGCGAGCTTGCTGATCTATTCATTGATGAGTGCATGACTTTTTTAAATAATGTTAACATTTTGTTACTGATTATGTCAGGAAATAAAACTAGAAACAAAATATTATTTTAATATATATATATATATATATATATATTGAAACAGAGCTTCGCATAACAATTCTTTTTGACGTAGGCAATACAGTTGTTATTCTTGACATAATTCATAACAGCTAAGTATATAATGGTGAACTGTCCGTATATTAGGCAAAATGAAAAGAGTACAGCATTGAGAAATAAGAAGAAAAGATGTGTGTCAGGTGAACAGAAAAGAAGTTAAAGAGACTTGATGCTAAATTGAAGCGGATAATCTGAGGATTAGATGTGAGGTTCGAAAATACATAGACAACTTTATATTTTTATCAATTATAGTTTATTTTCAGAAAAGAATCTGACCACTCTCTCATTCGTTGAGTGTCTGAGTAAGCACGTCGTAGGTTGGTCTGGAAAACACTGATCTCGGGGTATTTTGAATACGCAAACCTATGATATCAACCAAAATTATAGAGATTCGATATAGAGAGAGATTTGTAAAATAGACTTCTCCTCTGAACTGATGATACTTCAGAAGAATAAATCTATCACTACATATGAGCAAGAAAAAAGATTTAACACAATATTTCAGTTATCACTATTCCTGAATGTGTGGATAGATGTGTAATGGTATTACGTGAATTTAAACCATTCTATTGTGTATTTGAACACTTTGATAATTGCAAAATAGCGATTGATAATAAATCTTTCCTAACTATATACATATGCAAAATAAGATAACATAAATATTCGTTTCATTTCTCTATGTTACTTCACGTTATAAAATATCCTGAGGTAAGCTTTCGTTATTATCATTCGTCACCGAGATGCCAACCGATCGTGCTAATTTTCTCTCGCTTTCCTGCGATCATTTCAGATCACTGTCACAAATGACAAGCAAGTGAAGTCGTTTGTTGTTCGTTGATGTGCTCAAGTGCACCAAATCATACGTTCTATCTTTTGTGAATTTGAATGAAACAAGATTGATGGTGTGAAATTCTCAAGATCAATTTAATTAATAGATCTCGAACAGAACTATATAAACTCTGATAGAGTTGAATGATGGGTAATCATATGTTTGATGATTTCGACAGCTTCAAGCATTGACACTTGCTTTAATCCCACTAAAACTTTCATCATTCATAGTATTTCTATGCTAATCGCACCAGAATGCGTATGAGCTCCATGTGTCAGATAGACATGAGACATTTGAAAACGTTCAGAAACATTTTCAGTAACAATCTTGGTGAAGCATGTCCCTTCACAACATCTCACTGTTCAATCGAAATTTGAAAGTGGAAATTATTGTTTCGTAATTTTATGCTCTGCACATTTTAATGTAACTCATCTGATGGGAAATCTGGCTGATGTCATGCTAATGGAAGGATTTCAATGAGACCTCTTCCGTGATAACCATCAATTTACTGACAACATCAGTGGACATATCCTCAAATTTCATTGTTGTCACGATCAAATAATTACTACAAATCCTCAAACTGTTGTTCAAATTTACCTAATTGACTGTAACTAACGTGATTCTTTTAGTTTCTCTGAGTACAGGTTAAACGGTTCATCCATCTACAGGCATTTCATCAGTGGCAAATGTGTTTCCACATGAAACATTCCAACTTAAGCTTACCCTCCATCAAAAACTTTCCATTTTCGGAAATAATCTGACTTTACTTGACAGCTAACACTAATATATACAAATTTTGATAAATTGTAGATAAAATAATGATCGCAGTCTCGATAGTGCAGTCTGCGTTCGAAAGAGCTGTTATTGAAAATAATAAACTGGTTCAAAAATTCTGTTTGTTCGTTTATGCTAACGTTGTGGCGACCGAGTAGCTGTGTTTGACTTCAACTTCATTTCGTATATTATCCTCATACTCGGAATATGATGCAGAAGAAAGCAATCACACACCCCAGCCGAACAAAATCTCTGTTGTCTTTGCTTTTTCTGAATTCATATGTATCGGCATTTTTCATGACTTGCGAGGAATATGCTCCATAAGGGCGTACCGCATGTCCAGTTCACAACAAGCTAACCAACTTGTCAATTGATTCGGTGATCCAAGTGGGTAGTTTCTCCGATTCCGTTGCATTTCAACATTAGACTCCGGTTTCATTAACCAAGCTTTCTTCACTACGTACTTTTGCAACATCAGTTTATATAAATATTGGTTTCATTTTTGTAGATGGATTTTCTACAGTAGCAGTTCTATTCGATTCCAGTAGACGTATGTTGAACGCACCTTCCCTTATTCGAATATCAAAACACAATAATTCTAGGAGAAATTGGTCTATTAATATAAAGGAAATGGAAATACGAACGCTTACCTTACAATTGTTACGTCTTCCAATTCGAAATTACTCTGATGAGTTTCCGAGTTTCAAAGACTAGGTGAAGCTAGTATACTGCGACGATATCAAATCCAAAAATGTGGCTGTAGCCATATTATATATCAAATTTGAACAACATGTGTACAGTTCAAAAGCAAACATAAAAACTTCAAGATAAGTACAAAATATAGAAATAATAACAATATACAATGATAAAATTTCAAAATGGAATCAAATAAAATACCAAAATGTCAACAGAAAGGGTTCGTCATGTAATAACAAAAATATATAAACATGCAGGGATTTTCCAAAAAACAAAACATTCAAAAAGTTTCTACATTTTTGTATGTTACTTCATGTTATAAAATATCCTGATGTAAGCTTTCGTTATTATCATTTATCACCGAGATGCCAACCGATCGTGCTAATTTTCTCTCGCTTTCCTGCGATCATTTCAGATCACTGTCACAAATGACAAGCAAGTGAAGTCGTTTGTTGTTCGTTGATGTGCTCAAGTGCACCAAATCATACATTCTATCTTTTGTGAATTTGAATGAAACAAGATTGATGGTGTGAAATTCTCAAGATCAATTTAATTAATAGATCTCGAACAGAACTATATAAACTCTGATAGAGTTGAATGATGGGTAATCATATGTTTGATGATTTCGACAGCTTCAAGCATTGACACTTGCTTTAATCCCACTAAAACTTTCATCATTCATAGTATTTCTATGCTAATCGCACCAGAATGCGTATGAGCTCCATGTGTCAGATAGACATGAGACATTTGAAAACGTTCAGAAACATTTTCAGTAACAATCTTGGTGAAGCATGTCCCTTCACAACATCTCACTGATCAATCGAAATGTGAAAGTGAAAATTATTGTTTCGTAATTTTATGCTCTGCACATTTTAATGTAGCTCATCTGACGGGAAATCTGGCTGATGTCGTGCTAATGGAAGCATTTCAATGAGACCTCGTCCGTGATAACCATCAATTTACTGACAACATCAGTCAACATATCCTCAACTTTTATTGTTGTCACGATCAAGTGATAACTACAAATCCTCAAACAGTATTTCGAATTTAACTAATTTACTGGAACAAACGTGATTCTGTTAGTTTCTCTGAGTACAGATTAAACGGTTTATCTATCTCCAGGGAATTCATCAGCGGCAAATGTGTTTCCACATGCAACATTCCAACTTACGCTTACCCTCCATCGAAAACTATCCATTTTCGGAAATAATCTGATTTTAGTTGACAACTAAAACTAATATATACACATTTTGATAAATTGTAGAGAAAATAATGATCGCAGTCTGAGTAGTGCGCTCTGCGTTTCGGAGGAGCTGTTATTGAGAATAATAAACTGGTTCAAAAATTCTGTTTGTTCGTTTATGCTAACGTTGTGGCGACCGAGTAGCTGTGTTTGACTTCAACTTCATTTCGTATATTATCCTCATACTTGGAATATGATGCAGAAGAAAGCAATCACACACCCCAGCCAATCAAAATTTCTGTTGTTTTTGCTTTTTCTGAATTCATATTTATCGGCATTTCTCACGACATGCAAGGAGTATGCTCCATAAGGGCGTACCGAATGTCCAGTTCACAACAAGCTAACCAACTTGTCAATTGACTCGGTGATCACAGCGAGTAGTTTCTCCGATTCCGTTGCATTTCAACATGTGACACCGGTTTCATTAACCAAGCTTTGTTCACTACGTACATTTGCAACATTAGTTAACATAAATATTGGTTTCATCTTTGTAGATGGATTTTCTACAGTAGCAGTTCTATTCGATTCCAGTAGACGTATGTTGAACGCACCTTCCCTTATTCGAATATCAAAACACAATAATTCTAGGAGAAATTGGTCTATTAATATAAAGGAAATGGAAATACGAACGCTTACCTTACAATTGTTACGTCTTCCAATTCGAAATTACTCTGATGAGTTTCCGAGTTTCAAAGACTAGGTGAAGCCAGTATACTGCGACGATATCAAATCCAAAAATGTGGCTGTAGCCATATTATATATCAAATTTGAACAACATGTGTACAGTTCAAAAGCAAACATAAAAACTTCAAGAAAAGTACAAAATATAGAAATAATAACAATATACAATGATAAAATTTCAAAATGGAATCAAATAAAATACCAAAATGTCAACAGAAAGGGTCCGTCATGTAATAACAAAAATATATAAACATGCAGGGATTTTCCAAAAAACAAAACATTCAAAAAGTTTCTACATTTTTGTATGTTACTTCATGTTATAAAATATCCTGAGGTAAGCTTTCGTTATTATCATTCGTCACCGAGATGCCAACCGATCGTGCTAATTTTCTCTCGCTTTCCTGCGATCATTTCAGATCACTGTCACAAATGACAAGCAAGTGAAGTCGTTTGTTGTTCGTTGATGTGCTCAAGTGCACCAAATCATACATTCTATCTTTTGTGAATTTGAATGAAACAAGATTGATGGTGTGAAATTCTCAAGATCAATTTAATTAATAGATCTCGAACAGAACTATATAAACTCTGATAGAGTTGAATGATGGGTAATCATATGTTTGATGATTTCGACAGCTTCAAGCATTGACACTTGCTTTAATCCCACTAAAACTTTCATCATTCATAGTATTTCTATGCTAATCGCACCAGAATGCGTATGAGCTCCATGTGTCAGATAGACATGAGACATTTGAAAACGTTCAGAAACATTTTCAGTAACAATCTTGGTGAAGCATGTCCCTTCACAACATCTCACTGATCAATCGAAATGTGAAAGTGAAAATTATTGTTTCGTAATTTTATGCTCTGCACATTTTAATGTAGCTCATCTGACGGGAAATCTGGCTGATGTCGTGCTAATGGAAGCATTTCAATGAGACCTCGTCCGTGATAACCATCAATTTACTGACAACATCAGTGGACATATCCTCAAATTTCATTGTTGTCACGATCAAATAATTACCACAAATCCTCAAACTGTTGTTCAAATTTACCTAATTGACTGTAACTAACGTGATTCTTTTAGTTTCTCTGAGTACAGGTTAAACGGTTCATCCATCTACAGGCATTTCATCAGCGGCAAATGTGTTTCCACATGCAACATTCCAACTTACGCTTACCCTCCATCGAAAACTTTCCATTTTCGGAAATAATCTGACTTTACTTGACAGCTAACACTAATATATACAAATTTTGATAAATTGTAGATAAAATAATGATCGCAGTCTCGATAGTGCGCTCTGCGTTCGGAGGAGCTGTTATTGAGAATAATAAACTGGTTCAAAAATTCTGTTTGTTCGTTTATGCTAACGTTGTGGCGACCGAGTAGCTGTGTTTGACTTCAACTTCATTTCGTATATTATCCTCATACTCGGAATATGATGCAGAAGAAAGCAATCACACACCCCAGCCGAACAAAATCTCTGTTGTTTTTGCTTTTTCTGAATTCATATTTATCGGCATTTCTCACGACATGCGAGGAGTATGCTCCATAAGGGCGTACCGAATGTCCAGTTCACAACAAGCTAACCAACTTGTCAATTGACTCGGTGATCACAGCGAGTAGTTTCTCCGATTCCGTTGCATTTCAACATGTGACACCGGTTTCATTAACCAAGCTTTGTTCACTACGTACATTTGCAACATTAGTTAACATAAATATTGGTTTCATTTTTGTAGATGGATTTTCTACAGTAGCAGTTCTATTCGATTCCAGTAGACGTATGTTGAACGCACCTTCCCTTATTCGAATATCAAAACACAATAATTCCAGGAGAAATTGGTCTATTAATATAAAGGAAATGGAAATACGAACGCTTACCTTACAATTGTTACGTCTTCCAATTCGAAATTACTCTGATGAGTTTCCGAGTTTCAAAGACTAGGTGAAGCCAGTATACTGCGACGATATCAAATCCAAAAATGTGGCTGTAGCCATATTATATATCAAATTTGAACAACATGTGTACAGTTCAAAAGCAAACATAAAAACTTCAAGATAAGTACAAAATATAGAAATAATAACAATATACAATGATAAAATTTCAAAATGGAATCAAATAAAATACCAAAATGTCAACAGAAAGGGTCCGTCATGTAATAACAAAAATATATAAACATGCAGGGATTTTCCAAAAAACAAAACATTCAAAAAGTTTCTACATTTTTGTATGTTACTTCATGTTATAAAATATCCTGAGGTAAGCTTTCGTTATTATCATTCGTCACCGAGATGCCAACCGATCGTGCTAATTTTCTCTCGCTTTCCTGCGATCATTTCAGATCACTGTCACAAATGACAAGCAAGTGAAGTCGTTTGTTGTTCGTTGATGTGCTCAAGTGCACCAAATCATACATTCTATCTTTTGTGAATTTGAATGAAACAAGATTGATGGTGTGAAATTCTCAAGATCAATTTAATTAATAGATCTCGAACAGAACTATATAAACTCTGATAGAGTTGAATGATGGGTAATCATATGTTTGATGATTTCGACAGCTTCAAGCATTGACACTTGCTTTAATCCCACTAAAACTTTCATCATTCATAGTATTTCTATGCTAATCGCACCAGAATGCGTATGAGCTCCATGTGTCAGATAGACATGAGACATTTGAAAACGTTCAGAAACATTTTCAGTAACAATCTTGGTGAAGCATGTCCCTTCACAACATCTCACTGATCAATCGAAATGTGAAAGTGGAAATTATTGTTTCGTAATTTTATGCTCTGCACATTTTAATGTAACTCATCTGATGGGAAATCTGGCTGATGTCGTGCTAATGGAAGCATTTCAATGAGACCTCGTCCGTGATAACCATCAATTTACTGACAACATCAGTCAACATATCCTCAACTTTTATTGTTGTCACGATCAAGTGATAACTACAAATCCTCAAACAGTATTTCGAATTTAACTAATTTACTGGAACAAACGTGATTCTGTTAGTTTCTCTGAGTACAGATTAAACGGTTTATCTATCTCCAGGGAATTCATCAGCGGCAAATGTGTTTCCACATGCAACATTCCAACTTACGCTTACCCTCCATCGAAAACTATCCATTTTCGGAAATAATCTGACTTTACTTGACAGCTAACACTAATATATACAAATTTTGATAAATTGTAGAGAAAATAATGATCGCAGTCTCGATAGTGCAGTCTGCGTTCGGAGGAGCTGTTATTGAGAATAATAAACTGGTTCAAAAATTCTGTTTGTTCGTTTATGCTAACGTTGTGGCGACCGAGTAGCTGTGTTTGACTTCAACTTCATTTCGTATATTATCCTCATACTTGGAATATGATGCAGAAGAAAGCAATCACACACCCCAGCCAATCAAAATTTCTGTTGTTTTTGCTTTTTCTGAATTCATATTTATCGGCATTTCTCACGACATGCGAGGAGTATGCTCCATAAGGGCGTACCGAATGTCCAGTTCACAACAAGCTAACCAACTTGTCAATTGATTCGGTGATCACAGCGAGTAGTTTCTCCGATTCCGTTGCATTTCAACATGTGACACCGGTTTCATTAACCAAGCTTTGTTCACTACGTACATTTGCAACATTAGTTAACATAAATATTGGTTTCATTTTTGTAGATGGATTTTCTACAGTAGCAGTTCTATTCGATTCCAGTAGACGTATGTTGAACGCACCTTCCCTTATTCGAATATCAAAACACAATAATTCTAGGAGAAATTGGTCTATTAATATAAAGGAAATGGAAATACGAACGCTTACCTTACAATTGTTACGTCTTCCAATTCGAAATTACTCTGATGAGTTTCCGAGTTTCAAAGACTAGGTGAAGCCAGTATACTGCGACGATATCAAATCCAAAAATGTGGCTGTAGCCATATTATATATCAAATTTGAACAACATGTGTACAGTTCAAAAGCAAACATAAAAACTTCAAGAAAAGTACAAAATATAGAAATAATAACAATATACAATGATAAAATTTCAAAATGGAATCAAATAAAATACCAAAATGTCAACAGAAAGGGTCCGTCATGTAATAACAAAAATATATAAACATGCAGGGATTTTCCAAAAAACAAAACATTCAAAAAGTTTCTACATTTTTGTATGTTACTTCATGTTATAAAATATCCTGAGGTAAGCTTTCGTTATTATCATTCGTCACCGAGATGCCAACCGATCGTGCTAATTTTCTCTCGCTTTCCTGCGATCATTTCAGATCACTGTCACAAATGACAAGCAAGTGAAGTCGTTTGTTGTTCGTTGATGTGCTCGAGTGCACCAAATCATACGTTCTATCTTTTGTGAATTTGAATGAAACAAGATTGATGGTGTGAAATTCTCAAGATCAATTTAATTAATAGATCTCGAACAGAACTATATAAACTCTGATAGAGTTGAATGATGGGTAATCATATGTTTGATGATTTCGACAGCTTCAAGCATTGACACTTGCTTTAATCCCACTAAAACTTTCATCATTCATAGTATTTCTATGCTAATCGCACCAGAATGCGTATGAGCTCCATGTGTCAGATAGACATGAGACATTTGAAAACGTTCAGAAACATTTTCAGTAACAATCTTGGTGAAGCATGTCCCTTCACAACATCTCACTGATCAATCGAAATGTGAAAGTGAAAATTATTGTTTCGTAATTTTATGCTATGCACATTTTAATGTAGCTCATCTGATGGGAAATCTGGCTGATGTCGTGCTAATGGAAGGATTTCAATGAGACCTCTTCCGTGATAACCATCAATTTACTGACAACATCAGTGGACATATCCTCAAATTTCATTGTTGTCACGATCAAATAATTACTACAAATCCTCAAACTGTTGTTCAAATTTACCTAATTGACTGTAACTAACGTGATTCTTTTAGTTTCTCTGAGTACAGGTTAAACGGTTCATCCATCTACAGGCATTTCATCAGTGGCAAATGTGTTTCCACATGAAACATTCCAACTTAAGCTTACCCTCCATCGAAAACTATCCATTTTCGGAAATAATCTGATTTTAGTTGACAACTAAAACTAATATATACACATTTTGATAAATTGTAGAGAAAATAATAATCGCAGTCTGAGTAGTGCAGTCTGCGTTTCGGAGGAGCTGTTATTGAAAATTATATACTAGTTCATATATTTTGTTTGTTCATTAATGGTAACATTGTGGCGACCGAATAGCTGTGTTTGACTTCAAGCTTATTTCGTATATTATCCTCATACTCGGAATATGATGCAGAAGAAAGCAATCACACACCCCAGCCGAACAAAATCTCTGTTGTCTTTGCTTCGATGAATTCATATGTATCGGCATTTTTCATGACTTGCGAGGAATATGCTCCATAAGGGGTACCGCATGTCCAGTTCACAACAAGCCAATCAATTTGTCAATTGATTCGGTGATCCAAGTGGGTAGTTTCTCCGATTCCGTTGCATTTCAACATTAGACTCCGGTTTCATTAACCAAGCTTTCTTCACTACGTACTTTTGCAACATCAGTTTATATAAATATTCGTTTCATTTTTGTAGATGGATTTTCTACAGTAGCAGTTCTATTCGATTCCAGTAGACGTATGTTGAACGCACCTTCCCTTATTCGAATATCAAAACACAATAATTCTAGGAGAAATTGGTCTATTAATATAAAGGAAATGGAAATACGAACGCTTACCTTACAATTGTTACGTCTTCCAATTCGAAATTACTCTGATGAGTTTCCGAGTTTCAAAGACTAGGTGAAGCCAGTATACTGCGACGATATCAAATCCAAAAATGTGGCTGTAGCCATATTATATATCAAATTTGAACAACATGTGTACAGTTCAAAAGCAAACATAAAAACTTCAAGATAAGTACAAAATATAGAAATAATAACAATATACAATGATAAAATTTCAAAATGGAATCAAATAAAATACCAAAATGTCAACAGAAAGGGTCCGTCATGTAATAACAAAAATATATAAACATGCAGGGATTTTCCAAAAAACAAAACATTCAAAAAGTTTCTACATTTTTGTATGTTACTTCATGTTATAAAATATCCTCATGTAAGCTTTCGTTATTATCATTCATCACCGAGATGCCAACCGATCGTGCTAATTTTCTCTCGCTTTCCTGCGATCATTTCAGATCACTGTCACAAATGACAAGCAAGTGAAGTCGTTTGTTGTTCGTTGATGTGCTCGAGTGCACCAAATCATACGTTCTATCTTTTGTGAATTTGAATGAAACAAGATTGATGGTGTGAAATTCTCAAGATCAATTTAATTAATAGATCTCGAACAGAACTATATAAACTCTGATAGAGTTGAATGATGGGTAATCATATGTTTGATGATTTCGACAGCTTCAAGCATTGACACTTGCTTTAATCCCACTAAAACTTTCATCATTCATAGTATTTCTATGCTAATCGCACCAGAATGCGTATGAGCTCCATGTGTCAGATAGACATGAGACATTTGAAAACGTTCAGAAACATTTTCAGTAACAATCTTGGTGAAGCATGTCCCTTAACAACATCTCACTGATCAATCGAAATGTGAAAGTGAAAATTATTGTTTCGTAATTTTATGCTCTGCACATTTTAATGTAGCTCATCTGACGGGAAATCTGGCTGATGTCGTGCTAATGGAAACATTTCAATGAGACCTCGTCCGTGATAACCATCAATTTACTGACAACATCAGTGGACATATCCTCAAATTTCATTGTTGTCACGATCAAATAATTACTACAAATCCTCAAACTGTTGTTCAAATTTACCTAATTTACTGTAACTAACGTGATTCTTTTAGTTTCTCTGAGTACAGGTTAAACGGTTCATCCATCTACAGGCATTTCATCAGTGGCAAATGTGTTTCCACATGAAACATTCCAACTTAAGCTTACCCTCCATCAAAAACTTTCCATTTTCGGAAATAATCTGACTTTACTTGACAGCTAACACTAATATATACAAATTTTGATAAATTGTAGATAAAATAATGATCGCAGTCTCGATAGTGCAGTCTGCGTTTCGAAGGAGCTGTTGTTGAAAATAATAAACTGGTTCATATATTTTGTTTGTTCATTTATGGTAAGATTGTGGCGACGGAATAGCTGTGTTTGACTTTAAGCTTATTTTGTATATTATCCTCATACTTGGAATATGATGCAGAAGAAAGCAATCACACACCCCAGCCGAACAAAATCTCTGTTGTCTTTGCTTCGATGAATTCATATGTATCGGCATTTTTCATGACTTGCGAGGAATATGCTCCATAAGGGGTACCGCATGTCCAGTTCACAACAAGCTAACCAACTTTGTCAATTGATTCGGTGATCACAGCGAGTAGTTTCTCCGATTCCGTTGCATTTCAACATGTGACACCGGTTTCATTAACCAAGCTTTGTTCACTACGTACATTTGCAACATTAGTTAACATAAATATTGGTTTCATTTTTGTAGATGGATTTTCTACAGTAGCAGTTCTATTCGATTCCAGTAGACGTATGTTGAACGCACCTTCCCTTATTCGAATATCAAAACACAATAATTCTAGGAGAAATTGGTCTATTAATATAAAGGAAATGGAAATACGAACGCTTACCTTACAATTGTTACGTCTTCCAATTCGAAATTACTCTGATGAGTTTCCGAGTTTCAAAGACTAGGTGAAGCTAGTATACTGCGACGATATCAAATCCAAAAATGTGGCTGTAGCCATATTATATATCAAATTTGAACAACATGTGTACAGTTCAAAAGCAAACATAAAAACTTCAAGATAAGTACAAAATATAGAAATAATAACAATATACAATGATAAAATTTCAAAATGGAATCAAATAAAATACCAAAATGTCAACAGAAAGGGTTCGTCATGTAATAACAAAAATATATAAACATGCAGGGATTTTCCAAAAAACAAAACATTCAAAAGTTTCTACATTTTTGTATGTTACTTCATGTTTTAAAATATCCTCATGTAAGCTTTCGTTATTATCATTTATCACCGAGATTCCAACCGATCGTGCTAATTTTCTCTCGCTTTCATGCAATCATTTCAGATCACTGTCACAAATGACAAGCGAGTGAAGTCGTTTGTGTTCGTTGATGTGCTCGAGTGCACCAAATCATACGTTCTATCTTTTGTGAATTTGAATGAAACAAGATTGATGGTGTGAAATTCTCAAGATCAATTTAATTAATAGATCTCGAACAGAACTATATAAACTCTGATAGAGTTGAATGATGGGTAATCATATGTTCGATGAATTTGACAGCTTCAAGCATTGACACTTGCTTTAATCCCACTAAAACTTTCATCATTCATAGTATTTCTATGCTAATCGCACCAGAATGCGTATGAGCTCCATGTGTCAGATAGACATGAGGCATTTGAAAACGTTCAGAAACATTTTCAGTAACAATGTTTGTGGAGCATGTCCCATTACAACATCTCACTGTTCAATCGAAATTTGAAAGTGGAAATTATTGTTTCGTAATTTTATGCTCTGCACATTTTAATGTAACTCATCTGATGGGAAATCTGGCTGATGTCATGCTAATGGAAGGATTTCAATGAGACCTCTTCCGTGATAACCATCAATTTACTGACAACATCAGTGGACATATCCTCAAATTTCATTGTTGTCACGATCAAATAATTACTACAAATCCTCAAACTGTTGTTCAAATTTACCTAATTGACTGTAACTAACGTGATTCTTTTAGTTTCTCTGAGTACAGGTTAAACGGTTCATCCATCTACAGGCATTTCATCAGTGGCAAATGTGTTTCCACATGAAACATTCCAACTTAAGCTTACCCTCCATCAAAAACTTTCCATTTTCGGAAATAATCTGACTTTACTTGACAGCTAACACTAATATATACAAATTTTGATAAATTGTAGATAAAATAATGATCGCAGTCTCGATAGTGCAGTCTGCGTTCGAAAGAGCTGTTATTGAAAATAATAAACTGGTTCAAAAATTCTGTTTGTTCGTTTATGCTAACGTTGTGGCGACCGAGTAGCTGTGTTTGACTTCAACTTCATTTCGTATATTATCCTCATACTCGGAATATGATGCAGAAGAAAGCAATCACACACCCCAGCCGAACAAAATCTCTGTTGTCTTTGCTTCGATGAATTCATATGTATCGGCATTTTTCATGACTTGCGAGGAATATGCTCCATAAGGGGTACCGCATGTCCAGTTCACAACAAGCCAATCAATTTGTCAATTGATTCGGTGATCACAGCGAGTAGTTTCTCCGATTCCGTTGCATTTCAACATGTGACACCGTTTTCATTAACCATGCTTTGTTCACTACGTACATTTGCAACATTAGGTTACATAAATATTGGTTTCATTTTTGTAGATGGATTTTCTACAGTAGCAGTTCTATTCGATTCCAGTAGACGTATGTTGCACGCACCTTCCCTTATTCGAATATCAAAACACAATAATTCTAGGAGAAATTTGGCTATTAATATAAAGGAAATGGAAATACGAACGCTTACCTTACAATTGTTACGTCTTCCAATTCGAAATTACTCTGATGAGTTTCCGAGTTTCAAAGACTAGGTGAAGCTAGTATACTGCGACGATATCAAATCCAAAAATGTGGCTGTAGCCATATTATATATCAAATTTGAACAACATGTGTACAGTTCAAAAGCAAACATAAAAACTTCAAGATAAGTACAAAATATAGAAATAATAACAATATACAATGATAAAATTTCAAAATGGAATCAAATAAAATACCAAAATGTCAACAGAAAGGGTCCGTCATGTAATAACAAAAATATATAAACATGCAGGGATTTTCCAAAAAACAAAACATTCAAAAAGTTTCTACATTTTTTTGTATGTTACTTCATGTTTTAAAATATCCTCATGTAAGCTTTCGTTATTATCATTTATCACCGAGATTCCAACCGATCGTGCTAATTTTCTCTCGCTTTCATGCAATCATTTCAGATCACTGTCACAAATGACAAGCGAGTGAAGTCGTTTGTGTTCGTTGATGTGCTCAATTGCACCAAATCATACGTTCTGTCTTTTGTTCATTTGAATGAAACAAGATAGATAGTGTGAAATTATCAAGATCAATATAATTAATAGATCTAGAACAGAACCATAAAACCTTCGATTGAGTTCAATGATGGGTAATCATATGTTCGATGAATTTGACAGCTTCAAGCATTGACACTTGCTTTATTCCCACTGAAAATTTCATCATTCAAAGTATTTCTATGCTAATCGTACCGGAATGCGTATTAGCTCTGTGTGTCAGAAAGATATGAGGCATTTGAAAACGTTCAGAAACATTTTCAGTAACAATGTTTGTGGAGCATGTCCCATTACAACATCTCACTGTTCAATCGAAATTTGAAAGTGGAAATTATTGTTTCGTAATTTTATGCTCTGCACATTTTAATGTAACTCATCTGATGGGAAATCTGGCTGATGTCACGTG
>OX103971.1:5853118-6128862 GCA_944470395.2 Schistosoma turkestanicum | reverse complement strand
TGGACTTTCATTATTTCATGGTCATATTCGACCAATAAAGTGGTTTACGTGCGATAGACAATGAAACAGAAGGTGATCTGATCTTGTTTATTATTTTCTATATCAGCTTCTTCGATACGCGAATTGCACTACTCAGACTTCGATTTCTGTTTTATTAACAATTAGTCGAAATATGCATTCATTAGTCGAAGTCTTTACTAATAATCTACCTGCCAGTTTCTATCTGTTTGCGTCACTAGTGCCTTCACTCTACTTCCAGATCATTGATTTCATACATGATTCTCGATAAGATGGTATTTATCATGGATGTCTTTGACTGTCAGTGTTTTCTCTTGTCTAATTCGGTTAAGTAACCCAGTTCTGATGTCGTAAAATTTGCATAATTGAGGACTGAATATGAATATGACGGAATTGAATTGGTCTGATGTGAATTCTGCAGGTAATCTGGAAATAATTGTGTCACAATTACCCCGTAGAATTACAAAATAAATGAGTGAAAGCTGCTGATGAGATCATGATGACCAGTAGGAAGCCAATCTTTGAAGAATTAGTGATGTTTGTAGACGAAAGAGCCAGGATTGCGTGATCATGTTTTGGTGGATTGATCCATTGTAACTCAAAATGCCGTGAAAGTAATTATGAAGGCCAAGTTGACAGGAGATCACGCTTTATTGTAGTTAGGCCGGAAGCAAGCAACTCATTTAATGCTTTGAGTTTTTAGCGATCACAATGAGAAAGATTGTATGAAGTTATCAATAATGAATGTCGCAGAGAGGAGACAGGAAGTGAGGAATAGTGGTCTATGTTACCTGTGTTTCAGGAAGGTTAACATAACCAAGTCGTGTAACTCGGACATAAGGTGTGACGTTGATAATTGTAAGACTCTGCATAATCCATTATTACATATTGATGCTACTAACAAACATTTGCTGAACGTTGCTTAGGATTGGGGATTCTCAAGAGTTTGTTTGGGTATCATTCCCGTTTGACTATATGACCCCAAAGGATGTCTGGACACATGCACCCTTCTAGACTGTGGTTCAGATGCCTCGATAGTATGCGAAGAGTTATTTATTCGGTTGAGTCTCAAAGGTAAGGAGACTTCAATATAGGTGACGACTGTGAATGAAACTTCTACTTGTGAATTTCTGTAAGAAAAAAAAGAGGAATTTTCATTAGATGAACGGGGTTCTATAAAGTTCAACAAGGCCTATACGACCAAGAAACTTCCGACCGATTATGCAGGACTTTTAACCGAGGTTGAAAATTATTCTTGTAGGAATATTGATTGTGTGTAATGCTCCAGATGCACATTGAGTCCTAGAACAACGTCTGAGAGACAGTGGGCATCTGTTTGGTGTGCGTACTCAACTCGGTTGGATGATTTTAGGTCCTTAAGGAGTATCGATGTCTTGACATTGTTCTACTAATGATATCTTGCGAGATATAGAAAGATTATATAATCATGAGTTCGAGGATGCAGATGGGTTTCGTAATGGATATTCTGTCGAATATCAAAGAGCTCTAGAAATAGTAAATAGTTCCTTAAGAATGGAGTGTGGCCATTTCCAAGTTGGTCTACCCTGGAAGTATGATAAGCGAAGGCTACCTAATGATTTGGAACTAGCTGAACGTAGATTAGAGTGTTCAAGGAAAAGGTGGATGAAGGATGATATTCTTCTGGAGAAATATACACTTGTAATGAATAAACACTTGAGTAAGGGCTACATCATTGAAGTTAGTAAGGAGGAATTCGACCGTAATGCTGTTTGTTGATATATTCCTCATCATCCTGTTATCAACCCTAAAAGGCCTGGAAAATTAGGAATTATTTGTGATTTTGCATCTGTCTTTCAAGGTTGTTCTCTTAATGATCAGCTTTTGAGAGGACAAAATACTGTAAATAGTTCAATTGGTATACTTCTACGATTCAGATTATGCAACGTAGCATTAGCCGCTGACACCGAGTGAATGTCTTTGCAAGTTAAGATCCCGAGACGAGGTGGTGGGAAGACGGTGATATAGGACGAAAGGCTAAGGAATAATGTTTGACATTTCATCCGTTTGGAGCCGTGTTTTCTTTTTTATGCGCTAATTTCCATCTTGGGTAGACGGTAGATATATATATTTATTGAATAAAGATATCCAGGCTGTTGTGTCTATATCGACGACTATTTAACGTCAGTTTATAATGTGCAGAATGCAATCGAGCTTGCAAACACCCTTGGTTTACTACTCAGAAAAGGTGGGTTCAGACTCACCAAGTTGATAAGTAGCTGTTTACAGGTTCTCGAATCAATTCATCCAAAAGAGAAAGCAGTAGCTTTGAAAGAGATTGACTTTGAGAGACTTCCTACGGAATGCACATTAAGATTATTTTTAAATACTATGGTTGATGTGAATATTAAACGTGACGCCAACGATAGTGGAATCACTATAGGTAGTGCTGTTTCTTCGGTTGCTGTTACTAATGTAGCTTCTTTAAGCACTTCGGATCAAGACGAAATTGGATGTTTGAGCGTGAAGAATATAGGCGTTGGTGGTAATGCCGTTAGACGCAGTGATGTCACTACTGAGGGGGCGAAAATTCGGTACCCTTGGTGCGGTGAGGAGTCATCTAGGTTTCATGGACACGCTGTTGTTTTGAATATGCAGCATCAGGATTCGAGCATGGAATTGTCCACATGTCGCGCTCCACCATCACTGACCTGTACTACAAGTATCGGGATGAGTATTAGCAACAGTGATAAGATATATGAGGTTAAGTGCATTCCAAGTAAGGAAAGTAATGTTGAGTGAGTAAAGTTGGACACTGTGTATATGTCGACTGGATATCATGAGAAGTGTACTACTGGTGTACAGTTGCGGTTACTAGTGATAATAGGATTGATAATACTCCGGTGTGTAATAGTGATCGAGGGAATTTGAAAGACATTAATCGTCGTCGAAGTGATTGTACGTAAAGCTGGCATACAGCTACTCAAGCTGAGAAGCATAAGAAACGACATGATGCTACTATTACTAAGAAGCGTTAACTTCGCTCCTTTTCGGATGCTGTGACTAGCAATCGAAATAGTAGTCATCAGAATCATAGTAGTGGTAGTGAGAGTGAAGAGACAGAAAGTGTGAGTAGTCCACTTATAGTTACTAGTCAGTCTACTTCATAGAATGAGCCTTCTAGTGTTTTGACCTCATGGGACCCTGCCTCAAATGTAAAGTTGATTGAAGATGCACAAGGATGTGCAACTGTGACTGTTTCTACTCCAGCTGACTTTCAGCTGAGTGACGATGCGTGTGATGGTAACAGCCGTTCTACATTGTTGCATGATAACGATGCTATTGATATGCACTTGTCTTTTGTCTCTGAAACGGAACATGAAAAACAACAAGTGAGTTCATCGGTTTCAAATTGTGACAGTAATGCTGTTCTTTCCTGTAGCGAGATGAGTTATACAAAAATGGAAGAGTTTCACTCAACGGATGCTAGTGTAATCAGAAACAACGTGACTTGTCTGACAGAATAAAATCATGTAGACGATGATTATAATCTGGATGTCACTGATGTGAGAAATGAGCTGGCGGCGATGGCTAATGCTGATCAAACCTCCTCTGTATCAAGAGATGTAGAATTGAATATTATTCATACGCTATGCAATTTGGAGTCTTCGGGAAACGAAGAAATATCAAAATTGGAGATCCCACCCTTGCATATTATCTAATGGTCAAGAGGTTCTGTTGATAAGTCAGCATCACGGACTTCATCGTATCTGCCGTTTGCAGCAAGTGATAGTGAATTGACGACTCATCCACATCATGTTTTGCATGGAGGAATTTCGCAGGTCGGTGATATGATACTCTAGTACTAACTGACTGGAAGCACGTATTCTTCCAGTCACGGAACCTATTGTGCTGACTGGAAACTGGAAAGAGTAATATTGTTTTGGTCAATGTCCGAATTCACTGTTTTGAATAAATACAGAACCGTTCTCTCCTAGAATTATCGTTTTATGGAATTGGACTGGATGGGAAGCGTATGAACCTACACCTTTCTGATTCGGAGCGAACTGCAATATTAACATAATTATTCAACCATATTGATGACACCAAACACTGAATAATGTTCAGCATATACCTACCATTAGGCACAACTATGTCAAGCAGTACCAGATTAAAGAGAATAAAAGCAGCCACTGTGAGTGTAGTGGTCATCGTAGTCATCGTATCTGCCGTTCGCAGCAAGTGATGATGGATTAAAGACTCATCCTAGTGACTTTGAAGGTAAATCCCGAATAGGATATGACCAGCTTTACGCTGTGTTTTACATGTTCATGTGGGTTAATTGGATGACGTTTATACAACCGTTAGGTCATGCTACGATATATAAGCGGAATCAAGGACCTGATGGGAAGGTACCAAGGTTCTTTTGGTCGAGAGTGTTACGGGAGAAATGAAGACATTTGGCTGATTAGAACCTTTATGTAAATATCAATTATTTCACTGTGATTTTTGGGTATATTTCTTTTACTTAAATTATGAACTTGTTTGATTCATTATTTTCGGACATTTTGGTTTCTGTTTGTCTTTGTTTACTAATAAGGAGTTTTTGCTACAGGAACCTATAAAATTGAAGAACCACATTTTGGTCGACATTTTGTGAACTGCGAATAAACTTTGGTACTAACTTTAGAGTTTGGTTTTGTTGTTAATTTGGGTTCGTGAATGGCAAATAGATCGACTCACTGTACTTCAATAACGGGAAGGAGCAAAAACTTCGACGTAATAAAAGTTCTTCAATTTAATAAACAGCATCATATTCCCCTGAGAGCTTCAGCAGATCTGTTCACTATACTAAATGGGAGTGTAGCTATTTCGCAATGCTCGATCTAGCTGATGCTCATTTGCAAGTTGAAGTAGAAAAGGCATCAAAGAGCTGCTTACTGTCGATACTCATAATGGTTGGTTGATGTACAACCATCTGACACCAGCTAACACGTTACATAAATAATTATAGGCTTATGGAAACACAATGAATGTGACGTTACCAGAGCGGACGTCCATAGCGGGATGAAGTCTGAAAACCACACACACCTTGACACATTCAAGTTCTACATCATCACCAATGAAGAAAGACTGAAATCATTTGATTTACGAAGTGGAATGTCCTGCGTTTGCCCGTGACTACTGACTAATCCATGATCAATGAACAGATCCTTAAGCGGTCAGAAGTGTGAACCGTGTGATGTACGAAGCAGATGTGGGAGTCGATGTATGGAAACATCATTGGTTTCAGATTTGCCAACGGTTATCAAAAGATGTCCTTTATCAGAAGGATATTTTCCCGCTAAATTACTTGAACCCAAATTACTGACACCAGTAAAAAACATTAAAAATAAGTGTCTATTGACGAAACGTTAAAAAATAAACAGGAGAAGTTTTGGGATGTTAGTTACACAAAACACACACCAGAAACTTGCAACTTAGTTGAATTTCACACTCGGAAAATCCTAAACCGTCATTTGTGGCTGTCAAAAGCGCCTTACTATCACAGCAGAAATGAGCTTTATTTGTGTGATTACGAACTTCATAATCACTGGGTGCTTTTAGAGAACACTTTCTAGCCCACACAAAGTCTTATCGCCTCTGTGTTTCCTTTTCACATTATTTAGTTCAGATGAACTGAAAACGGTTGAAAATAGAATGTTTCTGGACAGTTGACAAATGTAGGGCAGTTAAAATGCGCACATGATACGTTCAAACAAAACTGTACTTCCTCCAGTTTGTAATAATTGACACGCTGATAAAAGTGTGCAAAATTATGTAAATAAAAATATTGACAATGGTTGTAAACAAAATACCACTAAAATACAATCTATTATTTATTCTTCAAAATTTAACAGAACATTATTTGTTAATGTTCTATATGATGAGACCAGTCATATAGTCTGTTTTGTGAATATTGCATGGCCTGTGATATAATGTATCACGCATACGCGATCAATGCAAAATGAAAATAGCTAAATAAATTTGAGATAGACACTTACTCCCTCGCGTCCTGGTGTGCATGATAACCAACCTGAAAAAACCGTTTTCTTACTTCAGTACGTTTTGGAAGTATGTTTGCTATTTAAATGAAACAATACAATACGCTTCTATTGACTTTTTTATTTATGGTAAATTATTCTTTGCAAATGACATCAAACACATTATTTTGATAAAGTTTTTAGGGTCGATTGTGGTCAGAACGGATACAAACTGTTTGGAAATTGTAGTGTGATTTAACTGTAAAGGTCAGTAAATGAAGAATGATCCGAGAAGTGAAGAATTGATTAACCGTCAATTATTCACTTTCAATAATACGAGTTGAATTGAGTCAATCTCAACGAAGAAAATATGGTGTTTCGTGATCAACTAAGAGTCATCTAGCAATTTAGATGATACGTTTCATATAAAAACGATTAAATATCACCTCACATGAATGACCGTCGTTCAAATTGTTCCAGCCATTCCTAACTCACATTCCAAACAACATGATATCATAAGCAACACTCATGATATACTCAATAATTAGGCACCAAAGTTCAGTTTACACTCTTTTGTAGTGAAGTGATGTATATAAGTAATTTGTTCATAATTTTTGACAAACACACTTACATTATATAATGTTCGATTGCTGGGAACGATGTTATTGCGTCTCAGTGTGCTGTAATAAATTAAATCAAACAAAACATTCGAATGATTTTCACATATCTCATCCTGTTTATCGTTTCATACACATAATCTGGCTATTGTTGAAGAATATCATTTTGTTCTGACAATTGTGTGTGAGAACTTGAGTAAATCAAGCATTTGTTCCTGCTTTACATTAAATTCGTTACGTTGCTATATGAGTTCGTTTACTGGTAGCTATTTATTGACATTCAGATCTTTCCATGTATGGTATTACTGACATGCAAAAACGGCTTCAGAAAATAACATCACCTGCTTTGACGAGCATTTATAAAATCGAATCATGTTTCATAGTTCAATTCGAACAACAGATTCATCGTTTACGTGACACTTTTGACAAAATGGCGGAATGAAGCGACATATGTTGATTGCCTAGATTGCTCACGTACAAATCTCTGTAGTAAGTTAGTGGTTCACATTAATAATATTTGATCTTCCTCAAAGGAGTTTAGTTTTGGCATTAAAAAAAAACGGAATAACTTCACGTCACAATCAGTCATTGATGAAACTACTCACTGAATAAATACAACGTATGATAATAGTAATTAAATCACATACTTCAAAAGATCCGTTCTGTTATATAGTTGAAGAGCAGCATTGAAGTAACCATAGACGCCCCTGATTCGAGCATATTCAGCTGCACAGGCTCCATTATTTTCATATTGGTATTTCCTTTTATAAGAAAATGTAAGTATATAATTGAGTATTCCAAATGAAATCAACTCAGCATATTTGATAATCATCATACACGGTCATAAGGGATGCAATGAAAATAAGGTTGAATTGAAAGTCTTTAAGCTAGTCGATGAATTTAATTGAGTACACAATTTTTCCGTACATTTTCTCATCGACAAGAAATAGCGCAAACACTCTCAGTACTTAAACGTTGATATGTCAGTCATCTTTACAAAATTATCGGTAATTTAAAATGAAAATTGTCCATCTTTTTTGCCAAACTTCGAAAGAAAACTAAGTGATTTACAACATTTTAGTTAAACTGAAGGCACTTTCTGTTCGAGAATATTGAATTGAGGTTGCGCTGTGAATAGGAGTTGACTGATGCAAATCACGTTCACATTATAGTGAGTGCAGACATTTATTAACATTAACCGATAAATTGTGTAAAATCTAGTGCCTGTATTTGACGTATATGACCGGATACCCACTGCATCACTATGCATCGTAAACGTGCTTAAAATGATGATGAATATCGCATATTTTTAAATAACACAATCCTCGTTTACCTATGATATAAAAAACAAAAACAATTACGTTTATCATATCTGAGATAAATTTAATATGGACTTACGATATGCGCATTGCCAACCAACAAATGCTATTGTCAATGGAAATCAAACAGAATATTTGGATACCAAATGACAGAAATTAAAACTTTATGTATTTATATATAAATATATATAAAAACATATATATTTTCATATTTATATTTATATATATTTAGTACTAGATTAAATCAAAGTTTAATCTAATCACGCAAGTAGGTCGGGTCAGAGAATACAATCGCTTGTAGTACATTCACACGATTGCTCTGTGATTAATATGATGATCTCACTACACTTATACCAAATCATGGTTCCTTTCATGATGACACGATCACTGTGTACACGTTTGTACGTTTTCTCTTTCTACAACATAGTTTTTGGTAGTAAATAGTCGAAAATAACATCAAGTTGTAAATATTCAGCAGGTGGAGTAAACCAATGTACGAAATCAGGAATCGTTTGTTGAAAATAATATTTATGTGTGAAGAAAGACAAAGGAAATGTCTTTCCAGCTTCGCCAAAGAACTGAACATCAGTATTCTAGATAGCCAATTCATGTAGGACCGAAGTATTTTAGAACGACACTCACTAACTGATTGGTTATCAGGATCACCAATGTATGCAATATGTGTGAAGTTTGCCTTCTTGCTCACGGATTCCGCGATGTTGGATATTTTATTTTCTCAATAAATTCCTACCTTGTACATACTGATAACTGTTATTAGATAACGACGAGAGGTGTACACAATAATAAAAAGTTGAAGATATTTGTGAGTGCTTCTAAACAACCTCAACACCACAGGCGTTCTACGCCAGAGTGAGATGATTCGGAAGAACAGATGAACGCAATTTGATTACCATAAGATAATAAATATCTGACTGTTGGAAAAAAAAGTCATGAAAAATGAACTGCCATGGAGAGATTCGCAAAGTATATTCATTATTTAATTCGGACAAATCGACGATTCAACTATATATTGTCATAACACGGTGTCAGCCATATTAACACAGCCATTATCCCAGGAAACAGTAATGACCTGCACAGATTCCATTATATATGTTTATGTCATGTTGTCATCTATTACTAACACAGCCGTTAATATTGAAATTTGAAAAAATACGTTTCACTGACATAATGTTAAACACAATGGTCATATAAAGAAACTTCCATCTTATTCGGGTCAGATCAAAAATCACGTTTTGTGATAATTATATAATTGTTAGCTTGCTTGCAGATCTATTTAATCTTCACTCGTATTTTCTGTACTGATAACTCCTACAAACATTGATGAGTGCGTGACGTTATAATTTGTGTCATCATTATGTTATGAATTCTGTCGTGTAATAAAAACAGACACACAATTATATCTCATATCGATCTATGCTAAACGATACGAAAACTTGACCAAGAGATAATTGAATATATGCTTTTCATAAAACATATCGTTGTACAGGGAGCCTGCCAGTTGACAGCATTTAGCGAGTCTTCAAAACTGTCACACATTGATTAAAATACCACAGGCGTTCGAAGCGGGAGTGAGATGATTCAAGAATCTCGACGAACCAAATTCATCACCATAAGATCACAAATATTTTTGACAAACAATCGCCTTCCTAGTAAGCTGTGTATCAGGAAAATTTATTCACGAATCTGCGTGAATGAAAAGTCCATTTTCTACTGTTCGCAAACTAAAATATTCCTCAATTATAGGAAAGTTATCTTCAGTATATCCTTTTGATGAAATGCCAGATGAACAATTATTTTGTGCGTGGAGGTCGTTGTCGTTTTTCTAGTTAAAGTAATATGCAACAACATTCATTTCATCATCAATTGATTCAGGAACTTAAAACAATATAAAACAAACATGTGTATTCGGGTGATGAAACCTGTCAACAAAAAATTGTTTAATATTGAGAACGATAAGTATTCTCGAAGGACTTTGAATAGATTTTAGCAATAATACTAATCGTAAGGTAATAATGAGAACCAGAAGTTTAAAGTTTTAGCTTCTCTTGGAAAAACTTGATAACTGGTTCTGTAAAACATCGTAATAAAGAGAGCCTTTGTTTTCCAAACTAGTCTATTACAATGATTGTTATGCAACAGTAATGAGAAAAATAATATGAGATTGTATATCAGCCCATGATTATTTTATCGTCGGGTGAGATTGATTATTATACTCGCATAACATCGCACCAATATATCGTTAATTGATTTTGAATCTGTACTGAACTAGTATTTCATTTGGATCGAAGAACAACGTACGATATCGTTCATCTCTGAATGGAATATGAATACTTGGCAGCGAGAAATTTACCAGTAAGTTACTTCAGTTACTTCAGTTACATCTTGTTAAATGTCAAATTAGCGTTCACTTAGTTATTCGCAATAATTATGTTCAGTGTAATATAAGTGAAAGGTAGCAGAAACTATTGAACCAACGACATTGAAATCAGCACAAACAACCTGCAAATTAGATCATATACTACTACAAACTATTTCCTGTTGTACCGATGCTGATGCAATCCCAGTAAACTGAAATGACCTGCACATCATACAACTTCTAAATGCCAACTAGTCATTTGACCTGATGTACGATAGTTGCGTTTGACTATAACTCTGTTGTTATCCACGATTTCTTGATAAAATGACCGCATGAATAATAAACTGGCCTAGAGAGCTTTACAGCGTATATTCGTTATCTAAATCGGACAAATCGACGATTCCATTATATGTTGTTATGTCATGTTGTCATCTATTACTAACACAGCCATAATAGCCAATTCTTTTGAGCTCGTTTTTATTGAAGTTTGAAAAAATACGTTTCACTGACATAATGTTCAACGCAATGGTCATATAGACAAACTTCCATCTCATTCGGGTCAGATCAAAAGTCACGTTTTGTTATAATTATACAATTGTTAGCTTGCTAGCTGATCTATTCATCTTCACTCGTATTTTCTGTACTGATAACTCCTACAAACATTGATGAGTGCGAGACGTTATAATTTGTGTCATCATTATGTTATGAATTCTGTCGTGTAAGAAAAACAGACACACAATTATATCTCATATCGATCTATGCTAAACGATAAGATAATTTGACTAGAGATAATTGAACATATACCCTTCATAAAACAAATCGTTGCTTCCAGTCAACAGGCTATAGCGACTCGTCACAAACACCCACACATTTACTGTCGACTTTTGCGCAATTATTCCTAAAATATCAGTCACTGTCTGAAAGCACATTTGCACTGGATCATCGGCAAGTACAGTTTGATGGAGCCACATTTTCAAAATATAATCTCATATGGGATGACTTCACAGTAAAATTCCTGATTGGTTTGATTTTTTCAGGAGTGGATCAGGATGAAACGTATCCCGCGAAACGCATCTGTGACTAAGACGAACAGGCACGTAGTGTACGTTATTTAGAGAGGAAAATACAGCTTTCAGATGAGACAAATGTAAAGAAAGAGAGAGCCGATCATGGCGATTATATATATTTCTGTCTTGAAACAGAGCATCGCAAAACAATTCTTTGTGACGTCGACAATAGAGTAGTTACTCTAGATAGAATTCATAACAGCTACTTATATAATTGTAAACTGTCCGAATATTAAACAAAATGAAATGAGTACACAATTGTGAAATATGGAGTGAAGATGTATGTCAGGTGAATTGAAAAGACGTTGAATAGGCTTGATGCTTACACATTGAAGCTGATGGTCTGATAATTAGATGAGAGGTTGTAGAAAATAGACAACCCTATATTTTTATCGCCTTTCGTTAAGTTTCAGGTCTGATCACTATCTTATTCATTGAGTGTCTGAGTAAGCATGTCGTAGGTTGTTCGTGTAAAATACTGATCTCAAGTTATTTCGAAGACGCAAGCCTATTGTATTAAGCTCCGATTACAGAAAGGATGTAGAGGGAGTTAAAATGTACAATCCACTACTAAACTGATGATAATTGAGAATCATAATCTAATTATTATTCGCTGCCAAGACATTGTTGTTACAAAAACACCACATCCCATCTCATTTATCAGTTCACTTGTATGTGTGGATTGATGTGTACTGGCTATTCATTCATGATTTTGCATATTCAGGTTCACGTCAGCGCTCATCCAGCACAAAAATTGAAGTCACATAGAAAGGTATTTAATGTGAAAAGCGTGCACTTAATCAAGAGCTATCCGTGTTACACAATCATGATTTCTCATATAATCGCAATCTGAGTACAGCACTATGCGTCTCAGAGGAGCTGTTATCAAATTAATATACTGGTTCAGATATTCTGTTTGTTTGTTTATGGCAACATTGTGACGACCGAATTGCGGTGCTTGAATTCAATCTAATCCTATCCTCATACTTGGAATATGATGCAGTAGAAAGCAACCACACACCGCATCCGAACAGAATCTCTGTTCTCTTCGCTTTGATGAATTCATATTTATTGCCTTTTCTCGTGACATGCAAGTCTTATTCATTATAAGAAATTTCATCATTTAAGGTACTGAATGATAAGTTTTATCTTTTGTCAATTTGAATGAAACAAGTTTGATTGTGTGAAGTTCCTAAGATCAGTTGAATTCATTGATGTCCAACAGATTTGTAAAAACTCCGATTTAGTTGATTGATGAGCAATCACATGTATATTGGGTTTAACAGCTTTAAGCAGTTGTTTCAATCGCAATAAATATTCCTTCATTCAAAGAGTTTCTCTGATAAACATGCTGGAGCACGCAGAATCTCCCTGTACATTTTACTCTGAGTAGGAGGATTTATTGTTGCATTTGAATTTAGTCACCATACATTTTAGTAAACCGATGACCAATTCAATTCCGTCATATTCATATTCAGTCCTCAATTATGCAAATTTACGACATCAGAACTGGGTTACTTAACCGAATTAGACAAGAGAAAACACTGACAGTCAAAGACATCCATGACAAATACCCTTTATTCGAGAATCGTGTATGAAATCAGGGATCCGGAAGTAGAGTGAAGGCACTAGGGACGCGAACATATAGATACTGGCAGGTAGATTATTAGTAAAGACTTCGACTAATGAATGCATATTTCGACTAATTGTTAATAAAACAGAAATCGAAGTCTGAGTAGTGCAATTCGCGTATCGAAGAAGCTGATATAGAAAATAATAAACAAGATCAGATCACCTTCTGTTTCATTGTCTATCGCAAGTAAACCACTTTATTGGTCGAATATGACCATGAAATAATGAAAGTCCATTACATGCAATCGATGGGCTGTCTTTACACAAAAGCAATTAAAAACTACTTCATCTGACTAATACTACAAAGCTCACAATGTTAGAAGGATAATCAGCAAACAAATAAATGTACCAACAATCCTTATTCACTTCAACCGCATCACGCACACAGGATTGTTCTGAGCATATACTACTACAACTTGAAAGATGCGAATCGACAATTCCATGTTGAATGTGTACATTGGACCAAGTTATTATTTAGTGCGAACTGCATCTGTCTTATTGATATGATGACTTCGGTCAAAGAAGGTACAAACTTATTTATTATTGACATAATGTGTGACAATGCGGATTGTGATTCCACAGAAACAAACAGCAGTTTGTAGGTGATTCTTCAAATACAGAGTGTACACGAGTTTGGGCATAATTCAAGGTATCACTTCAAATGAAATGTGCTGGATGAGCCAGTGCCAGTACTGAATTAAACTACTACTATTATTCGTGACAAGTATCTGTCGAGTGAGAAGATAATCTAAAGTTTATCTCAATAAATGATAAGCCGTCTGTGATGTGATTTCTTTTCGCACAACGTACGATTAACTGACCATAACACGAAAAACACTTTGATGACACGTGACGAAATAAACACGTAGCTTGAAATACTTATAAACATGCTTCATCTGGCTCGGATTCATGGTCCAATATCTCTCAATGACTTTTCTAACACGACATTTGATCCGATGCATTTGAATGTGCATTGTAGATTCCTACTAAATTTGACGATAAACTTTTCGTAAAGTAACGCAAAATTATAACACAGTTGTCAAAGAAGACATAAGGAATTTGAAGCTGAGATGATGTTTGATAAATATGAGGGGAAAAGATACTCAGTTATCAAAATTTATTGTTTCCAATACAATCTACTATTTTCTTGACATACGTCACGTTGTTTCGCATTGAGCATTCATAGAAAATCACAGCGGTTCTTCGATGATTATTTCTTGTGTAATGTTTCTGCTGATATTTCTCAGCCACTGCGTTACTTTTTTTCACTGTGTTCCATAACGTGTATTGTCTCTTATTTATGGATCGATTTAAACTGTATGCACTTGTTAGTATGCCATTCAAACATGCTCGCTCGAAAATTCGTGTTGCATCAGCTCACATGTTACATGCTCACTTGTCAGTTTATGTGACGATACCTGAGCGGACGTAGGTAGCGCGATAGATTCTGGAAACGACCAACACCTTGACACATCCAAGTACTACATCATCACCAATGAATTAAGTCCACTTATTAAGTGGAATATCCTGTGTTTGCTCGTGTCAACTGACTAATCCATGATCAATGAACAGAAGCTTAAGCGGTCAGAAGAGTGATACGTGTCATTTACGAAGCGGATATTGGAGGCGATATATATAGAATCATCATCGAAATCAGACCAGCGAACAGCTATTCTCAGATTTCCCATCATCAGAAGTATATTTTGCCGCTAAAAATCCCTCAAGATACCTTCAAATTACTTGAAGATGCTCAACAACAAATTATATTTACTTTATCAATGTATCATTACTGACATTAGTTATTAAAAGTAAAAATAAAGGTTGATCGAATCAATTTTGGGTTATTATAAAGGAGAAGTGTTGTGATGTCAGTTACACAGAACACACAACAGAAACTTGTGACTTAGTTCAATTTTGCACCGCGAATTTTCTAGACTGTCATTGGTGGCTCTCAGAAGCTCCTTACTAACATTGCAGGAATGAGCTTTATTTTGTGTGATTACGAACTTCATAATCACTGGGTGCTTATGGAATACACTTTGCAGGCCACATCATGTCCTCTCGATCTTCTAAGCCAGGCTTCGGAAAATGGACTACAATGACCTACTGTATCACGTTAGCGTCGATATTCGATTCAAATGAACTAGTAATAGTTTCAAGCATAATATTTGACGATCATATCAAAAATTTTCTTTTGGTCTTATCATTTAGTTCTTCCAATATATAGTTGAAAATTTGCGTTGTTTTATCTATATGAAATATACAGATATGTTTTAATATCTCATCGTATCATCGTTCAGCACAAAATAAATACTTCACAGCTGATTGGTAGATGAAGATTATTTTGTACATCTGGAGATATTCTAAAACTCGTTGGGATGATAAATTGTGCTGTTAAATTTGAAGTACATTCTTTTACTGGAACTTGTTATTTAACAAACAGACATGATTTAGATCTTATTGGTATTGATTGGATTGACAAATTAAATCTTTGTAAGGTGCCACTAGCCGCAGTGTGTACACTCAAAGATCCACATATTCCTAAAAATCTACCTGTATTAAATGCTACATCAAACAACAACGTCTTGACTGCAGCTCATCTTTTTGAAAAGCATTCGAATGTATTTCAAGATATTTTGGGATGTTGCAATATTGGTAAAGCCAAATTATATTTACGTCAAGGAGCTACACCAGTTTTTCGTCCAAAACGGCAGGTACCCTACGCCTCTATCGATAGAGTTGATGAAGAACTTGACCGATTAGAAAAGCTTGGGGTTATACAACCTATTACTTTCTCATCATCAAAAAGCTAACGGTACTGTTCGTCTATGTGCTGATTTCTCTACTGGATTAAATAATGCTCTGCAAAATCATTCATATCCATTGCCATTGCCCGAAGATCTATTCATTAAACTCAATGGTGGACGTTATTTTGCAAAACTGGATTTATCTGATGCCTATTTACAAGTAGAAGTTGATGATGATTCTAAGCCTTATCTAACAATAAATACTCACCGTGGACTTTACCAGTACAACAGACTACCTTTTGGTGTAAAGCCAGCGCCTGCTATTTTCTAACAGTTAATGGACATTATGATATCAAATCTTGATGGTGTTGCCGCTTATCTTGATGATATTATTGTTGTGGGTTCCTCTAAAGATGAGTTATTATCGCGTTTGGATAAAGTACTTACACGAATATCACAATCTGGTTTCCAACTGCGGAAACGTAAATGTGAATTTTTCCTTCAATCTGTTAAATACCTTGGATTTATATTTGATAAACATGGGCGCCGTCCAGATCCAGATAATATACATGCTATCACACAAATGCCTGCACCTACCGATGTGGTGACTATAAGATCATTCTAAGGTATGATTGGATATTATAATGTTTTTGTTCCATCTATGCAAAGGTCACGCCATCCCTTGAATCAACTTCTAAAAGCGAATGCAACATGGAATTGGTCAGAAGCATGCCAGAATTCCTTCGAAGAAATCAAGAAAATCTTATCCTCTGATTCACTACTAACCCACTATAATCCAAAATTAGAGATAGCTGTCGCTGCCGATGCTTCTAACTGCGGTATTGGTGCTGTTATTAGTCATCGTTTTCCTGATGGTAAAAAGAAACCGATAGCTCATGCGTCTAGATCTCTATATGCTACTGTGAGAAGATACAGTCAAGTAGAAAAAGAAGGATTGGCACTGATTTTTGCAATAAAGAAGTTTCCTAAAATGATTTATGGTCGACCATTTACGCAGCTGACAGACCAAAAACCTCTCCTCTCTATTTTTAGGGCAAAGTCCGGCATTCCAGTACATACTGCCAATCGTTTACAGCGTTGGGCAAATATGTTGTTAGCTTATGACTTTAAGATTCGCTATAAATCTACAATGACTTTTGGTCACGCTGACGTCCTCTCCAGAATAATTGCCACTCAAAAGTTTGAGAACGAAGATATTATTATTGCTACGATGTCACTGGAAGATGATATTCATCACATACTGCAAACTTCTATTCAGGCTACACCTTTGTCAGCAATGGACGTAAAATCTACAACTAGGACGGATGAAGAGCTTCAGACAATTATTCGCTATCTTTTGTGTGGTTGGCCCTCACACCTCAACGCAACAGAACGACAATATTTTCATCGACGAGACGCCCTTGCTGTAGTTGATGATTGTCTTATGTTTGGTGACCGTGTAGTTATTCCCAAATCTTTGCGCCACAAAGTCCTGTCACAATTACATTCTGCACATCCAGGTGTCGTCCGAATGAAAGCATTGGCCCGCAGTTACCTATACTGGCCAAACATTGATACTGATGTTATGAATTATGTATTGAGATGTTCAAAATGTGCACAAGCTGCGAAAGCCCCTAGAAAAACCGAACTTTCCTGCTGGAAACCAGCGACACATCCATGGTCGAGAGTCATGTAGACTTCGCCGGTCCCCTAAAGGGCAAACACTACTTAATCATCATCGATGCTTTTTCTAAGTGGCCGGAAGTACATTGTATGAGGTCTACATCAACCATGGCTACACTAGACAAACTGCGTCAAATATTCAGCTGTTTGTTCTATCTATCGATTCAGATGAACCAGTAATAGTTTTAAGCATAATATTTGAGGATCATATCAAAAATATTCTTTAGGTCTGTTCCTTTCATTCTTCCGATATAAAATTGAAAATTCGCGTTGTTTTCTCAATATGAAATATACAGAAATGTTTTGACTTGTCATCGCATCATCGTTCAGCAAAAAATAATAGCTTCACAGCTGATTGGTAGATGAGGATTATTCTGTACAGTTACTATATTATTGTCCAGCATGACACTCTGATCCGACTCTTAATGACTTATGTTAAAAAAAATTAGACACTCATTTTTGTACAGTCAACACATTCACATAATATATTTGATAACTTTCGAGCGATAAAACACCAGGTACCCACAAGTAACAAGCCTAATCAACTAATCTATTATTTCTACCTAAGAAATAACATGTATGAACCTCCCTTTCTTAAATAGAAGAAATAAATGAAAATATTTTCACGTCACTGGAGACGTCGTAACAAGGAATTGTCGAAACGAAGTCTCTCCTCGTCTACACTTTATTTTAGTTTACCAGCATTTCATCTTGCATAAAAACGTAAGATAATAGACGATTTAACACACATATTTATTTATATATTGAATGAAGTATTCAAAGTCATCTTCAACTTGTACAAATTATTTACCGTTTCATTATTGACTTTGTACAATCCAAGGTATTCTACGCCTTGTATGTCGTCTTGTGCCCGTTCCCCCTCTGTGTTTCCTTTTTACATTATTTAGTTCAGATGAATTGAAAAAAGGTTGAAAATAGAATGTTTCTGGACAGGTGCTCGAAAAAGTGCAGTTAATATGTGCAAACGATCTGTTCAAACAAAACCGTACTTCCAGTATATTGTAATAACTGACACGCTGATATACGTTTGCGAAATCATGGAAGAAAAAATATTGAAAATACTTGTAAATAAGCTACATCAAGAAATTCATTCTATCAACTATTCTTCAAAATTCAACCAAAATCAGTAATATTGTTTCTTTTGTGAATATTGAGTGGCCAGTGTTATAATATGTCACACATAGGTGATCAATGCAAAATGTAATTAGCTAAATAAAAACAAGAAAGTTACTTACTCTCCCGCGTCCTTGTCTGCAATGTAACCAACCTGGGAAACCGTATTCCTTCTTCAGTACGTTTTGGAAATATGTTCGCTATGTTAATGGAACAATGAAAAACACTTCGGTTGACTGTTAATATTCATGGTGAATGATTTCTTGCAAATGACTTTAGGAAGATTATATTGAATACGCATATAAGTTCTTTTGTGGTCATAACCGACGCAAACTGTGTGAACGTTGTTGTGTGATTTATTTGTAAAGGTCAGTAAATGAGGAATGATCCGAGAAATTAAGAATTGAGTTACCGTCAATTATAAACTTTCAATAATACGAGTTGAATTGAGTCAATCTCAACGAAGAAAATATGGTGTTTCGTGATCAATTGAGAGTCATCTAGCAATTAAGATGATACGTTTTACATAAAAACGAATAAATATCACCTCAAGTGAATGAGCGTCGTTCAAATCGATCAAACCATTCTTTACTCACATTCTAAAAAACATGATATCATAAGCAACACTCATGATATACTCAATAATTAAGCACCAAAGTTCAGTTTACACTCTTTTGTAGTGAAGTGATGTATATAAGTAATTTGTTCATAATTTTTGACAAACACACTTACATTATATAATGTTCGATTGCTGGGAACGATGTTATTGCGTCTCAGTGTGCTGTAATAAATTAAATCAAACAAATCATTCGAATGATTTTCACATATCTCATCCTGTTTATCGTTTCATGCACATAATCTGGCTATCGTGGAGGAATATCAATAATTTATTTTGCTAAGTGTATGTGAGACGTTGAGTAGATCAAGCATCTATTCCTACATTTCATAGAATTCAAAAGGTTGCTTTATTAGTATCTTGTATGACGCACATTTAAATAATCGAATCATGTTCCATAGTTCAATTGGAACAACAGATTCCTCGTTTACGTTACACGTTTGAAAAAATGGCGGAATGAAGCGACATAGTTTGATTTCTCAGAGTGCTCGATCACAAGCCTCCATTTTAATTTAAGGGTTCACATAATTTAAAATTGTTCTTCTTCAAGATTGATTAGTGATAGCATGAATTACAAGTGAATAACATAAAGTCACAATCGGTTATTGATGAAACTACCCACCGAATAAATACAACGTATGATGATAGGAAATAAATCACATACTTCAAAAGATCTGTTCTGTTATAAATTTGAAGAGCAGCATTGAAGTAACCATAGACACTACCGATTTGAGGATCTTGAACTGCACACTGTCCATGTTTTTCATATTCGTATGCCCTTTTATGAAACAAATGTAAGTATATTGTTGAATCTACTAATTGAAATTCTTTCAGCATCCATAATTATCAACCATAATAATGGCTGAATTGAAAGTCATATAGCTAGTCGATGAATTGAATCAAATTCACGATTAATTCGGTGCGACATCATTTTTTTATTAATGATAGATCCTATAATTACACTCAGTCGTTAAAGGGGGATATTCGACATTGCATTTTCAAAACAATTAGCAACTTGAAATGAAAATAACAAATAACTTTCGGCAAAACCTCAAAAGTAAACAAACTGATTTGCAACATTTTAGTTGAAAAGAAAATCCTTTGTGCTCGAGAATATTGAATTGCGCTTGCGCTGTGAAATGAAGTTGACTGATGCAAATCATCTTCGGATTACAGTGAGTGCAGACATTTATCTACATTTACTGATAGCTCGTGTAAAATGAAGGGCCTGTATTTGACGTATATTACCGGATACCCGCTGCATTACTAGACATCCTAAACATGTTTAACATGATGAATCTTAGTACGCTGGAATATCGCAACTATTGCCCTAATAATAAGGGCAGGTTTGTTGCTCTCACTTGGTTATTTTATTCTGATATCTTGAAGACTACAATGAGTGACGTGAGTCAGTCATTGAGTTCAGTAATTGTTTTACGCTAGTCGGTCTGCTTACACAACACGTCAAATATTCACGCTAAAACGAGACATGCCTCTGCTTATTACATTTGTACCTTGAAATCCTAGTATGTATTTCAAACTTGTGCTATATTTTTGAAAAATGTTATGAATGATTTTCCCATTAGGTCAGCAAAAATACGTGTTCAAACATTTCACACAACCTATTTCTATGCTTCCGAAATCTGTTTGCGACTTCTAAAACTGGGTATACATACATTTACATGCACTCTTACCAAAATGATTCTGACCGAGAAGAATTTCTTAAACGGGGCCATTTGTGATCTAGTTCTGGTCTCAATGGCTGAAATAAAATGAAGTTTCTTTTTAGTAGGTTATATTTCAACAAATTTATAATCAGAATGCAATATCATTCAAACGCTAGTAATAACTGTACTTATCCAAAATACGTTTTTCATAATTCGTCAGCAAAGCTGAGATTCTCTTTCAATTGTGCTTACTGTGAATTTTCCCACTTATCAATACTCACCTACGTTATCAGTCCAAACAGTGTTAAAACTAAAATTGTGGCATTCCAAACGAACGTTTCATATTTTGAAAATGCTTATATTTGAACAACAACAAAACGAAGTTATTTAATTGCATTTTTCATTATCGCGCTTACACCAACAAATAGTTGATTGAAGATTCTCCCCTTCACATCTTAATCGTGCATATCAATGTTATGAGTCAATTTAAAATAATTTTGTGTCTCACGTTTTAAGATGAATGTAGAATCCTATGATTTAAACGGGGAATACTGTTTCAGTAAAATGTTTTTTATTAATTGAGCTGTCGCAGTAACAGTCAGAAATAAATTATTCCTCAAAATTCTATTTCCTAATTTTTTAGGTCACAAAAGCACTACAGAAGAACACGACAATCCGCTGTTCTTTCAACTAGTCAGTAATTATACACTGACTTTAGTTATCAGGGGGCGTAAACATCGTCAATCTCGTTTCGTTGTCATTGATCATCAATGATGTGGTCACCTGTAAAATCACTGTCATCAGACGGAATACCAAACCCTACTTACTATCAATGATATGGAAAATCTGTTGTAAGATTGATATAATCTAATCTTGTTGATAAAGTTGTAACAGGAATCCCTAAATTTTAGTAACGAAACGATCTGCCTTATCAGCTCGTTGTGTCAAACAATATATATAAGGATTTACGAAACACACTTTCAGAACAAGAAAGCATTTCAACTTATTTTCGGATCATTGGTCATTATATTTAAACTACATTGTTAACTCAGAAAATACCGTTCATTCATTAATGTTATGCTGCTCACTGGCTGTGAATGATAATTCAGGTATTCCCATTACTCCTTAACTTTTGAACAGTGAAGTGTACTCGAATGAACGAAAAAACAAAAGAGTAGTAGCATTGTTCAATGTGAAGTTATTTTATCACTATTCAATTAACTGAGATGAGTATTATTTACAAAGATAAATTTTAATTAGTGTTTTTTCACTGTCAAGCACTAGTTTTTTTCATTTACGCGATTTTTTGTTGACTATAGATTCGAACACAAATGGTTATGAATGATTCATTATGTTTAGGCAGATACTGCATTCAACTCACATCTAAAAGTGTCAAATTGAATTTTTCTGCCGCCGTGCAATTCGGAGTTATGTCTGGATAAATTGTAGGCCTGCAAATGAAAAATCGAACAATTAATTTGAATATTAGGTTTTCCAGATCCATTGTCTCATTCAAATGTGTCTTAAGTGATACAAATGCACTGACTACAACAGTCATGATTTCCCTACTAAATGAATCCACTGTCGAATTCAAATATCTTTGAATGTTACAGGAAAAGCAATATTGTAATAACAAATTCCTAAGTTTCCTCAAAATCTGTACTGTCTTTACTAAATCATTCAAAAGCCTTTTTAATTATAAAGCACCTGTTTATTATAGTGATTGTATATATTTCATTTCATTCAGCTCCTGCATGTGTGTTTGTTTCATTTTTGGTAGATGACTGCACGTCACAAATGCTACTCATTTTCAGTTAACTACCGTAATACGATTTTATGCAAGTTCACTTGACTTTATAGCATAAGCCATGTCACCAAATTCATTGAAGTTCCACCTATTCACAGCATGAAGCGGCACCGAAATTCTACTTCTACAGACATTCTACAATTATCGATAGATTCATCTGATCAGCTGACTACTCTACAATCATTTATGCTATCAAAATGTAAAAGTTTCATTGAGGTTCTGATTCCTTGTTCAATAAATCAATTTGTCACTCAAATTTATAGCAATAATTACTGCAGAAACATTGGCCCGAAGTAACATCAAAATATTATCTTACCATAGTCCATGAATTGTGAAAGATGTCACTCCATCTGGTAACGGGCACTAAACAAGAGGAAAACAAAATGTTATCAAACGATCTTGTTCAGTATTAGCAACGAATGTACATTTCGAAACTTGTGACAAGTGTGCCAAATTTTATGTGTCATCACAACTCATTATCTGGATATTTAGGATTGTAGAAGCATGAAAGTTCGTACTTCACCTATACTATATACACTGTTGCATCATACATGAATTTGCAACGTCACGTTATGAATGACGAAACAATTGAAAATTGGTTGTAAATATTACGTTTAATGACAATTTTATCGACCTCATGAAATTTCCAGGTTCAATTCCCGTAGCAATCACAGAATATTTTATCATCCCTAGCTGTGTTCATTCGATAGTAATTGATGATATAACTTAGTACAATCAAACGAAAGGTCTCACTACAATGATAAGTACAATATTGGGTTACTTCGTCTGAGGATGTCATTGTGACGAAAACTGATCAGAGTTAATATAATTCAATTATCGATCATGAATAAAATGAGGCAATCATTTAAGAAATATAATTATGTTGTTTATCAAGAAAGAAACATTACTAAAAACGTATAACCATATGTTGGAGGCCAGACTAAGCCGAATTGGTAGTAATCCCAAGTTATATTTTGCGTTCCAACAATCACAATTGTAATGCATCCCAGAACAATCAAACTAACGAGTCTACAATTAATAAATCAAGAAACATTAGATTAGGTATTTAGAAAATCATCTGAAATTCGAAATGCATACAAACGTTGTCTGATGGATAAGATATTTACATATCCAAAATCATAGTCTAAAAATGCTTGTTAAATACACAATCCTTTTTTCATAAAACGTGAATGGTTTAACAGACAGTATTCTGAAAAACTGCATCCAACTCGAAATAATATAACTAAATTATGAAAATCATATTCATGTAAGAGTTCATGTAAACACTGTTCTCAATAAAATTTGATATAGATAACATAAACAGTCTCTTTTTTTATATCAGAGACAATTTGAATATCGACTTACGATGTGCGCATTGCCAACTAACAAAGGCTATTGTCCTTGGAAATCAAACAGCATATTTTGATTCTAAAAGACAAATCACACTTATACATATATATATATATATATACATTTGTAAATGCAGTTCTATATTAAATCAAAATTTTATTTAATCACGTAAGTAGGTGGGGTGAGAGCATACAAACACGTGTAGTACATTCACACGATCTCGCTATATTTATTATGACGGTGTCACTACACTTATACAAAATAATGCTCATTTCATTATGCCATAATCACGTTGCACAAATTCGCACGTTTTCTCGTTTTACAACAAAGTATTTTTCAGTAAATTGACACACAATGCAACTAGTTTAAAATATTCTGCAGTTGCAGTAAACTGATTTACAGAATGGCCTTTTGAAAATTAATTTTTTGTTGAGAGAAATATATCAATGAGTAGTTTAAGGCGGTTGAATAGGTTTTATTTCAGTATCGGACTGAAATATTGACGTCAGACTGACGTATTGTAAGTCAAATTCGATATTCCCATGAAACTCCTACACTTTTCATCCTGATAACCGCCATTAGTTAACGATGAGCGGTGTATACATCAACAAAGAGATGAAGAAATTTATGAGTGCTTTTCTAAACCACTGGCGTTCGAAGCGAGATTGAGATGATTCAGTAGTATCGACCAACTAAATTTATCATCATCAGACCACAAACATTTTTGACAAACAATCGCCAACTAGTAAGCTGAGTGTCAGGAAAATTTATTCACGAAACTTTGTGAATAAAAAGTCCATTTTCCGCTGCTCGGAAACTAAAACGATTCCTCGATTATGAAAACTTATTTTCAGTAAATCCATTGGATAAAATGTCAGATGACCAGTTATTCTTTGAGTAGATGTCGTAGTAATTTTTCTAGTAAAAGTGATATGCATCAACGTTTCTTACATCATCACTTGATTTGGCTACTTGAAACAAACAACATGTGTATAAAGGTGAGAAAACCTGTCAACTAAAAATTGTTTAATATCGAGAACGATGAGTATTCACAAAGGACTCTAAATAGATTTTGGCAATAATACTTATCGTAAGTTAACAATAAGAATTCTTTCGGTGAACCAGAAGTTAAAAGTTTTACATTCTCATGGAAGTACTTGATAACTGGTTCTGGTAAACACCGTAATAAAAAGAGAGCCTTTGTTTTCCAAAACTAGTCAATTATCATGCAATAATAATAAGACAAATAATATCAGAATGTATATCAGTCCATCAATAACTTATTGTATGATGAGATTGTATCATTTACTAGAATAGCATCGCACCATTATAACGTTAGTTGATTTTCAGAACAGATAAACGTAATTTGATTACAATAAGATAATAAATATCTGACTGCTTGAAAAAAAAGTCATGGAAAATTAACTGCCATAAAGACATTCCCAGAGTATATTCATTATTAAATTTAGACAAATTGACGATTCCACTATATATTGTTATAACATGTTGTCATCTATATTAACACAGCCATAATCCCAGAAAACAGTAATGACCTGCACATCATACAACTTCTAAATGCCAACTAGTCATTTGACCTGATGTACGCTAGTTGCGTTTGACTATAACTGTTTTGTCATACACGATTGACATTTCCCCACTTGTAAATCTTCTTCTTTGCATTGGAAATATCATGTCAAGTGTGAGAATGTGAATGCGCATTGCTGACATATTTCATTGCTTGAAAAATGACCGCATGAATAATCAAAAGGCCTAGTGAGCTTTACAGCGTATATTCGTCATTTAAATCAGACGAATCAACGATTCCATTATATGTTGTTATGTCATGTTGTCATCTGTTACTAACACAGCCATAATGGCCGATTCTTTAGAGTTTGTCTTTATTGAGTTTTATAAAGCAATAATGAGAGTCTGGGTAGTGCACTCTGTGTCTCAGTGCAGCTATTATCTTAAATAATATACTAAATCACACATTCTGTTGGTTGTTTTATGGGGAAATTTTGGAGACAGAATAACAGTGCTTGAATTCAATCTTATTTTGTTTATTATCCTCATACTTGGAATATGATACAGTAGAAAGCAATCACACAACGCGGCCGAACAGAATCTCTGTTTCTTCGCTATGATCGGAGACGAACGTACGATAACGTTCATCTCTGAATGGAATATGAATACTAGGCAGCGAGAAATTTTCCGGTAAGTTAATTCAGTTACTTCAGTTACTTCTTTTTACATGTCAAATAAGCGTTCACTTAGTTATCCGCAATAATTATGTTCAGTGTAATATAAGTAAAAGGTAGCTGAAACTGTTGAACCAACGACACTGAAATCAGCACAAACAACCTGCAAATTAGATCATATACTACTACAAACTATTTGCTGTTGTACCGATGCTGATGCAATCCCAGTAAACTGAAATGACCTGCACATCATACAACTTCTAAATGCCAACTAGTCATTTTACCTAATGTACGATAGTTGCGTTTGACCATAACTCGGTTGTTATCCACGATTGACATTTCCTCACTTGTAAATCTTCTTCTTAGCATTAGAAATATAATGTCAAGTGTGAGAATGTGAATGAGCTTGAAAAGATGTCCGCATGAATAATCAAAAGGCCTAGTGAGCTTTACAGCGTATATTCGACATTTAAATCAGACGAATCGACGATTCCATTATATGTTGTTATGTCATGTTGTCATCTATTACTAACACAGCCATAATGACCGATTCTTTAGTGTTCGTCTTTATTGAATTTTATACAATACGCTTCAGTGCTATAACGTTCAACGCAAGTTCATGTGACCAAACTTCCATCTCATTCGGGTCAGATCAACGTCCATGTTTTGTGATCATTATACTTAAATAGTGACTTCACGGTATTGTGAATTGACAAGCCGATGGTATCAATCTCAATGATATAGATAAGATGAAGAAAGTGTAACTGAATACACTTCTTTGCGAACCTGGCGTTAATTGAGAAGAATGAACCAAATATTACACGTATGCGAAGATTTTGTTGTAACAACTACACTATATCTCATCCCATTTATTACTTCACTTGTATGTGTGGATATATGAAAGTGACATGCATCACGTATCCAATACCGCTTGAAATCAGTTGATGTCAGATTAACTAATAAACAGCGGAAACGGAAACTCATGTTCGTCGGTCATTAAACACATAATACAGACGCGTGATAACGTCGATAACATGGTGGAACGAACGAGGCTCATGAAATTATTGGCTTTTCGTCAATTTGAACCATCTTTATATGCAAACAAACTGTTCGTTTCGTGCATAAATGCTTTCTGGCAATCTAGAGGACTATTCGTGTGGTAGAGTGATAAACAACATCACACTGTTCAATATCCTCACCGCTTTTTGTGGTCACGATCGAATAATTGTTACAAATCCCAAAACAGTATTTCAAATTTACTTCATTTCGTATAACCTATCTAATTCTCCTCTGAATACGGGTTAACCAGTTGACCAGTCTAAAAGCAATTTATCAATAGCAAATATCTGTCCATATGAAACAATCCAACTTAAGCTTAACATCAATCAAAGACTGTCCATTTACTGGAAATAATCTGACAAAGTAGCACATAAGAGCCTTCCAAGAAAACGTTCATGATTTTTCACAATCATGAACACGAGAGAGCTAACACAGAATATACATTGAAGACATATTGAAAGAGATCATAAGAGAATAGCCTGCTTTTATTCAAGAAAAAAAGGTCCACGAAAAAATTATAGTCGAATACATGCAATTATTAGGCTATGTTTACACAAAAGCAATGGAAAACTACTTGATCTGACTAATACTACAAACCTCACAATGTTAATTGGATAATCAACAAACAAATAAAAGTACGTACAATCCTCATCCACTTCAACCGCATCACGCAAACAGGATTGTTCTGAGGATGAGCTGTGGTGCGCGCTCCTTATAAGTAGTATATGACACCAGTGTAAACGTAATGTCTGGCAGCAGAAGATGTGGGAAATCAAGAAAGGAAGAGTGGAAACACAATGGATTCTGTATGAAACGCATGAATAGTGAAATGTCAAAAAACCCTAATGATGATGGATTGAAGATTCGCAAATTAACGGTTACGAAATGGTTTTCCTATTTTACTGTAATTTTCGTTAAATACTATTCGATTGCCCTCACCTGTGTTCTCCTTCACTACAGTACTGCTATAACGTGAAAGACGTGAAAAGACAATTCCATGTTGACTGTGTACAATGGACCAAGTTATTATTTAGTGCGAACTGCATCTGTCTTATTGATATGATGACTTCGGTCAAGGAAGGTACAAACTTATTTATCATTGACATAATGTGTGACAATGTGGATTGTGATTCCACAGAAACAAACAGCAGTTTGTAGGTGATTCTTCAAATACAGAGTGTACACGAGTTTGGGCATAATTCAAGCTATCACTTCAACTGGAATATACTAGATGAATCAATGCCACAACAGCATTCACAACTCTTCAATTATCTTCGCATTCTTATTTGAAACGGAATCGAATCTTACTTCCACATATACAAGTTCTTCATCTTCATCACTAATATATTGTCTAAAATCAACATCAGTCATCCGATCCATAAAGTAGGCTTGTTTAAGATTCGATCATTCACAACCGTGAAATCTCATCGAGTTCAGTATTTTATACTGACCTTTCAAATATTCTATAAGTAGACACCAGAGATGTCACATTTCACTTACATTGTGATGCAGCTGTAATCGAAATAAAATAGTGAATAAAAAACTACTACTATTATTCGTGTCAAGTATCTGTCGAGCGCGAAGATAATCTAACGTTTATCTCGATAAATGATAAGCCATCAGTGATGTGATTTCTTTTCGCGCAACGTACGATAAACTGACCATAACACGAAAAGCACTTTGACAACACGTGACAAAATAAACAAGTAACTTTAAATACATATAAACATGCTTTCTTTCCATCAGATTCATGGTCTAGTATCGCTCAATGACTTTTCTAACACGTCATTTGATCCGATGCGTTTTAATGTGCATTGTAGATTCCTACTAAATTTGACGATAAACTTTTCGGAGAGTTACGCAAACCGTTAACACAGTTGTCACAGAAAACATTAGGATTTTGAAGCTCAGATGATGTTTGATATATATGAGGGTAAATGATTTCCAGTTATAAAAACTGTTATGACTCTAGTATCTGTAGTAACAAATGTTCATAAAGTTTTCAATAAATAAATAAACTTCAGATGAACGGGGGCGACTAACGCAAATGTAGTAGTACTCAGAAAGCTTCCAAGCTTTCCAGTCCCTCAAACATCCATAGGCGCGAATCTTATCAAAGTTCATCTTAGTTCAGAAGCAGCATTGCAGATGAAGCTAAAGATTTATTATAACAATACAAGCTATTTTCAATGACACACTTCGCGATGAATCGGTTTGTGATTCTATGGAAACAAACATCGTCGGTGATCCTGAGTTTTATCATACTTCCTGGTGTATTTTTACTGCTGAGCTATATTAGCCACAAACTTACATTGTTCACTGGCTTCAATCACGTTTATTTTCGCTTATTGATCGATACATGAAATCTGTATACACATAATTGTATTCCATTTATACATGCTTGCTGAACATGAGCCCGTTTAATGAAACTCATTTCGATTATAGGATTCATGCCGATTATGATAGTTTTAAGAATCTGAGCTATTCTGTCTAAATGTCCACTTGCCCAGTTTTCAGACGTGTGATTCACCTATCATCGATCAAGAATATGTTGTGGTAAACAAGATGTGGTTCGACATGTAAACAGAAGGCTTCGCAGGACGAATTGCAAAATTTCTTTATGATCCTGTTTCCGAAGCTGCATTTGACATGTGGTTCCAAGCTTTAGAAAACCTATTCAAAATACATTTTGCTTAGTAAAATGATGCTTAGAAAGTTCGACCGCTGCTTCAAAAGTTGGCCCCAAGTCAGCTGAAGAAATACTTCACGTTGGTCTTTCCTTTGAACCCATATACACAATCTTGAGCATAGTAATCAACGTTTGAAGCTAATTATCAAAGAAGAATAAGATTTGTTTACGCCTGTTAGCAACATCAACAGTATATTCGGACGCCATTGTTTGAAGTCTTTATCTGGAAAAAAGTTTATTCACCTTATCCTCATATCCTGCCTCTAGGCCTATTGCCACACTCAGTCAAGAAGGAGAAAACGGATAACTATGCCACTTGCTGGCACAGAACATACAACCTATCAAAATGATGCACACTCACAACAATCTGGCAGCGCTACACTCCTTCATGGGATTTGTCACATATTATTTAGCATCATTCATTCGGTGCATAACATTCGCGATCGTTTTATTTGTCTATTGCAAAGTGACGGCGATCGGAACCGGAATCAATTGTGCGACGCTGCGTTTTGTGAACGAAATTCCCTAAATAGTTCGATATTGTTGTAACCGCACCTTGAAACCCCGCTGCTGATAATCAAGGCAGCAGACGCTTGAACGAATGGCCTAGGTGCTGTTTCGAAAATCAATTTTCATATTCGTCAGAAGCCGCCTTTACGCATGCATCCCGCACACTGACACTAAATAGTGATAAAGGTTATTGTGCCTCTTTTTGCTGTGCGCGTTTTTCACAAGTTTCTGCTTCATATCAGCCGCAGTCAAATGGGCAAGCAGAAAGGTTCATAGATACTTTTGAACGAGAATTCGTTATCTCAGAATGTATGGTGACATCAGCAAACATCTTATATGGTTATTTGTAAATTTAACGAAACACACTAAATGTGACGTTAGCAGAGCGAACGTCCGCAGCGGGATGATGTGCGAAAACGACCCACAACTTGACACACTCAAGTACTGCATCATCACCAATAATGAAAGTCTGAAAATCATTCGACTTACGAAGTGGAATGTACTGTTTTTGCCAGTGACTACTGACTAATCAATGATCCATGAACAGAAGCTTAAGCGGTCAGAGGAGTGAATTATATCATGTACGAAGCAGATGTGGGAGGCGATATATGGAAACATCATCGAATTAAGATAAGCGAACAGCTATTCTTAGATCTCTCATCACGTGAAGTATATTTTCCTGCTGAAAATCCCTCAAGATACCTTCAAATTACTTGAATTTGTCACGGAAGATGCTCAAAAACAAATTATATTTACTTTATTAAGGTATCATTACTGACATTAGTTATTAACAGTAAAAATAAAGGTCGATCGAAGGAATGTAGGATTATATAATGGAAAAGTGTTGTGATGTTAGTTACACAGAACGCACAACAGAAACTTGTGACTTAATTCAAATTCGCACTCGGAAAATCCTAGACTGTCATTGGTGGCTCTCAGAAGCGCCTTAATAACATTGCTGGAATGAGCTTTATTTTTGTGATTACGAACTTTGAAACCACTCGGTGCTTGCTCATTAAGAAACTGATCACACTTTTATAAGGTATCTATTCTGACACCAGTAAAATACAGTAAAAATAATGATCTATTGACGAAACGTAGGATATTGGAGAGGTTAAGTATAGGGATGTTAAATACATAGAACACACAACAGAAACTTGTAACATGGTTGAATTTCCTACTGGGAAAATCCTAGACCGTAATTGTTTGACGAATTATTTTAGTAGGCTTTTTGTGACTCTCACGTGCGCCTTCCTATCGATTTAAAAATGAGCTTTATTCATGTGATTAACAACTTCTAAATCAACGGTTGCTTGCAAAATACTCTTCACATATACTATCAAGTCTTTTTGCTCTTCTAAGCAGGGCCTTGGACAACGAACTACAATGACCTACTGTATCAATTTAGCGTCGATATTCGTTCTGTTTATTGATCAACGTGAATTAGTAATAGTTTCAGGGATAATAATTGTATAAGTAAGTATAATCCGTTGCTTCTCCTGAATAATAAATGAAAATTTGCGTTGTTTTCTCATTATGAAATATACAGAATTGTTTGATATCTCATCGTATCATTGTGTGTAACAAACTGAACTTTGTTCAGCACAAAATAATTACTTCACAGCTGATTGGCATATAAAGAATAAGGTATACAGTTACTATATTACTGTCCTGCATGACACAATGCTCCGACTTTTATTCACTTATGTTTAACAACATTGAACTTGCCTTTTTGTACAGTCAACACATTCACGTAATCTGTTTGAGAATAATCTAGCGATTGAACCCCAGGAACCCACAAGTAACAAGTCAACTCAACTAATATACTATTTCTAACTGAGAAATAAACCGAATGAAACTTACCACTTAGTATAGGAAAAATAAATGAAAATATTTTCTCTTCACTGGATTTGACGTTACAAGAAATTACCGAAAGAGAGACTTGCCTTGTCTACACTATATTTAAGTTTACTAACATTTCATCTTGCATAAAAAAGATTGAACGATTTAACACATTTATTTATATATTGAATGGAGTATTCTAAGTCAACTTTAACTTTTACAAATTTACCGTTTCATTTAGGCCTTTTTACAGTTCAAGATATTCTATGCTTTCTAGGTTTTTTCGTGCCCGTTCCCGCTCTATGTTTCCTTTTGACACCAAGTAGTTCGCAAGAATTGAAATACGGTTGAAAATAGAATGTTTCTGGACAGATGCCAAATGATGTGCAGTTAATATATGCAAATTATCTGTTCAAGCAAAACCGAACTATTTGTAAATTGTAATGACTGACACGCTGATAAACGTTTGGGAAATCATGGAAAGAAAAAATATTGAAAATGCTTGTTGATAAGCTACAACAAAATTTCATTCTATCAATAATTCTTCGAAATTCAACATAACTTATCATTTGTTAAAAAGAATTTTTGACAAAAATCAGTAATATAGTCTATTTGAGTGTTACACTAAGGCGATCAAAGCAAATGGTGATTAGTTCAATTATTGTGAGAGAGAAACTTACTCTTCCGCGTCCTGCTCTTCATAATAACAAACCTGGAAATCCGTATTCTTTCTTCAGTACGTTTTGGAAATGTGTTCGCTATGTAAATTGAACAATAAAATATACTTCCAGTGACTGTTTATATTTATGTTGAATTATGTCTTACAAATGACTCTAAACACATTATCATGATAACGTATATAAGTACTTCAGTGGTCAGAACCGACACAAACTTTCTGGACGTTGTTTTGCGATTTAATTGCAAATTTGATCCGAGAAAAGAACTTAGTTACCGGTAACTTTTCACTTTTTGAAATGGGAGTTGATTTGAGTCAATCTCAACTACGAATATATTGATATTGAGTGACATAACGACTTTCGTGAACGAAGATTATATGGTATTTCATGATTAACTGATTGTTACCTAGCAACTGAGATGATCCGTTTCACATAAAAGCGATCACATATCACCTGACATGAATGACCGTCGTTCAAATTGTTCCAACCATTCATAACTCACATTCAAAACAACATGATATCATAAGCAACACTCATGATATACTCATGATATACACTCTTTTGTAGTGAAGTGATGTATACAAGTTATATGTTCATACTTGTTAACAAATACACTTATATTATACAATACTCGATTGCTTGGAACGATATTATTGCGTCTCAGTGTGCTGTAATAAATTAAATAAAACAAAACATTTGAATGATTTTCAAATATCTCATCCTGTTTATCGTTTGAATCACACAATAAAGCTATTCTGAATGCATATCATTTTGTTTTCACAACTGTGTTTGAGAACTTGGGTGAATCAAGCATTTGTTCCTGCCTCACATCAAATTCGTCACGTTGCTGTATGAGGTCGTTTATTCGTAGCCATTTATTGACTTTCCGATCTTTCCATGTATGGTCTTACTGACATGCAAAAACTGTTTCAGAAACTAACATCAACTGCTATGAGGAGCATTTATAAAATCGAATCATGTTCCATAGTTCAATTCGAATAACCAATTCATCTTTTAAGTCACACGTTTGACAAGATGGCGGAATAAAGCGACTTAGTTTGATTGCCTAGATTGCGTGAGTACAAATCTCTGTAGTAAGTTAGTGGTTCACATTAGTAATAATTGATCTTCCTCAAGAGTGATTAGTGATATCACAAATTACAAGTGAATAACCTCTTATCACAATCGGTCATTGATGGAACTACACACCGAATAAATACAACTTATGATAATAGTGATTGGATCACATACTTCAAAAGATCTGTTCTGTTATACAGTTCAAGAGCAGCTCTGAAGTAACCGTAGACGCCCTCGATTCGAACATCTTCAGCTGCACACGCTCCATGTTTTTCATATTGGTATTGCCTAAATGAAATCAACTCAGCATATATGATAAAAATCGTACACGGTCATGAGAGATGCAATGATAATAAAGTTGGGTTAAAAGTCATAAAGCTAGTCGATGAAGTGAATTGAATACACAATTAATTCAGTGCGAATACATTTTTATCGATTAGAAATCCTTTATGTACTTTCGGTCATTAAAAGCGGATACCTGAAATTATGCTTGAATAACTATCAGCAATTTGAAATGAAAATAACAAATAACTTTCGGCAAAACTTCAGAAGAAAGCTAACTAATATACAATATTTTTGTTGAAATGAAAGTCCTTTGTGTCCGAGAATATTGAATTGAGCTTGCGCTGTGAAAAGAAGTTGACTGATGCAAATCATTTTCAGATTACAGTGAGTGCAGAAATTTATCTGCATTTACTGATAACTCGTGTAAAATGTAGTGCCTGTATTTAACATATACTACCAGATACCCGCTGCATTACTAGATATCCTAAACATGTTTAACATGATGAATCTTAGTACGCTGGAATATCGCAACTATTGCCCTAATAATAAGGGCAGGTTTGATGCTCTCACTTGGTTATTTTAGTCCGAAATCCTGGAGACTACAATAACCTACGTGAGTCAGTCAATGAGTTCGGTCATTTTTTCCACTAGTTAGTCTGCTTACGCAAGACGAGAACGGATACTAACACGTCATTTATTCACGCTCAAACGAGACATGTATTTGCAAGTTACATTTGTGCCTTGAAATCATAGTGCGTATTTCAAACTTGTGCTATATTTTTGAAAAATGTTATGAATGATTTTCCCATGAGGTCACTAAAAACACGAAGTCTAGCCTTTTAAGCGACTTATTTGTATGCTTCGAAATCTGTATGCGACTTATTTAACTAGGTAAACATACATTTACATGCATCCTTACCAAAATGATTCTGAACAGAAACAATTTTTTGAAGACGGCCATTTGTTATCTAAATCTGGTCTCAATGGCTGAAATAAAATGAAGTTTCTTTTTAGTTACGTATATCTCAACAATATTTCAATCGAAGTGCAATGTCATTCAAATGGAAGTATTCACAGTCCTTATCTTAATTATTTTCTTCAGAAATTCACCTTGAGATTCTCTCTCAATCGTGCTTATTGTGAATATTCTCACTTATCGGTACTCACCTAAGTTATCAGTCCAAACAGTATTAAAACTGGAAACTCGGCATTCTCAACGAAAAAGTATTGAATGATCAACAATGTTTCATGTTTTGAAAATGCTTATATTTAAACAACATCAAATTAAAGCTGGATTATTGTATTTTTTTACATTTTCGCTCTCACACCAACAAATAGTTTATTCAATATGTTCTACTTTCACTTACTAATCCTCCATGTCAGTGATATAAGTCAATTCAAAATTATGATTAAATGTAATTCACGATTTAAGATGAATGTAAAAGCCTTTGATTTAATCGGTATACGCTGTTTCAATAAACTTTTTTCTAGTGACTAATCTGTCGTATATGTGAAACGCATATTGAATAACAGCCAGAAAAAAATTAGTTCTCACAAATCCAATTCATATTTAATTTCGTAACAGAAGTACTACACTAGAACAAGTCAATCTAGTGTTCTTTCAACTAGTCAATAATTATACACCCACTATAGTTATCGGTGATTATTTTACTGTCATGCAACTGCTTTTTTATTTATGCGTATTTAGTTCACAATAGATTCAATCACAAATGTTGATAAATAATACAATGTGTATGGGCAGATACTGCATTCAACTCACATTTAAAAGTGTCAAATTGAATTTTTCTGCAGCCGTGCAATTCGGAAATATATCTGGATAAATTTCAGGCCTGCAAACGGGAAATCGAACGTCAAATTATTTCTAAACGTGAAACTCGATTTGATTGTATGGAAGACGGCTGATTATAAGGTTTTCCAAATCTGTTGTCTCATTCAAATGTTTCTTGCGTGATATAAATGTACCGACTACGCCAATCATGATTTCATTACTAAATGAATCCACCGTCGTGTACAAATATCTTTGAATGTTACAGGAAAAGCATTATTGTGATAAGTAATTCCTAAGTTACCTGAAAACCCCAATGTCCTTACCAAATCATTCAATAGCTTTTTTATTATGCAGCACCTGTTCATTATAGTGATTGAATATATTTCATTTCATTCAGCTTATACATGTGAGTTGTAAAGTTTTTGTGTCATTTCGGTAGATTACTGCACGTCAAAAATGCTACTCATCTTCAGTTAACTATCGTAATACGGTTTTGTGCAAGTCCATTTGACTTCAAAACATATGCCATGTCATCTAATTTGTTTACGTTCCACTCATTCCCAGCTAGTAACGGCACCGAAATTCCACTTCATCTGTCAGCCTACAATTATTAAAAGTTTCATCTAATGAGCTGACTACTATACACTCATGTATGCGATCAAAATGGATGAGTTTCATTAGGGTTACAATTCATTTTCAATAAGCAAAAATGTATCACTCAAAGTTTTAATGCTACAGAAACATTCGTCCGACGTAACATCATTATCTTATCTTACCATAGTCCATGAATTGTGAAAGATGACAATCCTTCAGGTATTGGGCGCTAAAAAGGAGGGAAACAAAATGATATCAAAAGAAGTTGTTCAAACGTGGCAATGATTGTTCATTTCGAAATTTGTATCAAGTGTGTTAAAATTTTATGTGGAGTAACATCTCATCATTTTGATATTTAAGATTTTAGTATACGAAAAGATCAAACTTCTTTATCCATCACACCATCGTCACGTTGTGGATCACATAATAATTGGAGATTCATTGTATTGTCGGCATCATGCAATTTCCAAATTCAATTTCTATACCAATCACATAATATTATATCATCTCATGCTGTATTCAGTCGATAATTACCGATTTTATAACCTAACGCGATGAAACAAAATGTCTTACTACAGTGAAGCGAACAACATTAGATAAATGGATTGTGACGAAAACTGGTCATAGTTAATTTAATTAAATTATCATTCATGGATAAAATGAAGCAATCATTTCAGCAATAAAATTATGTTGATTATTATAAAAGAAACATTACTAAAAACGTATAACAATATGTTGGAGGCCAGACTAAGCCGAATTAGTAGTAATCCCAAGTTATATTTTGCGTTCCAACATTCACAATGTTAGTGCACGCAAGAACAATCAAACAAACGAATCTACAAATAATGAACGAAGAAACATTATGTTAAGTATTTGGAAAATCATCTGAAATTCGAAATGCATACAAACGTTATCTAATGGTTAAGATATTTACATATCCAAAATCATAGTCTAACCATGTTTGTTAATAACATAATGCGCTTATCATAAATATGCGATGATTTTAAACAACATTATTCTGAATAACATCATTCATTTCGAAAAAATGTAACTAAATTATGAAATACATATTCATGTGTGCGTTCAGGTATATAATTTTCTTGGTACTCTTCGATATAGAATGCATAAACATATCATACCACAGATAAATTAAATATTGACTAACGATGTGCGCATTGCCAATTGTCAATGGATTCTAAATGATAGAAAATATACATGTATATATACATATATATATATATTTATATATATGTAATACTAGATTATATCGAAGTTTCATCTAATCACGTAAGTCGGTGGGGTCACAGTATACAATCATGTGTAGTTCATTCACACGATCGCTCTGGGTTTATCCGCACACTCATACAAAATAATGAAGATTTCATGATGACATCATCACGTTGTAAAAATTTGCACGTTTTCACGTTCTAAAACAAAGTGTTTGGTAGAAAATCGTCGAACAATGAAACTAGTTTTAAATATTCTGCACATAGAGTAAAATACTGTACAAAATCAGGAATTGTATGTTGAGAGCATTAATAATTATATGATCACGTAAGTCGGTGGAGTCAGAGTAAACCATCGCTTGTAGTAAATTCACACGATCGCTCTAAATTTATTATGATTGTATCACTATATCAATACAAAATATGGGTCATTTCATCATGACATAATCACGTTGTACAAATGTGCAAGTTTTCTCATTCTACAACAACGTGTTTGGTAGTAAATCGTCAAACCAAATATCTAGTTGAAATTATTCAGCAGGTGGAGTAACCTGATGTACAAAATCAGGAATTGTTTGTTGAAAATAATATTTATGAGTGAAGGAAAATAATAGGAAGGTGAGAGCGCATCAGATAGAAACAGAGCCTGTGCAACTTTGCTGTAGTTCTGAAGATGAGTAATCATAGTCCGTGAACTGCGATTTTATTCATTATCGGGCTAGCCAATTCATGTATGACCGAAGTAACCAAAGTCGAGGTATACCGACTCCTTCACGAACATAAGATTATAAATATTTTTGACAAACGATTGCCTTCATAATAAACTGCTTGTCGGTATAATTTCATCACGAACCTTCGTGAATGGAAAGTCCGTTTCCTGCTGATCGAAAACTTCAAATATTCCAATAATCAAGAAAATTCATTTCAAGTAAATCCATTGGATGAAATACCAAATGACCATTTTTTCTGTGTGTAGATGTCGTAGTAATTTTTCGAGTAAAAGTGATGTGCATCAACGTTTCTTACATCATCACTTGATTCGGCTACTTGAAACAATATAAGACGAACATGTGTATAAAGGTGAGAAAACCTGTCAACTAAAAATTGTTTAATATCGAGAACGATGAGTATTCACAAAGGACTCTGAATAGATTTTGGCAATAATACTAATCGTAAGGTAACAATAAGAATTCTTTCGGTGAACCAGAAGTTAAAAGTTTTACATTCTCATGGAAGTACTTGATAACTGGTTCTGGTAAACACCGTAATAAAAAGAGAGCCTTTGTTTTCCAAAACTAGTCTATTACAATCATTGTCATGCAACAATAATATGAAAAATAATATGAGATTGTATATCAGCCCATGATTATCTTATCGTAGGATGAGATTGATTATTACACTTGCATAACATCGCACCATTATATCATTAATTGATTTTGAATCTTTCCTGGACTAGTATTTCATTTAGACCTGTAAACAACGTACGATAACTGTCATCTTTGAATGTTTTGCAACGTTGCTTCAGTTACACCTTGTGAGATGTCAAATCAGAATCCCCTTGAGAATTCACAATCATTATGTTTAATGTCATGTAAGTAGAAGGTGACAGAAATTATTCAAACAACGACATTGAAATCAGCACAAACAACCTGCAAATTAGATCGTTTACTACTACAAACTATTTGCTGTTGTACCGATGCTGATGCGATCCCAGAAAACTGAAATGTCATGCAAATCATACAAATTCTAAAAGCCAACTAGTAACTTGATCTGATGTACAACGGTTGCGTTTGACTACAACTCTGTTGTTATCCACGACTATAATTTAATCACAAGAAATTTTTTCTTAGCATTGGAAATATCATATCAAGTGTGAGAATGTGGATGCGCATTGCTGACATATCCCACTGAATGAAAAAATGACCGCATGAATAATCAACTCGCTTAGAGAGCTTAACAGCATATATTCGTTATTTATATCAGAAAAATCGACGATTCCATTATATATTGTTATGTCATAATGTCATCTATTATTAACCCAAACATAATGGCGGGTTCTTATGAGCTCGATTGTATTGAAGTTTGAAACATACGTTTCACTACCATAATACTTAACACAAGTTCATATGACCAATCTTCCATCTCATTCTGGTCAGATCAACATTCACGTTTTGTGATAATTATACAATTTTTAGCTAGCTTGCTGATCTATTCACTTTCACTCATATTTTCTCTACTGATGCCTCCTATAAACATTAATGAGTGCGTGATGTTATAATTTATGTTATCATTATGTTATGGATTCTGTCATGTAGTAAAACCAGACACATAATTATATCTAATATCGATCTATGCTGAACGATACAGAAATTCGACTAGAAATATTCGAAAATATACTCTTCATAGAATAAAATTGGTGTAAAAAAGCATGTCAGTTAACAGGCTAGAGCGATTCGTCACAAACTCTTACACATTGACTGTCATTGTTTGCGCCTTTAAACTGAAATTATCAGTCAGTGTGTGAAAGCACATTTGCACGAGGTCATAGTTAGGAACAGTTTGATTGAGGCACATTTTCAAAACATAAGCTCATATGGGACGAGTTCATAGTAAAAGTCATAGGTGGTTCGATTCATTCAGGTACACGTCGGCGCTTATCCAGTGTAAAACATGCAAGTCACATATAAAGGGATACAATGGGAATAGCACGCATTCAATCGAGAATTATTTAATAAATCGGTGACCCGAAACTAAGGTGAAAGCATCACAGACTCAAACAGTTACATTTTAGCAAGGCGTTTAATAGCTGGGAATTTCCACTAATGAATAAACATTCTGATACATTGTATATAAAAAATAATGGCAGTCTGGATAGCTCACTCTGTGTCTCAGAGAAGCTATTATCTTAATTAATATACTGAATCAGACATTCTGTTGGTTCTTTTATGATGAAATTTTGGCGACAGAATAACAGTGCCTGACTTCAAGCTTATTTCGTATATTATCCTCACATTTGGTATATGCTGTAGAAGAAAGCAATCACACACCGCAGTCGAACAGAATCTCTGTTGTCTTCGCTTCGATGAATTCATAGTTATTGCCTTTTCTCATGAGATTCGAGACTTATGAACCATGAGAAATTTCATTATTCAAGGTACTAAATGATAAGTTTTATCTTTTGTGCATTTGTATGAAACAAGATTGATAGTGTGAAATTCCCAAGATCAGTTGAATTTATTGATTTCCAAAAGATTTAGATAACCTCCGATTTAGTTGAATTATGAGTAGTCATATGTTTAGTGAGTTTAACAGCTTTAAGCATTGGCTGTTGTTTTCATCGCAATAAAAATTTCATCATTCAAAGTATTTCTATGCTGGAATACGTAAAACCTGCCAATATATTTTACTCCGAATATTACTACGAATATTTCTCACAGATGTAGATGATGGAATTCAAACAAATTTGAACATCATATCATCACTAACACCGACTAAAATCATTTTGACAAGAGTGGAAATGCGACCATATTTATGAACAGTGTACTAGATCAACAAATATTACAATCAGTTTTAAGAATGGAAGGAATATTATTCAATGAAATATTATGCCATTTTTCGTCATTTTATCAAGTACACAAATAAATAAATCTCCATCACCATTCACATATTTATAGATAGATAAACACAACTATTTAAATACATTATATATGTTATGTCTGCAGAACTCTGCAGTTCAACATGTTAGAATTCATTGTTGTGGTATATGTGGGATTCATTCAAATAACATAAGATTACTACGTGTTATTATTGGCTTGTATTAAAAACTTATTCCAATGTTGACTGAATGATAATCACTTTGTCAGCTTCCAATATTGCTCACTTGTCAAACATGATTCCACATCTTATAATGTTTGATAAATATATAAACTGACGTCATAAAATACATGATCATCAAGTTCCGTTTTTTATCTTTTGAAAGACATTTAGAAAATGAATAGAGCAACATGATATCAAAATACAGGAATTCTTTTGCGAAATATACTAAAACACTTTTGGTTAGTTCATTTTGTTTGAAATAGTATAGTTCAACGAGAGGATTGAACGATTGTTCTATTCATGGTTTTGGGTAGGGTGAGTTTTTCATATACGGAATTGGCTTAATCATATCACAGTAGCCTACCTGGACGCTGGTTCATTATTTGTTCTCGTTTGCGTCTCAGGTGAACTCGTCATAGTTTGGGCATGCCTGGATTCGGCATTTTAACTTACGATATGGTGAATTATGATGGACCCAGCTCAGTTAGGTAAATTGTTTGTGTGGCTTTCAATTTCCCTTGATCACAATTACCAGTACGAGCATTATCAATACTATTATTTTTAGTAGCCTCAGCTGTACATGTAGCAGTCATCTTTCCATTACATCCATTCGACCCATGTGCATCGTCCAACTCTTTTCAATCAACATTACTTTTCCTACTAGGAATGTCCTTCACCTCATCTGTCTTATCACTTTTGGTAGTGCTCATCCCGATACTCGTAGTACGAGTCAATGATGATGGAGTGCGACAGGTGTAAAATTCAGTGCTCGATTCCTCATGCTGCATATTCAACACAACAGCATGTCCAATAAACCTAGACGTCTCCTCATGTCTCCTCACCTAGGGCACTGAATGTTAGCCTTATCAGTAGTGCCATCACTGTGGCTTTAAAGCTAAGCTACCACTGCTGCCACTTACACTAACCCTATCAACATTGCTAAGACTACTCGGACTAGTATGCGACCGTCCATCAGTTGACAGCAAACAAACATCAGCAGGACGCGCTTAGCTGCTATTACCTTTCGCTTCACTATTATGATACTCCGGCAGACATCCTGATCGCGCAGCACCATGAAGTGCTGCTATCCGAGGATCAGCTCTAGGTCGTGTGAAAAAATTTGCAATACGTGAAGGGTTCTGAACATAAGCTTCGTTTCGTGCAGTAAAACCTGTTTCGCCCTTTTTCATATTCACTGCACCCATCAACCTCTCTCTGTTTGCTGGAATCCAAATTCCCATTCCTTGCATTTCGAGCAGTTAGGAAATTTCTGTCATCATATACCTCGGATACGTCTTTATGCCTAACCTTTCTGCACTTTTCCTTCTTTGCCATCCTTATCTGCTAAGGATACCGACTTCTCACTAGGATTCACATCAAGGGATTTTAAATCATAAAGCTTACATGCTCGGTTTTGCTCAAACAATTAACAACTCTCTTAAGTTCCGGGCGTGAAGTAGCTGCAAACGCATTCGTAGAATTCCCAGATGACTTATCGCTTCCATATCATGTCCTGTTTTCGTGCGATTAAATAGTCCAAATCTACTACTAGCTATCTTTGCACGAAACAAAATAAAGTCAGTCAATGTAGGCTCTCTATCCTACTCGTCCCATTTAATTCCCTGCTCTGCTCACTGGACTTGCATACGATGAGCCTAACTATCCGCTCCAAAGTTACTGAAGAATTTAATTCAGCAGTGCAATTTAGCTGTTCCAGGGTCATAGACACGTTCTGAATCCTAAATGCTGAAATTCGACAATTGCTCTGGATCGTTCTAGTCAGCAATCCTAGATCTAAGCAAGTCATCCAAGGTTTTTACGAGCGATTGCTTGCGATTGTCCGAAAATATGTTTTAGAATAGCCTTAGCCCATTTATATCCTGCGTTAGGTTCCATTATAAGACATACTTCAATCGCATCTCTTGCCTTTCCCTTGCAGTAATGGACTAAATAAAATAGGCGCAGATTGTCATCAATAACTCTAGGTTTTATAAACCTCTCAAATTGCTTAACTAACCTAAAGTAATCACGGGGTAGGCCGTCAAAGAAGGGGATTTCCAACATTGGCAATTCTAAGTAAACCAGCGATGTCCTAGATATCAAATCTTTCCCAGATACCTCGAAATTCTCGTCCAAACTTAGTAAAGGTATAAAAATAATAACAAAAAACAGATTATTAAATCTAAAGAATGGAATTGAATAGGGTTCCAAAATATCAACAGAAAGAGTCATTCATATCATAACACAAATATATTTACATGTTGAGACTTTCCAAAAACAAAACCTGCAAAATGGATTCTTCAATGCTATTATCACATTTCATACATGGATCGGGTGTTATCAAAAACCCTTCAAAAGTTGATTTTGTAAACAGACATGATTTCTTGAAGGTGCGTCTTCTCATAAGACAACATTGTCCGTCAAAACTCGACCAGTATTGCAACTACATCTGCACAGAACTCAAGCGACCGATCATTCTATGTCACTGTTCAATCCCTCAGCAAACGTTTTTCTGATCAGCACTCTCTTTTCAATACACGTTATCGCAGCCAAAAAATGATCCTGATTGAGACCGATAAATTCATGAACCATGCTGCCATTGTTAACCATGAGTGAGAACGCATCAAAATCGAATCTCTCACTGATGACAAATTCAAATCCCTCATACTCATGTGCAGTCCGCAACCACGCAAATTTTCCGACATCAGAACTGGGTTGCTTAACAGCGCTCACTAATAAGTACCAAAGCATCTCCAACGTGCAGCATGACAACACTCGTGCAATCTGGGTACCGGGGTAGTTGCGACGTCCACGTTGTTCACACACAATTGCCTAAACTTGATGAAGGTGCTTATGAAACACACAGTTCATCCCATTGTAGCCCAGCCCGAAAGACGAAAACGAATCCCCTAGCTCCTTGTTGGCAGTATGTTGCATCGCACCATGTACGAAACTGCCCATTCAGGCAACAACAATGCAGGAAGTTTAAGGTCATCGGACATAAATAGTATTTTGTCTAAAGTGAAAACCGAACTCATCCGGAAGTGCCAAGTAGTCTCATATCCTTCTATCATGGCTCTTCTCCAGGTGAGTGAAAATGCATTACTCCTAATTTTAACGTGCATCTTTGTAGATTGCAAATAGATACCGCATCTGATCTTGCCATCCTCTCTCGCAATCGTTCGGCCAAATTAGGCAGCCAAAGCTTGCAGCAGTCAAAGCAGAGGCCTCGTGCAGCATGTGTGAATTACCTTCGTCTGTAAGGACAATCGAAATGTAAAGTTACAATCCGAGACTCGTCATTTAACGTGGTATGTTAACTAACGCCAGCCGATTTAAAGTAACTTTGTTTAGATTGGTTCGACTAGCTAAAATTGGCTTATATCCCGGTAAATACCATTTGTCAGCGTGTTTGACAGCTACATGACCCTAAGGCGTATATGAGGACTCTAATTAGGCAGTCCTCAATCAATTTTTAACCTGTATTAGATCGGTGTACTGACATGAAATTGACACTTCGGTTGAAACCTGAAACTAAGCACGTTTTCCGTCACACAAGACCCGTGCCGTATGCAACAATGACCAAAGTAGATAAAGAATTGAATCGCCTTCAACAACAAGGAGTTATTACTCCTGTTTCTTACTCTACTCGTGCAGCACCTATAGTTCTTATTAAGAAGGCTGACGGAATGATACGTTTATGTGCTGCATTTTCACCGATCTAAAGGCAGCTCTGCAACAGCATCATTATCAACTGCCAGACCTAGCAGATCTGTACACTATGCTAAATAGCGGAATGTTTCGCAAGTGATTATGATGATATTTTGATTGTTGCGAAGACATTAGAACATCTACAGGAACGAACGACATTGGTACTACAACGCGTCAGTGACAACGGTTTCCGGTGACGTCCAGAAAAATATCAGTTTCTATTGCAGTCGGTAAAGTATTTGGGATTCACCTTTGATGCTGACGGCCGCAGAAGAAATACTGAGAACATCCGAGCTATAATACTGATGCTCAGCCCCAATAGTGTCTCAGAATTACGAACTTTTCTCAGACTCTTCAGTAATTATCCAGCGTTTTTTCGCTCGATGCATGATATTTGCGCTCCACTGAATTGAATATTGCAGAAGAACAGCTCTCGGAACTCGACTAAACAGTGTGACGAGGCTTCTGGTAAACGCGAGTCTATAATTAGCTCGTAATCGAACTAACCACACTACGATCTAGCCATGTCAATCATCGTACAATCAGACGCTTCAGCATATGCGCTAGGCTTCAAAGCGCGTCTGAAAAAGCCGTTATGCATGCATCTCGTACGCTAACCGCAGCAGATAGGAAGTTCAGTCAGATAGTGAAAGAGGCTCATGCCATTGTGTTTGCTGTTCGCCGTTTCCACAAGTTTCGTTACTGTCTAAAAATCATGCTGCTTACAGATCACAAGCTTCTGTGAGCAGTATTCGCTTTCTAATTTGGCATTTCAACACGACTCATTATTGATCGAGTTACGGTTGAGGAAAACATGATAATCGCCTCTCTGTCAGCGGAAGACCACGCGAAATGTTATCTGACAACAGACATTCAAAATGCTCCTAGAAACAACCGCTTTATCATGATGACGATGAAATATTCCACAAACGGTTAGCCGTCGAAGAGGTTTGAGTGTGAAATGAAGAAATAGTATCAGCGACGAGATTCACTTAGCTTCGAAAACGATTGTTTGATATTGATTGAAAGAGTAGTGTTTCCAGGAACCCTCCGTTCAAACGTGCTAAGATAGTTCCATCTTGGTCATCGAAGGGTTAAACGAATGTAGTCCATAGCCAGGAGTTGTGCATACTGGCATATCATGGATTGACATGTCACAGTGTGAGCTGAAACGTTTATTCAGTGTCAGCAAGCGTAAAAGATGAATGTCAAACTTCCGCTGGCCTTATGGCCCAAACAAGATTATCTTTGGTCAGGGAAAACCCGTTTACTTCGCTGGTCCAATCAATGGAACAATGTATTTTGTGTGTTCGACACCTTCCCAAATGTCTGCCCCTTAATGCCGCCCACGACAACTGGAACAATATAGCACTTCACCGTCATTTTCTGCGATCTTTTCTAACAGTGGTTCTCAATTTACCTTCACACAATTCCAAAATATCTGCCTACGGCTAGCCACTAAACACATACGCTCACCACCATACCACCCTCAATCGAATGGGCATTTGGAAAGATTTGTGTATACGTTTAAAAGAGTATTGGTTAGGTCAAAATAGTAGGGGAAACGAGTTGACGGGTTAAAATATTACTAGAACATCTTTTGAACAACACCGAATGAGTTGTTACCGTAGCATAAGTCATAGCAGAAACCCTTATAGGAAAAAGACTGAAAACAATCCACAGCTGTATGCATCCGAATAATGCACCAAAATCAGTATAGACAAAGCAGGAAAAGCAATCTTTCTACGAAGTGGGATGCCCTGTGTTCGCCCGTGACTACAGAACAAATCATGGTCCCTGGGCGGAAGAGGGAGTGGTCAGAGTTTTTGGAAGAGTTATGTACAAAGTAGAGGTGGGAGGCGAAAGTTGACCACGCCAACAAAAGCACATACGCAAACGGCTGGCCTCAGATCGCCCATCAAGGGCAGAAAATCTTCCCTTTGACATCCTGCCTGATTCCTTCGATCTATCAGCAGCCCTCTCACACGATCAAAAATTCAGTCAAAATTTGATTTCCGTTAGAAAAATCATTCTCTCAAACAACAGAGAACAACAATCAAGAAGCTAATCGAACCAGGGAGCGAACGTTATTCAAATGGGGAGGTGTGTTGTGGATGTTAGATCCACAGAACTTGCCCAATGAATACCTTGATTTCGGATTTGTTTCATGGACCGATCAGTTGACCTTGAGGTCACATTTCTCACCAGGAAAATCTTTGGCTGTGATTGGTTACTGTGTCAGTTTTAGTGCTTTTTCTTGTGGCTGTCCCAAGAAGCAATATTAAACGAGATGAGAGTGCTTAGATTCATTGTAGGCAGGTTGCGTATTTAAAGAATATAATTTCCACGCTATATCAATCCTTCTTACTGATTCAGTTTGGTCGAGGTATCACAGTAGCCTACCTTGATGCTGATTCATAGTTTGTTCTTGTTATTCGTCAAAGGTGAACCCGTAATATTTTAGGCACATCTAGAGACGAGTGTAACAGTTCGACTGACGAATACATCAGATATACCGCTACATCTATGTTTAGACAGTTGAATGCTTATTCGGTACTGTTCAGGCGTTAAGAGACCAATAGACATATCAGTGAACGAAAAACTACAAGCTATACTTTGAAGTATGACACACCAGTGTATGTGTGGTCTACACTGTCTCTCAATCTGTTCAACTAAATCACCTTAAGGTGTGAATTCCTTTTCTTTATTTGTTTTGAATTACTACAAAAATCCTACAATATAAATAATTCCAAAAGATTATTGTATAAACTCAATAAACAAAACAAAATTAGTTTTATGAAAACTCTCTCATGAAAAGGCCAAAAAGCTTATATGGGAACATTTGTTAAGTTCTTGACGTTGTATGAGTTGAACCCATAAGAATTGTGATTGATGGGATATGTCGCCGAATGTTCAACTGAGGTAACCTACGAAGCAACATAACTAACTGTTTGACAACATTTCGTCGTTTGTTCCATATAATCCATTCAGAAAAAATACTGGACATACGACACATTAGTCCACTAGCTTAAAACATGTGAATGAATCATGAAAACTGCACAATTGATCATAAATTCTAGTCTCGCGTTACCATTACATAATTTGCCGTGGTTTTAAGTTGAAAGAACAACAATCTACGGTGTGAATGATTTCAAGAATAGGTACAGTATGTATAAAAGTGATAGAGCACAGTAAGGTTAATTACAATTTATTGCATTCATAGTTAAGTAGAAAATTTGATGATTTCCTTGATGAGTCAGTTTATCCTAGACCAGATTTGTACTTCCTGACCAGCCCAATGAACGCGCGCTTCATCGCTTTCAGATAGAGAGACATATATCTGATGCGTGAATTCAGTGTGAATGGTTGATTGAGTTATAGAGGTTAAAGTAGACAATAAAGCGAAATAAAATATTTGATCGACGCTATTACTCTTGCTGACGCACTTATATAACTTCACATCACAGAGATTTATATCTTGAACCGATTGCAAAAAATGTAAAAGCTGGAGAGCATTTGAAAATAACGTTCCTGATCATGAAATATCTTACATAGCTTGCGAAAAAACAATGACACGTCGAGTCTTAGGTAATCCTTAGTAAATTGACCGGAGCAGTCAATCTGAAAATCACAGATCTAAAACTGTTATTTTCGCCGAAAATATATTACCAAAGAAATATACTTATGTTAAAAAGGAAGTGTCTTCTGATTGTTTACGCTTTAAGTGTTCACTCTCTGATAAAGATGATATTATGTTCAGTGCTTATTATCGTAAGTTATTGATAGAGCGCACTAAAGATAGTAGTTTGTTCGAGAATTTTGAAGTACCTGGAAAGGATTTGATGTCCAAGGCACTGGTCGCAGGCTTGGAATTTTCAATGGTTGAGTTGAGACTAGAATTTATGATCCATTGTACAGATTTCACGAATTATTCACATGTATTGACCTAGTTGACTTATGTGTGGTAACTGATTAGAAGGTACAGGTACATGGTGAGCTTGAGAGATTACATCCATGTTGGAGGCCAGGTGAGCTTACTTCAGTAAGTCCTCCGGGTTCTTTTGGTGTGGATTAGGTGATGAGACTAAACCATAATCTAGGGAATTATTATTTGCTTCCAAACTTTCAAATATTCTATAACCAGACAGCAGAGATGTCACATTTCACGTACATTGTGATGCAGCTGTAATCGAAATAGAATACTGAATGAAACTTCTTCTATTATTATTATGATCCTATTTCCGAAGCTGCATTTAAGATGTGGTTCCAAGCTTTAGAAAACCTATTTAAATTACATTTTGCTTAGTTCGACTGCTGTATCAAAAGTTGGTTGCAAGTTTACTGGACACAAACTTCGCGTTCAAACTGCCTTTGAACCCACGTGTTATCACATTTTCGAGCATAGTCCAGACAGAAAGCCAACATTTCCACGACAAGCCGTCACTCTTTATTGCTCGTTATCGTTGTTTCAACCTAATTATCGAATAAGACGAGGATTTGTTTACGTATGTTAGCAACATCACACAGTCGAGAAGAAGAGAACGGATACCTCTGCCACTTGCTTTCGCAAAACTTACGAGCTACCAAACTGATGAACACTCACAACAATCCCGTGGCACTACGGTAATTCATGGCATTTGTCACATATAAGTCAGCATCGTCCATTCGATGCATAACATTCGCGCTCGTTTAAGTTGTCTTTTGTAGGAGAACGGCAATTGGAACCGGAATAAATAGTGCGACGCGACGTTTTGTGAAAACAAGTTCATAAATTTTTCGGAATTTTCGCTATCGCACCTTGATCCATCCATGCTGATCATCAAGGCAGCAGACGCTAGGACGAATGGCCTAGGTGCTGTTTTAAACAACAATTGGCATATTCGTTAGAAGCAGCCTTCACGCATACATCCCGCACACTTATCCCAGCAGAAAAGAAGGACAGCCAGATAGAGAAATCAATTATTGTGCTCCTTTCTGCTGTGCCCCTTTTTCAAAAGTTTCCGTGCGATCGGAGATCCAGATTCTCTCATGAAACTTGCATCTGCAAGCAATATTCGGGTCAACATTTGGGGTTTCAAAACTTAATGCAAATCGTCCTCAGCGACTGGCGTTTGCACTTTTGAGGTATAATTATGAAATCCGATACCGGCTCACTCAACAATTCGGTGAACTAGATAATCCATCACGACGCATTATGACCGGCTTGGGTAAACATGATAATCGCATCTCAGCTGAAAAATTTCCACCTTTTTGATCAACGAATAAATGAATGAAACGCAGTCAGGATTCACATGAATGAATCAACATTTCCCTGCTTCGGTTGGAAAAAGCATGCCGTAGCAGCAAGCGGAAAAAACGACGTCCACATTTTCGCTAGTTTCATGTCCACAACCTGATTACCCTTGGCTAGATATCCCCCTATTAATACCACTTACAAATACAAAAAACAATATAACTCCTCATTGAAACTTCCTCTCGAGATCTCAGGCGAGATGTAAGGATATATACGACAACGGTCTCCGATTTCAACTGTTTCTCCAACAGCTGACTATCAGGTAATTACGCTCCACATCATAACAGCCGCAGTCAAATATGCAACCAGAGATGTTTGTGGATACGTTTGAATGTGCATTGGTTTCGTCAAAAAGTAGGGTGACATCAGCGAACACGTTAGATAAATACTTGTAAATTTAACGAAACACACTAAATGTGACGTTAGCAGAGCGAACGTCCGCAGCGCGATGAAGTGTGAAAACGACCCACAACTTGACACATTCAAGTACTGCATCATCATCAATAATGAAAGTCTGAAAATCATTCGACTTACGAAGTGGAATGTACGGTTTTTGCCAATGACTACTGACTAATCAATGATCCATGAACAGAAGCTTCAGCTGTCAGAAGAGTGAACCGTGTCATGTACGAAGTAGATGTGGGAGGCGATATATGGAAACACCATTAATTTAATATTAGCGAACGGCTTTCAACAGATGTCCAATCACAAGTAGTATTATTTTAACTGAAAATCCTTCATCAAAAAATTGATCTCCTTTTCATAAGGTATCCATTCTGACACCAGTCAAAAACAGTAAAAATAAAGGTCGATCGAAAGTATGTAGGATTTTAAAAAGTAGGGGTATTGAGGTGTCAGATACACAGAACACACTCCAAAAACATGCAACTTAACTGAATTTCACCGGTTGCATGTAAAATACACATACTAGGCCATATCAAGTCTTATTGCTCTTCTAAGGAAGGGATTTGACAACAGAATACAATAACCTAGTGTATCACTTTATCGTCGATATTCGTTCTGTCTATCGATTAAAGTGAGCTACTAATAGTTTCAAGCATAATAATTGACGATCATATCACAAATCGTCTTTAAGTATAATCCTTTCGTTCTTCTGATACATAACTGGAAATTTGTGTTGTTTTCTCAATATGTAGTATACAGCATTGTTTGATATCTCTTCCTATCATTATGTGTAACATACTGAACATTGTTCAGCACGAAATAATTACTTCACATCTGATTGGCATAAAAAGAATAATCTGTATATTTACTATATTATCGTCCTGCATGACACTCTGTTCCGACTTTTATTGACTTATGTTTAAAAACATTGGACTTTCCTTTATATACAGTTAACTTATTCACCTAATCTGTTTGAGAATCATCTAGCGTTTGAACCTCAGGAACTCACAAGTAACAAGTCAACTCAACTAATATACTATTTCTAACTAAGAAATAAACGGAATGAAACTCAATGCTTAGTATAGGAAAAATAAATGAAAATATTTTCACCTCACTGAAGACATATTAACAAGAAATCAACGAAACGGAGTCTTACTTTGTCTACATTTAATTCAGGTGTAACAACATTTCATCTTGCATAAGAACGTAAGATGATAGATGACAGATGATTTACCACTCTCATTTATTGATATATTTATTTGGGCTATCAAAATCTGTTTTTTACAAAAGAAATATTCACTATTCACATATTCATTAATAGCTTTATACAATTCAAGGTCTTCGACGCATTGTAGTTCGTTTTGCTCCCCTTCTATGTCTCCTTTTTAAATCAATTAGTTCGGATGAATTGAAAAACGGTAGAAAATTGAATGCTGCTGGACAGTTGCCAAATGTAATGCAGTTAATATGTGCAAATGATCTGTTCAAACAAAACCGTACTTCTTGTAAATCGTAATGATTGGCACGCTGATATAAAGTTGCAAATCATGTAAAGAAAACATTTTGAAAGTGCTTGTTAAAAGGCTACAACAAAAAATTCATTTTATCAATAACTCTTCAACATTCAACAGAACGTATCATTTGTTAAAGTACTTTTTAATTGAATTCATATACTCTATGATGTATATATTGAGCGGCTGGTATTATATAATTTCGCCATTAGGCGATCAATGCAAAATGAAATTACGTTCATCGAAGATAAATATGAAAGAAAAACTAACCTCCCTGCGTCCCCGCCTGCATAATAACCAACCTGGAAAACCGTATTCTTTCTTCAGTACGTTTTGGAAATATGTTCGCTATATAAATTGAACAATAAGATATACTTCCAGTGACTGTTTATATTTGTGTCTTGCAAATAACTATTAACACATTATTATGATAACGTATATAAGTACTTGTGTGGTCAGAACCGACACAAACTGTCTGGACGTTGTTTTGTGATTTATTACGAAAAGTCTGTAAATAAGAAATGATCTGATAGAAGAAGAATTGAGCTGCAGATAATTTTTCACCCTCAGTAAAACGGGTGGAAGTGAGTGCATCTCAACTGCGAATACTGTGATAATGACTTACAAAACTACTAAAGTGACCTAAGAAGATATGGTGATTCGTGATTAACTGAATGTCATCTAGAAATTCAGATGATACGTTTGACATAAAAACGATCAAATATCATCTCACGTGAATGACCGTCGTTCAAATCGTTCCAACTAATACTAACTCACATTTCAAACAACATGATATCATAAGCAACAATCAGGTGATACTGAATAATTAGGCACCGAAGACGAGTTTACACTCTATAGTAGCAAACTGATGTATATTAGTAATTCTTTCATACTTGTTGACATATACACTTACATTATATAATGTTCGATTGCTGGGAACGATGTTATTGCGTCTCAGTGTGCTGTAATAAATTAAATCAAACAAAACATTCGAGTGATTTTCACATATCTAATCCTGTTTATCGTTGCATACACACAATATAGCTATTCTGAATGGATACCACTTAATTTTGAAAAATATGTGTGAGAACTTCAGTAAATCAAGCATTTGTTCCTGCTTTTCATCAAATTTGTAACGTTGCTGTATGAGTTCATTTACTGCTAGCCCTTTATTTACATTCAGATCTTTCCATGTATAGTCCTATCAACATGAAAACGGCTTCAGAAAATAACAGCAAATTGTACGACGCTTAATAATAAAATCGAATCATGTTCCATAGTTCGATTCGAATAACCAATTCATCGTTTAAGTCACACGTTTGACAAGATGGCGGAATGAAGCGACTTAGTTTGATTGCCTAGATTGCTTGAGTACAAATCTCTGTAGTAAGTTAGTGGTTCACATTAGTAATAATTGATCTTCCTCAAGAGTGATTAGTGATATCACAAATTACAAGTGAATAACCTCTTATCACAATCAGTCATTGATGGAACTACACACCGAATAAATACAACTTATGATAATAGTGATTGGATCACATACTTCAAAAGATCTGTTCTGTTATAAAGTTCAAGAGCAGTTTTGAAGTAACCGTAGACGCTCCCGATTCGAGCATCTTGGACTGCACAATGCCCATGTTTCGCGAATTCGTGTTCCCTTATATAAAAAAAATGTAAGTATATTGTTTAGTTTCCCTATTGGAATCCATTCAGCATACATAATAATCATCAATCGCGGTCATGAGAAAAGCAATCAGAATTAGGTTGAATTGAAAATCATATGGCTAGTTGCAGTCTTAAAAAGTGGATATTCGAAATTATATTTCCAAAACTACCAGCAATTTGAAATAAAAATCACCATCACCAAACTTCAAAGGATAAGTAAATTATTCAGTTCTGTTCTGTTATACAGTTCAAGAGCAGCTCTGAAGTAACCGTAGACGCCCCCGATTCGAACATCTTCAGCTGCACACGCTCCATGTTTTTCATATTGGTATTGCCCAAATGAAATCAACTCAGCATATATAATTTTCATTGATCACGATCATGAGTGATGCAATCAAAATAAAGTTGGATTAAAAGTCATATAGCTAGTCGATGAATTGAATTGGTTTCACAATTAATTCAGTGCGAATACATTTTTGTATCGATTAGAAATCCTTTATGTACTTTCGGTCTTTAAAAGCGGATATTTAAAATTTTACTTGAAAAACTATCAGCAATTTGAAATGGAAATAACAAATTACTTTCAGCCAAACTTCAGAAGAAACTAACTGATTTACAACATTTTTTTTGAAACGAAAGTCTTTTGTGTCCAAGAATATTGAATTGAGCTTGCGCTGTGAAAAGAAGTTGACTGATGCAAATCATCTTCGGGTTACAGTGAGTGCAGACATTTTTCTAGATATAATGCTAACTCGTGTGAAATTCACTGCCTGTATTTGACGTATATTACCGGATACCCGCTGCATTACTAGATATCCTAAACGTGTTTTGAATAATGAATCTTAGTACCCTGGAATATCGCAACAATTGCCTTATAAATAAGAGCAGGTTTGTTGATCTTATTTGGTTATTTTTTTCCAAATCCTGAAGACTACAATGACTCCCTTGAGTCAGTCAATGAGTTCGGTCATTTTTTCCACTAGTTAGTCTGCTTACGCAAGACAAGATGAACGGCTACTAACACGTCATTTATTCACGCTCAAACAAGACATGTCTTTGCAAGTCACATTTGTGCCTTGAAATCATAGTGTGTATTTCAAACTTGTGATATATTTTCGAAAAATGATTTTCTCATGAGAGCACTAAAAACACGAGGTACAAAATTTCAGACGACTTATTTGTGTACATCCGAAATCTGTGTTATAATTCTAAAACTGTGTTAACATTCATTTACATGCACTCTTACCAAAATAGTTCTGGCGAGGAACAATTTTTAAACCGAGGCCATTTGTGATCTAATTCTGGTCTCAATGGCTGAAATAAAATTATGCTTCTTGTAAGTAAGGTATATCTCAACAATATTTCAATCAAATTGCAATGTCATTCAAATGTAAGTATTCACATTACTTATCCAAAATATTTTCTTCAGAATTCACCTGAAAAGTTGAGATTCTCTCTCAGTCGTGCTTACTGTGAATAATCTAGCTTATCGGTACTCACCCACGTTATCAGTGCAAACAGTGTTAAAACTGGAAATTCGGCATTCTCAACGAAAAAGTATTGAATGATCAACAATGTTTCATGTTTTGAAAATGCTTATATTTAAACAACATCAAATTAAAGCTGGTTGATTGAACCAGTATATGCTGTTTCAATTAACCATTTATTTAGTGATTCATCTGTCGTATATGTGAAATGCATATGGAATAACCGCCAGAGAAAAATTATTTCTCACAATTCTGTTTCCTAAATTCAATCAAAAATGTTGATAAATGATACAAAGGTCAGGCAAATACTGCATTAAACTCACATCTAAAAGTGTTAAATTGAATTTTACTGTCGGTGTACAATTAGGAGATATGTTAGGGTAAATTTGAGGCCTGTCACACGAAAAAATCAAAACACAATTAATTAACAAATGTGAAAACCCGAATTTTTAACAGAAGAGGGCTGATTATAAGGTCGTCTCATTCAAATGTTTCTTGCGTGATACAAATGTACCGACTACGCCAATCATGATTTCATTACTAAATGAATCCACCGTCGTGTACAAATATCTTTGAATGTTACAGGAAAAGCATTATTGTGATAAGTAATTCCTAAGTTACCTGAAAACCCCAATGTCCTTACCAAATCATTCAATAGCTTTTTTATTATGCAGCACCTGTTCATTATAGTGATTGAATATATTTCATTTCATTCAGCTTATACATGTGAGTTGTAAAGTTTTTGTGTCATTTCGGTAGATTACTGCACGTCAAAAATGCTACTCATCTTCAGTTAACTATCGTAATACGGTTTTGTGCAAGTCCATTTGACTTCAAAACATATGCCATGTCATCTAATTTGTTTACGTTCCACTCATTCCCAGCTAGTAACGGCACCGAAATTCCACTTCATCTGTCAGCCTACAATTATTAAAAGTTTCATCTAATGAGCTGACTACTATACACTCATGTATGCGATCAAAATGGATGAGTTTCATTAGGGTTACAATTCATTTTCAATAAGCAAAAATGTATCACTCAAAGTTTTAATGCTACAGAAACATTCGTCCGACGTAACATCATTATCTTATCTTACCATAGTCCATGAATTGTGAAAGATGACAATCCTTCAGGTATTGGGCGCTAAAAAGGAGGGAAACAAAATGATATCAAAAGAAGTTGTTCAAACGTGGCAATGATTGTTCATTTCGAAATTTGTATCAAGTGTGTTAAAATTTTATGTGGAGTAACATCTCATCATTTTGATATTTAAGATCTTAGTAGCCTGAAATATCGTATTTCACCTATTCAATATACGCTGTTGCACTTGCCTAAATTCGCATCATTGTGAATCTAATAATACAATTTCATGGTGATTAATTGTCAAATCATAAAATATTAAAATTCAATTTCTTCATCCATCACACAATCGTCACGTTGTGGATAACATAATAATTAAAGATTATTTTAAGTATCAAGTATGATGACATTAATATCGGCAATTTCCAAATTCATTTTCCGTACCAATCACATAATATTATATCATCCCTCGCTGTATATATTCGATAATAACTGATGATATAACTAAACACAATGAAACGAAATGTCTCACTACAATGATTAGTACAATATTAGGTTACTTGATCTGAGGATGTCATTCTGACGAAAACTGATCAAAGTTAATTCAAATCGATTATCATTCACGAATAAAATGAAGCAATCATTTCAGCAGTATAATTATGTTGATTATTTTGAAAGAACCATTACTATATATGAATAACAATATGTTGGAGGCCAGATTAAGCCAAACGTGTAGAAATCCCAAGTTATATTTTGCGTTCCAACATTCACAATGTTAGAGCATGCAAGAACAATCAAACAAACGAATCTACAAATAATAAACGAATAAACATTATGTTAAGTATTTAGAAAATCATCTGAAATTCGAAATGCATACAAACGTTATCTGATGGATAAGATATTTACATATCCAAAATCATAGTCTGACCATGTTTGTTAATAATGTAATCCTTTCATCACAATTAGTTTATTCAATTAAACGACAGTATTCTGAATAAAATCATTCAATTCGAAATAATACAACTAAATTATGAAATAGATATTCATGTATGAGTTGTGGTATAAACGTTTCTCGTTAACCGTTATGATATACAAAATATAAAAAATTTAATTTATCATTTCAGAGATGAACTTATTATCGTCTTACGATGTGCGCATTGCCAACCAACAAATTATATTGTCAATGGTTATCCAACAGCATATTTGGATTCTGAAAGACAGAAATCACAATTATATATATATATATATATGTAATTATAAATGTAGTACAAGAATAAATCAAACTTTCATCTAATCACGTTAGTAGGTGGGGTCAGTGTATACAATCGCTTGTGGTACATTCACACGATCGCTATAAATTTATGTATCACTACACCAATACAAAATTATGGTCATTTTATGATGACACAATCACGCTGTACAAATTTGCACGTTTTCTCATTCTACAACAACGTGTTTGGTAGTAAATCGTCAAACCAAATATCTAGTTGAAATTATTCAGCAGGTGGAGTAACCTGATAAACAAAATCAGGAATTGTTTGTTGAAAATAATATTTATGAGTGAAGGAAAATAATAGGAAGGTGAGAGCGCATCAGATAGAAACAGAGCCTGTGCAACTTTGCTGTAGTTCTGAAGATGAGTAATCATAGTCAGTGAACTGCGATTTTATTTATTATCGGGCTAGCCAATTCACGTAAGACCGAAGTAACCAAAGTCGAGGTATACCGACTCCCTCATGTACATAAGATTACAAATATTTTTGACAAACGATTGCCTTCATAATAAACTGCTTATCGGTATAATTTTATCACGAACCTTCGTGAATGAAAAGTCCGTTTCCTGCTGATCGAAAACTTCAAATATTCCAATAATCAAGAAAATTCATTTCAAGTAAATCCATTGGATGAAATACCAAATGACCATTTTTTCTGTGTGTAGATGTCGCAGTCATTGTTCGAGTAAAAGTAATGTGCATCAACTTTACATTCATCATCACTTCATTCAGTTACTTGAAACAATATAATACGAACATGTTATCAGGGTGAGAAAACCTGTCAACAAAAACTTGTCTAATATTGAGAACTATAATTATTCTCGAAAGACTCTGAATAGATTTTGGCAATAATACTAATCGAAAGTTAACAATAAGAATTCTTTCGGTGAACCAGAAGTTAAAAGTTTTACATTCTCATGTAAGTACTTGATAACTGGATCTGCTAAACACCATAATAAAGAGAGCCTTTGTTTTCCGAAACTTGTCTATTACAATGATGTTCATGCAATAATGATAGGCATAATAATATCAGAATGTATTAGTACATGATTCTATTTCTTGGAATGAGATTGATTAATACACTCGCATAACATCGCATAGTTATATCGTTATTGAAAAACGACCGCACAAATAATCAACTGGCATCGAACGCTTTACAATTTTGATTGTCTCTGCGTTGAAAGACGTTTAGAAAATGAATGGAGCGACAGGTTGAAATACGCAAGCTGATATTATATCACAGAACATTCTTTGCGCATAATAATATCGGAATGTATATCAGTCCATCAATATCATATCGTGGGATGATATTGCATCGTACACTTGCGTAGCAACCCACCATTGTAACGTCATAACGGTCAATTCTTATGAGCTCGATTGTATTCAAGTTTGAAACATACGTTTCATTACCATAATACTTAACACAAGTTCATATGACCAATCTTCCATCTCATTCGGGTCAGATCAACATTCACGTTTTGTGATAATTATACAATTTTTAGCTAGCTTGCTGATCTATTCATTTTCACTCATATTTTCTCTACTGATAACTCCTATAAACATTGATGAGTGCGTGATGTTATAATTTATGTTATCATTATGTTATGGATTCTGTCATGTAGTAAAACCAGACACATAATTATATCTAATATCGATCTATGCTGAACGATACAGAAATTCGACTAGAAATAATTGAAAATGTACTCTTCATAAAATTAAATCGGTGTACAAGAGGCCTGCCAGTTAACAGGCTAGAGCGATTCGTCACAAACTCTTACACATTGACTGTCATCGTTTGCGCACTTACACTAAAAATATCAGTCAGCGTGTGAAAGCACATTTGCACTAGGTCATCGAGAAGAACAGTTTGATTGAGGCACATTTTCAAAACATAAGCTCATATGGGACGACTTCACAGTAAAAGTCATGAGTGGTTCTCTTTGTTCAGGTGTGGATCAGCATGAAACCTGTCGAGCGTAACGCATCTGTGACTTCAACAAACAGGCATGTAATGTACGTTATGTAGAGAGGAATATGCAGCCCACAGATGAGACAATAAGGAGATAAAGAGACGGCGGATCGCGGCAATATATTTACATATTGAAAGAGGGCATCGCATAACAATTCTTTGTGACGTAGACAATAGAGTAGTTATTCTTGATAAAATTCTTCATTAGATGAGCGCGCAAACCCCTTAAGTAGTAACTTTTTTTTCACGTGTAATTGTGTTTTTCGGAAAGTTATCATTCTCAAGGTATTATACTGATTTAGCACAATTTATCTTATTTACATGGTGCACTTTGCTTCATGAAAGCAAACTTTCTTAATTTTTATCAATCAATACATATTTGTCGTTGGATAACTTTTTTAATTTCTGAATACACTAATTCATACCTACTTATTGACTGAAAAAGACTCTTAAACTTCATAACTGAACCTCTTATCTTTAAAATCCGCTACTGATTTTTAGTATTCACACAGTTAATACATAATGAGTTATACCGTTAGATATTTGAGTTAATTAGACAAGCAATTATCCCACACAATTTTCCATTATTACAAATAATTCAATTGAAATAGAAATTTCTCCAACTTTCGAAGCACCCAAAAGATCAAAATCTGCAAATCCCGAAACGTCTTCAAAGAACAAACCTCAACATAATGATTTAAAGCCAAAATATGTGTTTACAACCCAAGGAGTTGAATGCTCCATCCGAATCCGTTAATAGTAGTGATGACCATGGCAGCGAGATACGACAGTTACAAAACTCACTTGCCCAAATTAACGCTAAATTCAACCTGTTGGCACCCCTCACGCACTTATGGGCCACGAATTATGATATAAACGTCGAAGAATTAGCCAAAGCGGAATATATCCTAGATTTTGTAGCTGAGGAAGTTACTAAAAGAATAATATCTTCCTGCAATGCGATTGCATATAACCTCTCCGAGCGCACCTCCACGATTTCGCCTAAGGATACTTGTCTACAAGCGTGTGATATGGCAAACGTCATCTGTCAAGTCATACGCCTCAGAAAAAAATCCGAAAAATTTTATTATTGCTCGTTCAATCTGCAATAAAAAGACAGATATAGTCATGTTTGCTACTCTCTGCCAACAATCACTTATCATGATATCTGAGGCATAGACCTGCCGTAATATTTCTGATCTTACTACATCTCTTGAAAACTATGATCTGTTTCGAAATCAAAGGTTACAATGAAGAGGTGGATGATGTCTCATATATGCTCACTTAAGCCTAAACTCATTATCATGTGGTTTATCGGAATTAAACAGATTGCCAGATTCTGTGTGGATCGTTCTGAACCCTCAAACGCAGTTTCCTTACTGTTCGGCTGTGTCTACCGACAGCCTAATGCACCAACAGGAGATCTAGCATTACTGTCAGAAGTATTCACTTTTGTTTCATCCCTTTCGTTCACAAGCAAGGTTATTTGTGGGGACTTCAGCATGCCTGAAATCTCTTGGTTCCCAGTCAAAGCACCTAGATGATTCGATTCGTTTATTGATTGCTTAGAGCTCGGAGAGTGGACTCAACATGTTGACGTCCCAACCAGAAATCAAAATACATTGGATTCGGTTTTCACCAGCAATCTCATTCCTCACACTGTATATGTTGGAAAAAAGTTCCTCAGTAGCGATCATAATATTGTCATATGCAGCCTTGATATAGGAGCTACAACTATAAAATGTAAATCCACTACACTTCGTAGGGACTTTCGTAGGACTGATTGGTCGGACTTTCGGAATTACCTCAGAAGCATTGACTGGACTTACTACTTTGCCGCACACAATATAGACGAAATAATGAATGTATTTTATCACAACACAAATAGCATTTTCAAAAAATTTGCAATCACACAGGAAAAGCGTGCTGTTCAACTGAAAAATGAATCCTCTGAACTTATAAAACTCCTATGGAATAAATTTAATGCTTCAAAGTGAAAGGAGGGAGCATATTCATTAAGGACAATCAAGTGTATGAAGACCCTTAAAGTATCGCAGAGTTGTTTTGTGAACATTTTTGTGCCACATTAACAAACGAGTCACACCTGACACAAACCTTTCCTGTGAAATTGCTAGTGTTCAATTTAGTGTACAGAACATTTCCAAGGCGATTAGTACACTGAAGCACTCTTACACTGAATGACCAGATGGTATCCCAGCCAGCATGCTGAAAAATGGTAGCAATGATCCGTGTGTTATTCTTCTCAAGCTATTTACTATATCACTCCCTACAGTATTACCCTAATAACTGGAAGACCACAAATATCATTACCACAATAATCCAGGCCTACTGCGCATGTTCAAATTTACCGAACCACAAAAATAACTTCGGTAGTATCTAGGGGTATGGAGAAAACGGTTAAGGCAGATTTACTACAACATCTACCCAGTAACAATCTGATATAAACCTCACAGCATGGGTTCTTGAGGTCAAGGTCGTGTGATACATGTCTGTTATATTATTTCAACGATATCACGCATAAACAAGACAAAAGGCTCCTATTACAGTCGTTTTCTTCGATTTTAAAACGGCTTCTACTGCAACTAAAGTCATTCGGAATCATCAACCCACTACACTTACGGTTTGCTTCATTCCTAAATGGGCAACAACAAACGGTTAAGTACAATGACTGTCTTTCATCACCAAGACCAATAACCAGTGTGAGTATCCAGTGAAGAGACTTAGGTTCACTCTTGTTTCTGATGTACATAAATGATATATGTAATGGTACAAAATTTGGAAGTGCATACTTATATGCCGGTGAACTGAAAATAGCATACAGCCTGAAGATCTGGACGAAAATAAACCTACGATTCGGGGTGATCTTGATAACTCAACTACATGGAGCGAGACATGGCAACTACCGTTTGATCACAACTAATATGGCATAATGCATTTTAGAAAGCGTCACCTTGATACACCACTCCATTTATAAAAAATTAGGGCTCAGACACTTATATCAGCGCTGACTATTCCCGGAACTCACACCACGTCCCGAAGCACTCTTAAATAGTCTACCAAATATTTAGATAAACCTCAGGAACGAATTATAGACTATGAACATATTGTTTCCTCAATACCACCCATACGTGTATCAAGAAATGATAGACAAAACCTCCTGCTCCTACTCACAGTATTAGGTTACGCCTTTGAGCTATTACCCGTGACTTTTCTATAAATTGAAAATTCCAATCATTATTTTCATATCTTCGAAACAGTTTCAGTTTTTATTTCTAGTAGACAGACAGATACAAATTCCGTGTATCATTGTGAGTTCCTTCTTGTTTAAATATTAACAGTTTAACAAATTTTTATCTCCCCAATTCATTAACATGCAAAAACACCTTTCCTGCCTTCAAACTTATCGCTAATTAATTTTTGACATTATTTCAACTCTTTTTTTCTCTTTCACCTCTTTCCAGCTCCCTGTCCTTCCTATCTCCAAACTACATATTAACTGACGCATCTTACAAATTATACCAGTAGTTTACCTAAAATCAGTGTGATATGCTACGTGGATATATTTTTTGGCAAAGTTGTCTGGATTGCTTGTAATATGGAGCTCGTAGAGAAAGCTAATTCCGATAAGGTATACAAAAAAAATTGAGAGTAGAATAGAGACCATTATTTACAATCAACCATTAAACGTAAGAGAGCCTAACATCACAAAAGGAGGGAGGGTGGTGTATCTGTCCAACATTCATGATGGTGGGGCGATAACCTCAACCTACCCATGTCTGTCTGTAGAACATTTTGTTTGCTTACAGCTCCTTACGATATCCCAGGATGTCACAAATCTATGATATTGATGTTACTTTTCCTTGTTAACCTCGTCTACGTCTCACGTCTGCAACCTTGCACTGGTTTTTACTTCCTAAAGAGAAATCTCATTACAAGCTGGTCTGGACACCTATACTGAAAAAGAGCTCATTCATAACTTCTTGAGCCACAGAGTTAAAAATAAAAAGAATAAATAAAATAAGATTAAAACATATCACTGAACCTCACTATTACATTATATTTTGTGAATCAACATTATTTCTAACAACTTGATTCTTCTGAATTTCCTCTATTCATACGACTAACTTCCTACTGAATTGTCTTTATTAACCTACATAAGCGCAGGTGTTCTGATATTAAAAAAAGTCTGAGTTAATATACATTTGTTTTATCCATGAACGTATGTGAGAAGCCGTTGCTCAGATTCGGACAAGAATATTTTCTGTTCCGCTCTTCGTCCCGTTTTCTTCATTACTCTTTTTTCAGCACCTTAATCCTATCCTCAAATATTAGTTTGGATATTTGCAGTAGTCTTGCTCACCCTACCCGAGAACATGTGAAATCATTAGCTGATGAATATCAGCCAGACTGTTGTACATTTACCTCATCGATTCTTGCTATATGCAAACCTGTCTCTACCATGAATCGTTCCACAAACGATAAGATGATAGTCGTAACGCGACCTTCGTAACTCGCGCCAATTATTCGCACTGTACATTGGATCTATAGGAATCCAATGAATCTCGTGAAATGTTCCCGTAACAGTATACCGATTCAAAAGAAATACGTTGCCAATTTTAACACTTTCATCTTGCCTGTAAATTGGCATGATTTGGTAACATGTTTGTTAGTTGAGAATAAATTTTTCTTCTTCTTATCATTATTAATATACTATTTCTACCTTAGAAATAAACCAAATGAAACTTACTACTTAGTATAAAAGAAATAAACGAAAATATTTTCACTTCACTGGAAACGAAACTTATTTTAGTATAGCAACATTTCATCTTACATAAAAACGATAATAGACGATTTAACACTATCATTTGTTGATATATTTAATCGAGCGTTACACAATTCAAGGTCTTCTACGCCTTGTAGTTGGTCTTGTTCCGTTTCCCCCTCCATGTTTTCTTTTTACATTAATTAGTTCGGATGAATTGAAAAACGGTGTAAAATAGAATGTTTCTGGACACATGCTGAATGAAGTGCAGTTAATATATGCACATGATCTGTTCAAACAAAACCATCCTTCCTCCAAATTGTAATGATCGACACGCTGATAAAAGTTTTCGAAATCAAGAGAGGAAAAAAATTAAAAATAGTTGTGAAAGAGCTACCACAAGAATTATCATTCTATCAATAATTCTTCAAATTTCAATAAAACTTTATTAAATTGCTTCTTTCTTCAGTACGTTTTGGAAGTATGTTCGCTATGTAAATGAAACAATAAACTACTCTTCTAGTGACTGTTTATATTTATGTTGAATTATTTCTTGCAAACGACATTAAACACATTATTATGATAACGTATATAGGGTCCATTGAGATCAGAACCGACACAAATTTTCTGGACGTTAGTGTGTGATATTATTGTGAAGGGCAGTAAATGAGAAATGTTCAGAAAGAAGAAAAATTTAGTTACCACCAATCCTTCACTTTTAATAGTAGGAGTTGTATTGAGTCAATCTCAAATACGAATATAGTGACATCGAGTTACAAAACGACTTTCGTGAAAAAGAAAATACGGTATTTCGTGATTAACTAAGATTGAGATAATACTTTCACATGAAAACGATCAAATATTATCTCAAGTTAATGACCGTCTTTCAAATCGTTCGAGCCATTCCTATTTAACGTTACAATGAACATGAAATCATAGGCAACACTCATGATATACTCAATAATTATGATTGTATAAAGCCATTAATGAAAGGGTAAATAATTTGTAAAAATAGATTTTGGACGCCCGAATAAATACATCAATAAACAAAAGTGTTAAATCATCTATTATCCTACGTTTTTATGCAAGATGAGATGTTGGTACACTAAATTTAGTGTAGACTAGGTGAGACTTCGTTTCGTTAATTTCTTGTTACGTCATCTCCAGTGAAGTGAAAATATTTTCATTTGTTTCTTCTACACTAAGTCGTTAGATTATTTCAAGTTATTTCTAAGTGAGAAATAGTAGATATAGAAAATTAACTTCAGCTTTCCTTGATTTCGGAAACCGTTGGAAGTCAGATATGCACTGTGTCTAGTCCGATTTCAAAACACAGTTTTCCTGGGTAAGAACGGTTTTATCATTAATGTTTGCAATTCCTTCTGAAGACAGGTGACCAAATGTTTGATGATGGATAACAATAAAATGACAATAGATTGACCATTTCACCGTTCACCGGTAACTATAGCGAGTATATAATTATTGACTAGTTGAAAGAACAACAGATTGAGTTGTTCCAGTGTAGTACTAAAAAAATAGAAAATAGAATTCTGAGAAATAATTCATCTCCGACTATTATTCCATATGCATTTTAAATATGCGACAGCTCTATATCAAAAAAAATATGATTGAAACAGTATTCACTGATTAAATCAAAGGCTTCTACATTCATATTAAAACGTGAATCACAAATCATTTTAAATGAAAATTACAATGATCTAGCTACAATTTGCTGTTCATAAAATATAGTCATTTATAAATCATGAAACATTGTTGATTATCCAATACTTTTTCGTTAAGAATGCCACATTTTCAGTTTCATTATCTTTTGAACTGATAACGTACGTGAATATTGATAAGTTAGAATATTCATATTAAGCACAATCAAAAGAGAATGTCGGCTTTGTTGACGAATTCTGAAAAACGTAATTCGGACAAGGACTTCTCATACTTACATATGAATGACATTGCACTTTGAATGAATAGTTGTTGAGATATGCATAACTTAAAAGAAACTTCATTTTATTTCAGCCATTGAGACCAGAATTAGATCACATTTGGCCCAGTTGTGGAAAATAGTCCCTGACAGAATTATTTTGGTAAGAGTGCATGTAAATGTATGTTGACCTAGTTTTAGAAGCAAAACACAGATTTCAGAAGCATACAAATAGGTCAACTGAAATGTTGGAACTCGTGCTTTTAGTGACCTTGTAGTGCCTCCACATAAACTTGAGTTCGCTCATATTTCATTTGATTGAGCCTTTTGATTAACTTATGTTAACAAGCCATTTGTTTAGCAACAACTCATATGTACCATTGGTATTTGTTTTTTCAAAGTATCGTTTACGTTCATTGTGGCAAACCACAAATAATAATAAAAGACCACAGACAGACCGGGCTGACAAACTAGCGAGCGAATATGCGAATGGTCGAATGAATTAATAAGATTAAAATGTTCGTATATATACAAACGAAAATGTCTGAGTAATGGTGATATTGAAGAGATTAACATTAAAGCAAAAAGGATGAGTAAGCGCATAGGCGTAAGCAATGCTCAGTCGTACAAGCCCATACAAAGCAGATAATAAAAATACCAGTGGTACATATGAGTTGTTGCTATACAAATGGCTTGGTTACATAAGTTAATCAAAAGGCTCAACCGAATTAAATATGAGCGAACTCAAGTTTATGTGGAGGCACTACAACCTCATGGGGAAGGTATTCATACCATTTTTCAAAAATATAGCACAAGTTTGAAATACGCACTATGATTTCAGGGCACGAATGTAATTTGCAAAGACATGTCTCGTTTGAGCGTGAATAAATGACCTGTTAGTATCCGTTGGTCTTGTCATGTGTAAGGAGACTGACTAGTGTAAAAAATGACCGAACTCATTGACTCACTCATGCCAGTCATTGTAGTATTCAGGATTTTGGACTAAAATAACCTTGTGAGAGCAACAACAAACTTGCTCTTATTTATGAGGCAATAGTTGGGATAAGATGCATCATGTTAATCACGTTTAGGATATCTAGTAATGCAGCAGATATCCGGTCATATACATCAAATATAGGCACTAAATTTACACAAATAATCAGTAAATGTCGACAAATGTCTGCACTCACAATTAACTGAGCATGATTTGCATCAGTCATCTTCTTTTCACAGCGCAAGCTAGACTCAATATTTTGAAGTTTGACCGAGAGTGATAGGTGATTTTCATTTCAAATTGCTGATAGTTTTAGAAGTATAATTTCCAACATACTTTTCTAAAGACTGGGAGTTATTGAAAGATTTCTAATCAATATGAAAACGTACTCGCACTGAATTATTCGTGAACTCAATTCAGTTCATCGACTAGCTAAATGACTTTTAATTCAACTTCACTATTATTGCATCTCTCATTACCGTGTATGATGATGATCATATATACTGAGTTGATTTCAATTAATATACGCAATAATTTAATTATATATTTTATACGAGGAGATATGAATATGAAAAACATGGACAGTGCGCAGCTGAAGATCCTAAAATCGGTGCGTCTATTGTTACTTTAAAGCTGTTCTTGAAATTTATAACGAAACAGATCTTTTGAAGTATGTGATTTAATTATATTGATCATTACCTAATTTCATCAATGATTGATTGTAACGTGAAGTTATTCTCTTGTAATAATTGCCAAAATTAATCACTCTTGAGGAAAAACAATTATTGCTTATGTGAACCTGTAACTTACTACAGAGATTTGTACTTAAGCAATGTGGGCAATCAAACGATGTCGCTTCATTCCATCATCTTGTCTAATGTGTAACCTAAACGATGCATTTGTCATACGAATTGAACTATAGAACATGATTCGATTTATTAAATCCACTTTGTACACGTTAATGCTTGCTTATGAAGCCGTTTTCACGTCAGTAGGACGATACATGGAAAGATCTGAATGTCAAACATCAGCTACCCATAAATCAACTCATGCAGCAACCTTACGAATTTGATGAACAACAGGAAAATATCCTGGATCTACTCGAATTCTCACATACACTTGTCAAAATAAAATGCTATTTATCATTATTAGCCAGATTATGTGTATGAATAGATAAACAGGATGAGATAAACAGAAACAAAAACAGAATGTTTTGTTTGATTTAATTTATTACAGCACACTGAGACGCAATAACATCCCAGCATTCGAACATTATATAATGTATGTGTGTGTGTCAACAATTATGAACAAATTACTTGTATGCATCACTTCACTACAAAAGAGTGTAAACTGGACTTTGGTGCCTAATTATTGAGTATATCATGAGTGTTGCCTATGATTTCATGTTCATTGGAATGTTAAATAGGAATGGCTCGAACGATTTGAAAGACGGTCATTAACTTGAGATAATATTTGATCGTTTTCATGTGAAAGTATTATCTCAATCTTAGTTATTCACGAAATACCTTATCTTCTTTTTCACGAAAGTCGTTTTGTAACTCGATGTGACTATATTCGTAGTTGAGATTGACTCAATACAACTCCTATTATTGAAAGTGAAGGATTAGTGGTAACTAAATTTTTCTTCTTTCTGAACATTTCTCATTTACTGCCCTTCACAATAATATCACACAACAACGTCCAGAAAATTTGTGTCGGTTCTGATCTCAATGGACCCTATATACGTTATCATAATAATTTGTTTAATGTCCTTTGTGAGAAATAATTCAACATAAATATAAACAGTCACTAGAAGAGTAGTTTATTGTTTCATTTACATAGCGAACATACTTCCAAAACGTACTGAAGAAAGAATACGGATTTCCAGGTTGGTTGTTATGCAGGCAAGCACGCGGAAGAGTAAATTTCTCTTTTACCTTTATTTAGCTAATTACATTTTGCATCGATGGCTTATTTGTGGCATATTATAACACTGGCCACTCAATATTCACAAAATAGACTATATGACTGAGCTTTGTTAAAAAAGCAATCTTTTGAAAGCAATTTAATAAAGTTTTGTTGAAATTTGAAGAATAATTGATGAATGATAATTCTTGTGGTAGCTCTTTTACAACTATTTTCAATTTTTTTCTTCCCTTGATTTCGAAAACTTTTATCAGCGTGTCGATCATTACAATTTGGAGGAAGGATGGTTTTGTTTGAACAGATCATGTGCATATATTAACTGCACTTTATTCGGCATGTGTCCAGAAACATTCTATTTTATACCGTTTTTCAATTCATCCGAACTAATTAATGTAAAAAGGAAACATGGAGGGGGAACGGCCACGAAACGACCTACAAGGCGTAGAAGACCTAGAATTGTAAAAAGCTATTATTGAAACGGTGAATAATTTGTCAAAATAGATTTTGAACGCCCGATTAAATACATCAATAAATGAGAGTGTTAAATCGTCTATTATCGTTTTTATGCAGGAAGAAATGTTGGTACACTAAAATAAGTTTAGTTTCCAGTGAAGTGAAAATATTTTCGTTTATTTCTTTTATACTAAGTAGTAAGTTTCATTCGGTTTATTTCTAAGGTAGAAATAGTATATTAATAATAATAATAATGATAAGAAGAATTTATTCTCAACTAACAAACATGTTACCAAATCATGCCAGTTTACAGGTAAGATGAAAGTGTTAAAATTGGCAACATATTTCTTTTGAATCGGTATACTGTTACGGGAACATTTCACGAGATTCATTGGATTCCTATAGATCCAATGTACAGTGCGAATAATTGGCGCGAGTTACGAAGGATGCGTTACGACTATCATCTTATCGACTGTGGAACGATTCATGGTAGAGACAGGTTTGCATATAGCAAGAATCGACGCGGTAAATGTACAAAAGTCTTATTGATATTCATCAGCTAATGATTTCACATGTTCCTGGGTAGGGTGAGCAAGACTACTGAAAATATACAAACTAATATATGAGGATTGGATTAAGGTGCTGAAAAAAGAGTAATGAAGAAAACGGGACGAAGAGCGGAACAGAAAATATTCTTGTCCGAATCCGAGCAACGGCTTCGCACATACGTTCATGGATAAAACAAATGTATATTTACTCAGACTTTTTTTAATATCAGAACACCTGCGCTTATGTAGGTTAATAAAGACAATTCAGTAGGAAGTTAGTCGTATGAATAGAGGAAATTCAGAAGAATCAAGTTGTTAGAAATAATGTTGATTCACAAAATATAATATAATAGTGAGGCTCAGTGATATGTTTTAATCTTATTTTATTCATTCTTTTTATTTCTAACTCTGTGGCTCAAGAACTTATGAATGTGCTCTTTTTCAGTATAGGTGTCCAAACCAGCTTGTAATAAGATTTCTCTTTAGGAAGTAAAAACCAGTGCAAGGTTGCAGAAGTGAGACGTAGACGAGGTTAACAAGGAAAAGTAACATCAATATCACAGATTTGTGACATCCTGCAATATCGTAAGGAGCTGTAAGCAAACAAAATGTTCTACAGACAGACATGGGTAGGTTGAGGTTATCGCCCCATCATCATGAATGTTGGACAGATACACCACCCTCCCTCCTTTTGTGATGTTAGGCTCTCTTACGTTTAATGGTTGATTGTAAATAATGGTCTCTTTTCTACTCTCAATTTTTTTTTGTATACCTTATCGGAATTAGCTTTCTCTACGAGCTCCATATTACAAGCAATCCAGACAACTTTGCCAGACAATATATCCACGTAGCATTGATTTTAAGCAAACTAATGGTATAATTTGTAAGATGTGTCAGTTGATATGTAGTTTGGAGATAGGAAGGACAGGGAGCTGGAAAGAGGAGAAAGAGAAAAAAAATGTTGAAATAATGTCAAAAATTATTGAGCGATATGTTGGTAGGCAGACAAGGTGTTTTTGCATGTTAATGAATTGGGGAGATAAAAATTTGTTACACTGTTAATACTTAAACAAGAGGGAACTCACAATGATACACGGAGTTTGTATCTGTCTGTCTACTAGAAATAAAAACTGAAACTGTTTCGAAGATATGAAAATAATGATTGGAATTTTCAATTTTGAGAAAAGTCACGTGTAATAGCTCAAAGGCGTAACCTAATACTGTGAGTAGGAGCAGGAGGTTTTGTCTATCATTTCGTGATACACGTATGGGTGGTATTGAGGGAACAATATGTTCATAGTCTATAATTCGTTGCTGAGGTTTATCTAAAAATTTGGTGGACCATATAAGAGTGCTTCGGGACGTGGTGTGAGTTCCGGGAATAGTCCGCGCTGATATAAGTGTCTGAGCCCCAATTTTTTATAAATGGAGTGGTGTATCAATGTGACGCTTTCTAAAATGCATTATGCCATATTAGTTGTGGTTAAACGGTAGTTGCCATGTCTCGCTCCAGGTAGTTAAGTTATCAAGATCACCCCGAATCGTAGCTTTATTTTGTCCAGATCTTCAGGCTGTATGCTATTTTCAGTTGATGGGCATATAAGTATGCACTTCCAAATTTTGTACTATTACATATATCATTTATGTACATCAGAAACAAGAGTGAACCTAAGTCTCTTCACTGGATACCCACACTGGTTATTGGTCTTGGTGATGAAAGACAGTCATTGTACTTAACCGTTTGTTGTTGCCCATTTAGGAATGAAGCAAACCGTAAGTGTATTGGGTTAATGATTCCGAATGACTTTAGTTGCAGTAGAAGCCGTTTTAAAATCGAAGAAAACGACTGATACTAGAAGCCGTTTGTCTTGGTTATGCGTGATATCGTTGAAATAATATAACAGACATGTATCACACGACCCTGACCTCAAGAACCCATGCTGTGAGGTCGATATCAGATTGTTACTAGGTAGATGTTGTAGTAAATCTGCCTTAACCGTTTTCTTCATACCCCTAGATACTACCGAAGTTATTTTTGTGGGTCGGTAAATTTGAACGTGCGCAGTAGGCCCGGATTTAATTGTGGGAATGATATGAGTGGTCTTCCAGTTATTAGGGTAACACTGTAGGGAGTGATATAGTAAATAGCTTGAGAAGAATAACACACAGATCATTGCTACCATTTTTCAGCATGCTGGCTGGGATACCATCTGGTCCTTCAGTGTAAGAGTGCTTCAGTGTACTAATCGCCTTGGAAATGTTCTGTACACTAAATTGAACACTGGCAATTTCACAGGAAAGGTTTGTGTCAGGTGTGACTCGTTTGTTAATGTGGCACAAAAATGTTCACAAAACAACACTGCGATACTTTAATGGTCTTCATACACTTGATTGTCCTTAATAAATATTCTCCCTCCTTTCATTTTGGAGCATTAAATTTATTCCATAGGAGTTTTATAAGTTCAGAGGATTCATTTTTCAGTTGAACAGCACGCTTTTCCTGTGCGATTGCAAACTTTTTGAAAATGCTATTTGTGTTGTGATAAAATACATTTATTAGTTCATCAGTATTGTTTGCAGTAAAGTAGTTTGTCCAGTCAATGCTTCTGAGGCAGTTACTGAAGTTTGACCAATCAATCCTACGAAAGTCCCTACGAAGTGTGGTGGATTTATACTTTATAGTTGTAGCTCCTATATCAAGGCTGCATATGACCATATTATGATCGCTACATGGGAACTTTTTTCCAACATAAACAGTATGAGGAATGAGATTGCTGGTGAAAACCAAATCGAATGTATTTTGATTTCTGGTTGGGACGTCAACATGTTGAGTCCACTCTCCGAGCTTTAAGCAATCAATAAATGAATCGAATCATCTAGGTGCTTTGACTAGGAACCAAGAGATTTCAGGCATGCTGAAGTCCCCACAAATAACCTTGCTTGTGAACGGTAGGGATGAAAAAAAGTGAATACTTCTGACAGTAATGATAGATCTCCTGTTTCTGAATTAGGCTGTCGGTAGACACAGCCGAACAGTAAGGAAACTGCATTTGAGGGTTCAGAACGATCCACACAGAATCTGGCAATCTGTTTAATTCCGATAAATCACATGATAATGAGTTTAGGCTAGAGTGGGCATATATGAGGCATCATCCACCTCTTCATTGTAATCTTTGATTTCGAAACCGATCATAGTTTTCAAGAGATGTAGTAAGATCAGAAATATTACGGCAGGTCCATGCCTCAGATATCATGATAAGTGATTGTTGGCAGAGAGTAGCAAACATGACTATATCTGTCTTTTTATTACAGATTGAACGAGCAATAATAAGATTTGTCGGATTTTTTTCTGAGGCGTATGACTTGACAGATGACGTTTGCCATATCACACGCTTGTAGACAAGTATCCTTAGGCGAAATCGTGGAGGTGCGGTCGGAGAGGTTATATGCAATCGCATTGCAGGAAGATATTATTCTTTTAGTAACTTCCTCAGCTACAAAATCTAGGATATATTCCGCTTTGGCTAATTCTTCGACGTTTCTATCATAATTCGGGGCCCATAAGTGCATGAGGGGTGCTAACAGGTTGAATTTAGCGTTAATTTGGGCAAGTGAGTTTTGTAACTGTCGTATCTCGCTGCCATGGTCATCACTACTATTAACGGATTCGGATGGAGCATTCAACTCCTTGATTTGTAAACACATATTTTGGCTTTAAATCATTATGTTGAGGTTTTTTTTTTGAAGACGTTTCGGGATTTGCAGATTTTGATCTTTTGGGTGGTTTAAAAGCTGGAGAAATTTCTATTTCAATCGAATTATTTGTAATAATGGAAAATTGTGTGGGATAATTGCTTGTCTAATTAACTCAAATATCTAACGGTATAACTCATTATGTATTAACTGTGTGAATACTAAAAATCAATCGCGGATTTTAAAGATAAGAGGTTCAGTTATGAAGTTTAAGAGTCTTTTTCAGTCAATAAGTCGGTTTGAACTGGTGTATTCAGAATTTAAAAAAGTTATCCAACGACAAATATGTATTGATTGATAAAAATTAAGAAAGTTTGCTTTCATGAAGCAAAGTGCACCATGTAAATAAGATAAATTGTGCTAAATCAGTATAATACCCTGAGAATGATAAATTTCCGAAAAACACTATCACACGTGAAAAAAAGTTACTACTTTAGGAGTTTGCGCGCTCATCTAATGAAGAATTCTATCTAGAATAACTACTGTATTGTCTACGTCACAAAGAATTGTTATGCGATGCTCTCTTTCAATATGTAAATATATTGCCACGATCCGCCCTCTCTTTATCTCCCTATTGTCTCATCTGTGGGCTGCATATTCCTCTCTACATAACTTACATTACATGCCTGTTTGTTTAAGTCACAGATGCGTTAAGCTGGATAGGTTTCATCCTGATCCACACCTGAACAAAGAGAAGCACTCATGACTTTTACTGTGAAGTCGTTATGTTTTGAAAATGTGCCTCCATCAAACTGTTCTTCTCGATGACCTAGTGCAAATGTGCTTTCAGACACTGACTAATATTTTTATTATAAGTGCGCAAACAATGACAGTCAATGTGTAAGAGTTTGTGACAAATCGCTCTAGCCTGTTAGCTGGCAGGCCTCTTGTACAACGATTTAATTTTATGAAGAGTACATTTTCAATAATCTCCAGTCGAATTTCTGTATCGTTCAGCATAGATCGATATTAGATATAATTATGTGTCTGGTTATACAACATGACAGAATCCATAACATAATGATTACAGAAATTATAACATCACGCACTCATCAATGTTTATAGGAGGTATCAGTAGAGAAAATATTGGTGAATGTGAATAGATCAGCAAGCTAGCTAACAATTGTATAATTATCACAAAACGTGAATGTTGATCTGACCCGAATGAGATGGAAGATTGGTCATATGAACTTGCGTTAAGTGTTATGGTAGTGAAACGTATATTTCGAACTTCAATACAAGCACATAAGAATCGACCATTATGACGGTATAATGGTGCGTTGCTATGCAAGTGTACGATGCAATATCATCCCACGATATGATTTTGATGGACTGACATACATTCTGATATTATTATGCGCAAAGAATGTTCTGTGGTGTAATATCAGCTTGCGTATTTCAACCTGTCGCTCCATTCATTTTCTAAACGTCTTTCAACGCAGAAACAATCGAAATTGATCACCATGTGTATTATAACTGTAATTAATTTCTCAAACATTGTTCGACGAGACATCACGTTTGACAAGCGAAAAATATTGGAAGATGACGAAGTGATTATTATTCAGTCAACAATTCAATAAGTTTGCTATTCAAGCCAATAATAACAAGTAGTAGTCTCATGTAATTTAACTGTATCCCACATGTATCAACGCAATTAATTCTAACACGTTGAATTGCAGAGGTCGGCAAACATTACATATATGATATATTTAAATAGTTGTGTCTATCTCTAGTAAATATGTGAATGGTAATTGAGATGAAATAACTTGTGTACTTGATAAAATAACGACAAATTATAAAATAATTCATTGAATATTAAGCTTTATTATAATATTTCTTGATCTAGTACTCAGTTGAATGTAGAATATTGTCGCATTTCCACTTTTGTCAAAATTCATATAGTTGGTATTAATGTGTAGTACGATGTTATAGTTTGTTTGAATTGCATCATTTGCATCCGTGAGAAACAGTCGTTACGAAGTTTTTGACAGTCGATTTCACTGAAAAAGTACGGTGATTGAGTTCTAAAACAACGATAATTCCTGATACTCGGAGGAAAATGATTACTGATTTTACATATATAACGTAAAGGATCATACTGCAAAAATGTTGTTCCTTCAAATCTTTCTTAACGTTTCTAAATGTCTTAGGTCTATGTGATATATGGAGCTTCTACGTATTCCAGCAAGCTTAGCCTAGATATACCTTGAATGATGAAATTTCTAGTGTATATGAAACAACTGCCAATGCTTATAGCTGTTAAGCTCATCAAACATATGACTATGCATCATTCAATTTAATCGAAGGTTATATAAATCTGTTGGAAATCAATAAATGTTCTGTGATATAATATGAGCTTGCGTATTTCAACCTGTCGCTCCATGCATTTTCTAAACGTAGAAACAATCGAAATTGTAAAGCTTTCTAAGCCAGTTGATTATTCGTGTGGTCGTTTTTCATGCAGTGGGGTATGTCAGCAATGCACATTCATATTCTCACTTTTAACGTGATATTTCTAAGGCTAATAAAAATATTTTTTTGTGATTGAATAATAGTCGTGTATAACAACAGGTTTTTAGTCAAACGCAACCATTGTACATCAGATGAAGTTACTAGTTCGCATTTAGAATTTGTATGAAACTTATCGTACGTTGTCTAAATGAAATACTAGTTCAGTAAAGATTCAAAATCAATTAACGATATAATTATGCGATGTTATGCGAGTGTATTAATCAACCTCATCCCACGAAAGATAATCATGTACTAATACATTCTGATATTATTATGCATATAATTATTGCATGAACATCATTGTAATAGACAAGTTTCGGAAAACAAAGGCTCTCTTTATTATGGTGTTTAGCAGAACCAGTTATCAAGTACTTCCATGAGAATGTAAAATTTTTAACTTCTGGTTCACCGAAAGAATTCTTATTGTTAACTTACGATTAGTATTATTGCCAAAATCTATTCAGAGTCCTTCGAGAATAATTATAGTTCTCAATATTAGACAAGTTTTAGTTGACAGGTTTTCTCACCCTAATACACATGTTCGTCTTATATTATTTCAAGTAGCCGAATGAAGTGATGATGAATGAAACGTTGATGCACATCAATTTTACTCGAAAAATTACTACGACATCTACACACAGAAAAAATGATCATTTGGTATTTCATCCAATCGATTTACTTGAAATGAATTTTCTTGATTCTTGGAATATTTAAAGATTTCGATCAGCAGGAAATAGACTTTTCATTCACGAATGTCCGTGAAGAAACTATACCGGTAAGCAGTTTATTATGAAGGCAATCGCTTGTCAAAAATATTTTAATCTTATGTTCGTGAAGGAGTCGGTATACCTCGACTTTGGTTACTTCGGTCTTACGTGAATTGGCTAGCCCGATAATGAATAAAATCGCAGTTCACTGACTATGATTACTCATCTTCAGAACTACAGCAAAGTTGCACAGGATCTGTTTCTATCGGATGCACTCTCACCTTCCTATTATTTTCAACAAACAATTCCTGATTTTGTACATCAGGTTACTCCACCTGCTGAATATTTCAACTAGATATTTGGTTAGACGTTTTACTACCAAACACTTTGTTGTAGAATGAGAAAACGTGCAAATTTGTACAGCGTGATTATGTCATCATAAAATGACCATAATTTTGTATTGGTGTAGTGATACAATCATAATAAATTTTGAGCGATCGTGCAAATGTACTACAAGTGATTGTATACTCTGACACCACCTACTTACGTGATTAGATGAAACTTTGATTTATTCTTGCACTACATTTATAAATATATATATAATTTTGATTTCTGTCATTTTGAATCCAGATATGCTGTTGGATTACCATTGACAATATAATTTGTTGGTTGACAATGCGCACATCGTAAGTCGATATTAAATTTATCTCTGAAATGAAATTGTTTATGTTTTCTATATCATAGGTTAACGAGAAACGTTTATACCTTAACTCATGCATGAATATCTATTTCACAATTTAGTTGTATTATTTCGAATTGAATGATTTTATTCAGAATACTGTCGTTTAATTGAATAAACTAATTGTGATGAAAGGATTACATTATTAACAAACATGGTCATACTATGATTTTGGATATGTAAATATCTCAACCCTCAGATAACGTTTGTATGCATTTGGAATTTCATATGATTTTCTAAATACTTAACATAATGTTTCTTCATTTATTGACTGTAGATTCGTTTGTTTGATTGTTCTTGCATGCACTAACATTGTGAATGTTGGAACGCAAAATATAACTTGGGATTTCTACACGTTTGGCTTAATCTGGCCTCCAACATATTGTTGTTCATATATAGTAATGGTTCTTTCAAAATAATCAACATAATTATACTGCTGAAATGATTGCTTCATTTTATTCATGAATGATAATTGAATTATATTGACTTTATTCAGTTTTCGTCAGAATGACATCCTCAGATCACGTAACCTAACATTATACTTATCATTGTAGTAAGACGTTTCGTTTCATTGTGTTTAGTAATATCATCAATTATTATCGACTGAATACAGCTAGGAATGATATAAAATTTTATGATTGGTACGGAAATTGAATTTGGAAACTGCATGATGCCGATATTAATGTCATCCAATTTGATATTTACAATTAATCTCCAATTGTTATGTGATCCACAACGTGACGATTATGTGATGGATGAAGAATTTGAATTTGTTATATTTTATGATTTTGCAATTAATCACCATGATATTGTATTATTAGATTCACAATGATGCGAATTTAGGCAAGTGCAACAGCGTATATTGAATAGGTGAAATACGATATTTTAGGATACTAAGATCTTAAATATCAAATTGATGAGATGTTACTCCACATAAAATTTTAAACCACTTGATACAAATTTCGAAATGTACAATCATTGCCACGTTTGAACAAGTTCTTTTGATATCATTTTTTTTCCTCCTTTTTAGCGCCCAATACCTGTAGGACTGTCATCTTTCACAATTCATGGACTATGGTAAGATAAGATAATGATGTCACGTCGGACGAATGTTTCTGCAGCATTATAACTTTGAGTGATAAATTTGCTTATTGAAAATGAATTGTAACCCTAATGAAACTGATCCATTTTGATCGCATAAATGAGTGTAGAGTAGTCAGTTCATAGATGAACCTATTATTAATTGTAAGATGACAGATGAAGTAGAATTTCGGTGCCGTTATTAGCTGTGTATAAGTGAAACGTAAACGAATTAAAGACATGGCATATGTTTTTGAAGTCAAATGAACTTGCACAAAACCGTATTACGATAGTTAACTGAAGATGAGTAGCATTTGTGACGTGCAGTAATCTACCGATATGACACAAACACTCTACAACTCACATGTATAAGCTGAATGAAATGAAATATATTCAATCACTATAATAAACAGGTGCTGCATAATAAAAAAAGCTATTGAATGATTTAGTAGAGACATTGGGTTTTTCAGGTAACTTAGGAATTACTTATAAAAATAATGCTTTTCCTGTAACATTCAAAGATATTTGAACACGACAGTGGATTCATTTAGTAATGAAATCATGATTGACGTAGTCGGTACATTTGTATCACGCAAAAAACATTTGAATGAGACGACCTTATAATCAGCCTTCTTCCGTTAAATAAAATCGGGTTTTCACATTTGTTAATTAATTGTGTTTTCATTTTTTCGTGTGACAGGCCTCAATTTTACCCTAACATATCTCCTAATTGTACACCGACAGTAAAATTCAATTTGACACTTTTAGATGTGAGTTTAATGCAGTATTTGCCTGACCAATGTATCATTTATCAACATTTGTGATTGAATTTAGGAAACAGAATTGTGAGAAATAATTTTTCTCCGGCGGTTATTGCATATGCATTTCACATATACGATAGATGAATCACTAAATAAATGGTTTATTGAAACAGCATTCACTGGTTAAATGAAAGGCTTCTACATTCATCTTTAAACGTGAATTACATTCCATTATAATTTTGAATTGACTCATTTCATCAACATACAGGATTAGGAAGTGACAGGAGAAAATCTTCAATTTATTATTTGGCGGTGTAAGCGCGAAAATAAAAATTACAATAAACCAGCTTTAATTTGAAGTTGTTTAAATATAAGCATTTTCAAAACATGAAACATTGTTGATTATTCAATACTCTTTCGTTAAGAATGCCACATTTTCAGTTTCAACACTGTTTGGACTGTGAGTACTGATAAGTTAGAATATTCACAATAAGCACGATTGAAAGAGAATCTCAAACTTCCAGGCAAATTCTGAACAAAGTAATTTGGATAAGGACTGTGAATACTTACATTTGAATGACATTGCGCTTTGATTAAAAAATTGTGTAAATATACGTAACTAACAATAAACTCTATTTTATTTTAGCCATTGAGACCGGAATTGGATCACAAATGGCCCCGTTTAAGAAATTCCTCCCAGTCAGAATTATTTTGGTAAGAGTGCATGTAAATGTATGTGTACCCAGTTTTAGAATCAGAACACACATTTCGGAAGCACACAAATAGGTCGTCTTAAATGTTGGACCTAGTGTTTTAAGTGACCTCATGGGGAAATCATTCTTAACATTTTTCAAAATATAGCACAAGTTTGATTTGTAGGCACAATTGTAATTTGCAGAGACATGTCTCGTTTGAGCGTGAATAAACGACGTGTTATTATCCGTTCGTCTTGTCATGTGTAAGCAGATCGACTAGTGTAAAAAATGACCGAACTCATTGAATGACTCACGTGAGTCATTGTAGTATTCAGGATTTTGGATTAAATAACCAAGTGAGAGCAACAAACCTGCTCTCATTTAAAAGGCATTAGTTGCAATATTCCAGCGTACTAAGAATCTTCAAGTTAATCACATTCATGATGTCCAGTAATGCAGCGGGTATCCGGTTATGCAAGTCAAATACAGGCACTACATTTTGCACGAGTTATCAGTATATCAAGATAAATGTCTGCACTCGCTGTGATCTGAAGATGATATGCATCAGTCAACCAGTTTTCACAGCGCAAACTCAATTCAATATTCTCGAGCCCGAAGGACTTTTGCCTCAACTGGAATGATGTAAATCAGATAGTTTTCTTTTGGAATTTGGCCGAAAGTGTTTTGTTATTTTCGTTTCACATTGGTGATAGTTTTTTAAGTATAATTTCAAATATCTAATCTTAAAGACCGAAAGTACGTAAAGGATTTCTAATCGGTAAAGAAATATATTCACAGCGAATTAATTGTGAATTCAATTCAATTCATCGATTAGCTATATAACTTTCAATCCAACTTTATTTTCATTGCATCTATCATGACCGTGATCAATGATTATTATATATGCTGAGTTGATTTTCTGTAGAGAACTGAATAACTTGCTTACATGCTTTATTTAAGGAAACACGAATATGAAAAACATGGACAGTGTGCAGCTCAAGATCCTCGAATCGGTGGCGTCTACGGTTACTTCAAAACTGCTCTTGAACTTTATAACAGAACAGATTTTTTGAAGTATGTGATTTAATTCCTATTATCATAAATTGTATTTATTCGGTGTGTAGTTTCATCAATCACTGATTGTGACGTGAAGTTATTCACTTGTTATTCGTGCTATCACTAATCATTCTTGAAGAAAAATCGATATTTACTGATGTGAACCACTAACTTTCTACAAAGATTTGTACTTGAGCAATATATACAATCAAACTATGTCGCTTCATCCATCATCTTGTCAAACGTGTAACGTAAACGATGAATTTGTTATTCCAATTGAACTATTCAACATAATTCGATTTTATAAATACGAGTCGTACAAGATGCTATTAGTTTCTGAAGCCGTTTTCATGTCAGTAGGACGATACACGGAAAGATCTGAATGTCAATAAATGGCTACCAGTAAACGACCTCATACAGCAACGTTACGAATTTGAAGACAATCAGGAACAAATGCTTAATCTACTCACGAACTCACACACAATTGTCAAAATAAAATGATATTCATCCACAATAGCCAGATTATGTGTATGAAACTATAAACAGGATGAGATATGTGAATGTCATTCGAATGTTTTCTTTGATTTAATTTATCACAGCACACTGAGACGAAATAACATCGTTCCAAGCAATAGAACATTATATAATGTAAGTATATATGTCTACTAGTATGAATGAATCACTAATATACATCACTTTGCTACTATAGAGTGTAAACTAAACTTTGGTGCTTAATTATTGAGTATTACGTGAGTGTTGCTTATGATATCATGTTGTTTGGAATGTGAGTAAGGAATGGTTGGAACGATTCGAACGACGGTCATTCACGTGAGATGATATATGATCGTTCTCAATTTAAACGGATCTTCTCAGTTGCTAGATAACACATAGTTTATCACGAAACACCATATCTTCTTCGTTCACGGAAATCGTTTTGTAACTATATTCGGCGTTGAGATTGACTCAATTGAACTACTATTACCGATGGTGAAAATTTGGAGGTAACTCAAATCTTTTTTTCTCGGATCATTTCTCATTTACTTACCTTTACAATTAAATCGCAAAACAACGTTCAGACAGTTTGTTTCGGTTTTGATCACAGTGGACCATATATACGTTATCATAATAATGTGTTCAATGTCATTTGCAAGATATAATTCAACATAAATATAAATAGTCTATTGAAGTGTCTTTTGTTGTTTCATTTACATAGCAAACTTACTTCCAAAGCGTACTGAAGAAAGAATACGGTTTTCCAGGTTGGTTATTATGCAGGCAAGGACGTGGGAGAGTAAGTTTCTCTCTCACATTTATTTAGCTAATTACACTTTGCATCGATCGCCAAAGTGTGACCTATTATAACAGTGGCCACTTAATATATACAAAATAAACTATATGACTGAGTTTTGTCAAAAACTCAATTGTTAGAAAGCAATTTAATAAATGTTAGGTTTGTTGAAATTTTGAGAATAATTGGAGAATGATAATTTTTTGTTGTAGCATTTTTACAACTATTTTCAATATTTTTACTTTTCATGATTTTGCAACCTTTTATCAGCGTGTCGATCATTACAATTTGGAGGAATTACGGTTTTGTTTGAACAGATCGTTTGCACATATTAACTGCACTACATTTGGCACCTGTCCAGAAACATTCTATCTTATACCGTTTTTCAATTCATCCGTACTAATTAATGTAAAAAGGAAACATAGAGGGGGAACGGGCACAAGACGAACTACAAGGCGTAGAAGACCTTGAATTGTATAACGCTCGATTAAATATATCAATAAATGATAGTGTTAGATCATCTATTACCTTACGTTTTTATGCAGGATGAAATGTTGGTACACTAAAATTAAGTGTAGACAAAGCAAGACTACGTTTCGTTAATTTCTTGTTACGTCGTCTCCAGTGAAGTGAAAATATTTTCTTTGAATTCTTCTATACTGAGTAGTAAGTTTCATTCGGTTTATTTCTTAGTTAGAAATAGTATATTAATAATAATAATAATAATTTATTCTCAACTAACAAACATGTTACAAGAGATATGCCAATTTACAGGCAAGATCAAAGTGTTAAGATTAGCAGCATATTTCTTTTAAAACGGTATACAGTTACTGGAACATTTCACAAGATTCATTGTATTCCTATAGATGGAATGTACAATTCGAATAATTGGAGCGAGTTACGAAGGATGCGTTAATATTTCAATCAAAATGCAAAGTCATTCTAACGCAAGTATTCGCAGTCCTTATCCAAATTACTTTGTTCAGAATAGTTTTGGAACGTCAAATTTCTCTTTCAATTATGCTTATTGAGAATATTCTAACTTATCAGTACTCACCTACGTTATCAGTCCAAACAGTGTTGAAAATGAAAATGTGGCATTCTTAACAAAAGAGTATTGAATATTCAACAATGTTTCATGTTTTGAAAATGCTTATATTTAAACAACTTCAAATTAAAGCTGGTTTATTGTAATTTTTATTTTCGCGCTTACACCGCCAAATAATAAATTGAAGATTTTCTCCTGTCACTTCCTAATCCTGTATGTTGATGAAATGAGTCAATTCAAAATTATAATGGAATGTAATTCACGTTTAAAGATGAATGTGGAAGCCTTTGATTTAACCAGTGAATGCTGTTTCAATATATATATGTGAAAGGTATGTGGAATAACAGTCAAAGAAAAATTATTTTTTCAGAATTCTATTTCCTATTTTATTTGGTCACGGAAGTACTACACTAGAACAAGTCAATCTGGTGTTCTTTCAACTAGTCAATAATTATACACTCACTATAGTAATCGGTGAGTGTTAAAAAGGTCAATCTCGTTTCTTTGTCATTGATCAGCAAACACTTGTTCACCTGTAAAATCGCTGTCTTCACAAGGAATAGCAAACATTCGTTCACTGTATATGATATTGTAAATCTGTTGTAAGATTGGTATATTCTATTATTGTTGATAAAGCTGTAACAGTAATCCATATATTTTAGTAACGAATAAGCCTGCTTTATCATTACGTTGTTTCAAACAATATATAAAATGATTAATAAAACACACTTTCAGAACAAGAAATCATTTCAACTTATTATCGAACCATTGATCATTATATCACATTGCACACAGTTCAACGAAAACACATCATACTTCAAGTAATTACACTAGATTATTAACTCAGAAAATATTGTGTAATACTTATCACAATGCAACTGACTCTGTGGTGGCTGAATTTTTGAATCATAATTTAAGTATACTTATTAGTTCTAACCTTCTCAACAGTGTAGTGTACTCGAATGAACGAACAAACAGAAAAGTAGTATGATTGTTCAATGATAAGTTACTTCATCACTGTACAATTAACTGCCATTGTTCATATTTACAACGATCAATTACAATTAGTGATTATTTTACTGTCAAGCAATAGCTATTTCATTGATGCGTTTTTAGATGAAATTAAAATCAATCATGATTGCTGATAAATGATAGATAATGGTCAGGCAAATACTGCATTCAACTCACGTTTAAAAGTGACAAATTGAATTTTTCCGCACCAGTGCAATTCGGAAATATGTCTGGATAAAATTCAGGCCTGCAAACGGAAAATCGAACAACAATTATTTTACACGATATTATTGTACGCAAGGTGGCTGAGTATCAGGTTTTCAAAATCTGTTGTTTCTATCAAATATATCTTGCGTAATACAAATGCCCCGACTACGCTAATCATGATTTCCCTACTAAATGAATACACTGTCGAATTCAAATATCTTTGAATGTTTCAAGAAACGCATTAATGTAATGAGTAATTCCTAAGTTTCCTGAAAATCTTCACTGTCTTTACCAAATCATTAAAAAGCCTTTTTGAATATGCAGCACTTGTTTCTTAAAGTCATTGAATATATTTCATTTTACTTATCTCATACATGTGAATTGTAAAGTGTTTGTGTCATTTTGGTTGATGAGTGCATGTCACAAATGCTACTCATCGACAGTTAACTATCGTAATACAGTTTTATGCAAGTTCATTTGACTTCATAACATATGCCATGTCATCGAATTCATTGACGTTCCACTTATTCACAGCAAGTAGTGGCACCGAAATTCTACTTCATCTGTTATTTTAAAATTAATAATAGGTTCATCTATTGAGCAGACTACTCTACACTCATTTATGCGATCAAAATGTAAAAGTTTCAATAGAGTTCCAATTCATGTTCAATAAACAAATTCATCACTTGAATGTATAGCATTGAGTACTGCAGAAATATTCGCCCGATGTAACATCAAAATATTATCTTACCATAGTCCATGAATTGTGAAAGATGACAATCCTTCAGGTATCGGGCGCTTGATAGGAGGAAAACAAAATGATGTCAAAATATGTTCGTCAGACGTAGTAATGATTGTATATTTCGATATTTGTCTCAAGTTTGCTAACATTTTATGTGAAATCACAGCTCATCATTTTGTTATTTAAGATTTTAGTATCTCAAAAGATCGAACTTCACCTATTCTGTATACGCTGTTGCACTTGCATAAATTCGCATCATTGTGAAACTAATAATACAATTTCATGGTGGTTAATTTTCGAATCATAAAATATTAAAATTACATTTCTTTATCCATCACACAATGGTCACTTTGTGGATCACATAATAATTGGAGATTGATTGTAAATATTTGGTATGATGACAGTAATATCGCCGTCATGCAATTCCCAAATTCAATTTCCGTACCAATCACATAATATTATATCATCCCTAGCTGTATTCAGTCGATAATAATTGATGATATTGTAGTGAATGAGAACACCACTGCACCACACTCGTCTCCCCTTTTAATTAGCTGTCGTCGTAGTCCTTCAAAACAGAGCCCCTGGTCAGTTAATATCACCTTCCGTATTCCGTGACACGCTACAATATGCCGGATTACCACTTCGGTCATCGTTCTTGATCACTGGTCTGGAATGGATACGGCATCTATCCAACGTGCAGCGTTTACCAGTTCCCGATGCTGGAACACGGCGGCAGGCACACACTCGATAATTTGGGACGCCAAAGACTGTGCCCCGCCCACTCCTCACGGCGCAATCCGGTGAGCTCCACAGCAAGCACCAACAGGTCACCATCAGCCGACAGCCGCGCCAATCGGAACCTCTGCGGCGCCTCCTCGTGTACCGCCTTCCTCCTCCAGGAAGCTCCGCCAATCTCCGTCCTGAAACTCCTTCGGCCACGAAAGCCCCTCCCTTTGAGCAGGCAGCGACACCAAATGTAGTGAATGAGAACACAGGTGGGGCAACCGAATTGTATTTAGCGAAAATTACAGAGTTACTCAGTAAAATCGGAAAACCATATCGTAAATTGTTCATTTGCAAAAGATCAGTTCATCGTATGGAACTGGACTGTTCCTGTTGCAAAACATCAATCCATTGTCACTATTCATGCGTTTCATACAAATTCCATTGTTTTCTAACACTTCCTTTCTTGATCTTCCCCCCATATTATGCTACCAGACTTTACGTTGACACTCACGCCATATACTACTTATAAGTAGTTCGCACTACAATATAACTAAACACAATGAAAGGAAATATCTCACTACAATTATAAGTACAATATTAGGTTACGTGATCTGAGGATGTCATTGTGACGAAAAATGATAAAAGTCAATTTAATTCAATTATCATTCATGAATAAAACGAAGCAATCATTTCAGTAGTATAATTATGTTGGTTATCATGAAACAAACATTACTATATACGAATAACAATATGTTGGAGGCCAGATTAAGCCAAACGTGTAGGAATCCCAAGTTATATTTTGTGTTCCAACATTCAGAATTGTAGTGCATGCAAGAACAATCAAACAAACGAGTCTACAATTAATAAATGAAGAAACATTATGTTAAGTATTTAGAAAATCATTTAAAATTCAAAATATAGACAAACGTTATCTGATGGTTAAGATATTTACTTATCCAAAATCATAGTCTAATCATGATTGTTAATAACATAATCTATTTATCATAAATAGGTGTTTGTTTTAAACGACCGCATTCTGAATAACTTCATTCAATTTGAAATAATATAACTAAATTATGAAGTACATATTCATGTATGAGTTCAGGTATAACATAAACAATTTCATTTATCATTTCAGAGATAAATTTAATATCGACTCACGATGTGCGCATTGTCAACCAACAAATGCTATTGTCAATGGAAATCAAACAGCATATCTGGATTTGAAATGACAGAAATTACAATTATATATATATATAGTATTCGATTAAATCAAAAATTTTTCTAATCACGTAAGTAGGTGGGGTCAGAGTATATATTCACACGATCTCTCTGTGTTTATTGTCAGTGAATAACTACACTTATACAAAATATAATGATCATTTCATGGTGACATGATCACTCTGTACACGTTTGCACAATTTCTCATTCTACAACAAACTTTTTGGCAGTAAATCGCCGAACCAAACATCTAGTTGAATATATTCAGCAAGTGGAGTATTCTAATGTACAAAATCAGGAATTGATTGTTAAAAATAATTATAAGAAGATCACAAATGTTTCTGACAAACGATGGCCTTCATAGTACATTTATTACCGGTATAATTTCTTCACGAACCTTCGTGAATGAATAGTTCAGTTCCTGCTTATCGAAAACTTTAAACATTTCTCGATTATAGAAAATTTAATTCGCGTAAATCAATTGGATGAAATGCCAGATGACCAATTATCTTTTGTGTAGATATGGTAGTAATTTTTATAGTAAAACTGATATGCAACAATTTTCCTTTCATCATCACTTGATTCGGCTACTTGAAAACGAACATGTGAATTAACGTGAGAAAAACATTAAATGAAAATTTTGTAAAGCTGACACTGATAAATATTTGATCGTCCATCAGGACTTATAAGGAGAACGATAAGTATTCGCGATGGACTCTGAAAAGGTTTTGGTAATAATACTAATCGTAAGTTAATAATAAGAATACGTTCGGTGAACACATGCTGATGAAATCCCAGAAAAACTAAAATGTCATGCACATCATACAACTTCTAAATGCCAACTAGTAATTTGACCTGATGTACGATAGTTGCGTTTGACTATAACTCTGTTGTTATACACGATTATCATTTCCTCACTTGTAAATCTTCTACTTAGCATAAGAAATATCATGTCAAGTGTGAGAATGTGAATATGCATTGCTGACATATCCCACTGCTTGAAAAAGTGACTACATGAATAATCAACTGGCTTAGAGAGCTTTACAGTGTATATTCGTTATTTAAATCAGACAATTCGACGATTCCATTATATAATGTTATTTCTTGCTGTCATCTGTTGCTAACACAGCCATAATGGCCGATTCTTTTGAGCTCGTTTGTAATGAAATTTAAAACAAACGTTTCACTGCCATAATACTTAACGCAAGTTCATGTGACCATACTTCAATCTCATACGGGTCAGATCAACATTCACGTTTAGTGATAATTATACAATTGTTAGCTTGCTTGGTGATCTATTCATCTTCACTCGTATTTTCTCTACTGATAACTCCTACACACATTAATGAGTGCGTGACGTTATAATTTGTGTCATCATTATGTTATGGAATATGTCATGTAATAAAAACAGACACATAATTATATCTCATATCGATCTATGCTAAACGATACGAAAATTTGACTTGAGATAATTGAACATATACTCTTCATAAAACAAATCGTTGTACAAGAAGCATGCCAGTTAACAAGCCATAGCGACTTGTCACAAACTCTCACACATTGACTGTCGACGTTTGCGCAATCATACCAAAAACATCAGTCAGTATCTGAAAGCACATTTGCTCTAGGTCATCGAGTAGAACAGTTTGATGGAGGCACATTTTCAAAAAATAACCTCATATGGGACGACTTCACAGCAGCATTTTGCTTTATTCAGGAGAGGATCAGGATGAAACTTATCGAGCGTACCGCATCCTTGACGTAAACGAACAGGCATGTAATGTACGTTATGTAGAGAGGAAAATACAGCTTTCAGATGAGACAAAAGGCAGAGAAAGAAAGAGCGGATCGTGGCCATTATATATATATATATATATATATATATATACTGAAACAGAGCATCGCATGACAATTCTTCGTGACGTAGACAATACAGTAGTTATTCTAGACAGAATTCATAACGGTTATTTATACAATTGTTAACTGTCTGAATATTATACAAAATGAAAGGTGTACAACAGTGAGAAATAAGGAGTTAAGATTTGTGTTAGGTGAATAGTAAAAACGTTAAAGAGGATTTGATGAATTCATATTTATTGCCTTTTCTCATGACATGCCAGGAATTTGCACCATTAGGAGGTTCCACATGTCCACTTCACAACAAACTAACCCATTTGTGAAATCAACCAGTGATCACATCGAGTAGTTTCACCGATTCCATTCCTTTTCAACATTAGACACCGCTATACTAAACTAAGCTTCATCCACTGAGATAAAGAGAAATCGTGGAGCTCTGCATTGCTAATATTTTTTAGTCTTCTGAGGAATTTGTTCACCACGTACATTCGCAACATTAGTTCACATAAATATTCGTTTTATTTTGGTATGTTGCTTCATGCTACCGTTGTAAAATATCGTCAGGTAAGTTTTCGTTAATAATTTACGTCAACTATATGACAAACCTATCGTGCTAATTTTTTCTTGCTTTCATGCAATCATTTCAGACCACTGTCACAACTGACGAGCAAGTGAAGTCGTTTGTTCTTCGTTGTTGTTATCGACTAAACTGAACGATAAGTTCTATCTCTTGTGAATTCGAATAAAACAAGATTGGTAGTGTGAAATTCCTAAGATCAGTTGAATTTATTGATTTCCAACAGATTTATATAACCTCTGATTTAGTTGAATCAGGAGTAGTCATATATGTTTGAGGAGTTTAACAGCTATAAGAATGACAGTTGTTTTAAATGCACTAGACTTTTCATCATTCAAGGTATTTCTAAGTGCTGGAATACGTAGAAGCTTCATATATCAGATAGACCTGAGACATTTAAAAAAGTTAAGGAAGATTTTGAGGAACAACTTTTTTGCAGGATTATCCTTTACGTTATATGTGTAAAATAAGTAATCGTTTTAATCCGAGTATCAGAAATTATTGTTGTGTTAGAACTCAGTCAACATGCTTTTTCAGTAAACACGTCTATCAACAACTTCGTGACGAATATTTCTCATAAATGGAAAGGATGGAATTCAAACAAAATTTAACATCATAACATCACTAACACCAATTTTATTCATTTTGAAAAAAGTGGAAATGCGACCGTATTCTACATTGAACTGTGTACTAGATCAAGAAATATTAGAATAGTGCTTATTATTTAATGAAATATTTTATAATTTATCGTTATTTTATCAAGTACACAAATAAATTCATCTCCATTGCCATTCACATATTTACTAGAGATACACATATTTATTTAAATATATCATATATGTGATGTTTGCAGAACTCTGCAATTCAACGTCTTAGAATTCATTGCGGTGCTACATGTGGGATACAGTCAAATTACATGAGACTACTACGTGTTATTATTGGCTTGTATAGCAAAATTATTGCAATGTTGACTGAATAATAATCACTTTGTCAACCTCGAATATTGTTCACTTGTCAAAAATGATGTCTCATCGAACAATGTTCGACAAATTAATTGTAGTTATAATATACATGGCGATCAAGTTCGATTGTTTCTGCGTTGAAAGACGTTTGAAAAATGAATGGAGCGGCTGGTTGAAATACACAAGCAGATATAACAACACAGAACTATCTTTGTGCAAGTGACCCACATCACTAACCGTCTTTTCAGTTTCTTTAAAATAGTGTAGTTAGATAATAATAATAATAATAATAATAATAATAATAATAATAATAATAATAGTATTAATGATATTTATCCTCAAATAACTACCCTGCAAGAGTCATGCAAGTTTACAGGCTAGATCAAATTGTCACAAATGCTTTCACATTCACTGTAATGTTCACGGCAGTTAAATTAAAGATAAGAGTCAGTTTCTGATAGCATATTTACAACATGCCACTGACAGAAACAGTATAATACAGACACATTTTCAATAGTAGAGTACAAATAAGGTAGGTGCACAATAGGTTCCTTTGGCGATTTACCGAGGTCAATAGTGAATTTGTTGGGAAAGGTCGATTGAAACGTGCCTGATACGAGCTGTGACCCAGACAGTCACGTACATAGGCTGCATTTCCCCTAGAGGCACCAAGTATTTCTAACCGTGAATGGGGTTCTGAAAAGGAGAAAAGAGAGAGAGAAAAAGGCAGCAGCGTGGCAAGTGTATATATATAACCAAAGCACAACTTAACCTGTCGTGTTGAGGTTGTCAATTCAGTGATAAGTCAAGATAAAATTCATACTGACCACTTAAATTTAAGTAAATTATGGGAACATAAGAATATAACCCACAGAGCAAGGAGTACGGCAGAGAAAAATGAAGAGTTGTCAAGTGTCAAGTGGATAGAAGAGAAATGGTAGTAAGAAGCTAGATTTATGTAGATTGAAATCGAAATTTCAGTTTGTAAAAAGAAAACGTTGATGATTAAAAGTTCTCACTGTCTAACTGTTTTTTATTATTCTTATTACTGAATGCCAAACTCTAAGTCATACTGTACTGTTCAGGTCCTAATAGACCGATAGACATAACAGCCAACGAAAAAATGAAGAAAACATGCTGTACATGTTGTTGAGTGGGACTATAGACGCTTACTTTGAAGTATGACACACCTTAATATGTATGGTCAACACTGTCTTTCAAATTGTTCAACTAAATCACCTTCAGTTGTGAATTTGTATGAGTAGAACCTATAAGAATTGTGGTTGATGCAAAATGTCAAGAAATTTTCAAATGAAGCAATATTACAAAACTTTTGACAACATTTCGTGGTCTGATCCACATAATCCATTCAGAAAGACTACTGTACATGTGACACATCAATCCACTAGATTATTACATGTGAATGATTCGTGAAATTTTCACGATTGATCAGCTTCGCCAGTCCACAAATGCAATGTGCGTCAGGCAGTTTCTTTGCTCTTAGTTTGTATCATGCATGCTATGAAACTCAATTTTGCGTCTAATACTACTGTCGCATAACATGAACGATAGTGTTGGTACTTCAGGAGAACCACATAAAATGAAAGGTAGTTATTATTTAGTGAGAACTGTATCTGTCTTATTGATATGATGATTCAGGTTAAGGAAAGTACAAGCTAATTTATTATTGACATAATTCGCCACGATGAGGATTGTGAATTCACACAAACGAACATCAGTTCGTATGTGATTCCACAAATACAAAGTGTTCACTTGCTAGGGCCTAATTCAAGCTATCACTTCAACTGAAATATACTGGATAAACCAGTGCCACAATAACATTCACAACTATTCAATTATCTTCGCATTCTTATCTGAAACGGAATCGAATCTTACTTCCGCATTTACAAGTTGTTCATTTTCATCACAAATTATGTGGATAATGAATATATATAACTACGCTATTCTATATATATATTCTATAACTAGACTGCAGAGTTGTCACATTTCACTTAGATTGCAATGCAGCTGTAATCGAAATAGAATACTGAATAAAACGGCTACTATTATTCGTAACAAGTATCTGTCGAATGCAAAGATAATCTAACGTTTATCTCAATAAATGATAAGCCGTCTGTGATGTGATTTCTTTACGCACAACATACGATAAACTGACCATAACACGAAAATCACTTTAACAACATGTGACAAAATAAACACGTAACTTTAAAAACATATAAACATAATTTGTTTCCTTCAGATTCATGGTCCAATATCTCTCAATGATTTTTCTAACACGTCATTTGATCCGATGCATTTGAATGTGCATTGTAGATTCTTACTAACTTCGACGACAAACGTTTCGAATAGTTACGCAAAATCAAAACACAATTGTCAAAGAAGACATTAAGAATTCGAAGCTCAGAGGATGTTTGATAAATATGGAGAGAAAAGATTTCTAGTTGTAAAAATTATTATGACCCTATTATCTGTAGTAACAACTGACTATGAGATTTTCAATCGAGAAAAAACTTCAGATTAAAAGAGGTGACTGACGCAAATGTGGTAGTACTCTGAAAGCTTCCAAGCATCCCAGTCGCTCAAACATCCATAGGCGCTAATACTATCAAAGTTTATGTTGGTTCAGAGAAAACATAAAACATTCAGCTAAACCCATTCAACTTCCATTCACTAATATAGGATTTCTATTGACAGATTGAGTTCACGTGAAATGAGACTATGTAAACGGGAGAGCACAATTTGATAAATTAGCTTATTTTTCATTATCTATCTTAGGGGGATCGAATTTTTTCGAATTAGGTTTGTTTTGTTTGCTTTGTTATAATGATATGATTTTCTGTATACTACTTAATTTGGGAATAAATGATTCTTTTTCCAACTTTTTCACAGCTGACAAATTTATATTGAATCATTGTATTTATTGAGTTTCGAAACTCTTTTTTGACGATAAAATCACCTATAGCTTGAGGTATTTATACACTATAACAATTCGGTTTCTGATAAATCATTCTTAGGTAATCTGACAGATCTAGCTAATCGAAAAACCACAAATTTTACACTATTATACGAGTCTGAGAATATGATACCAAGGATATTTACTGTTACTTGATTTCCATTACCACTTGAATTTTTTAATTAGATATATAAAATGACATAGTCAGCTGCATAATTCTCGCCTATTGTTTGTGTCAGCTTCCCTAGCGCACAAATGCTATGTGTGTTATGTAACTTATTTGCTCTCAATTTGTTTAACATACCTTCCATAACTCAGATTTTAGTCTACTTCAAGCAATTCACATGAGGCCAGAAACCAATATTATTGAACTTCGAAAGAATACAATTATCTTTTTATATCTCAGTACATTCGACATTGAATCGCCCTGGATAAATCGAATATATTGACAAATTAGGTAAAACTTTCGATTTTCTCTTACATTATTTTCACACTATCGTGTTTATTTACCTCTACATCCGCCTTACACATATTACATAAATTTTCGTAACTAGACTCACTTCGTCGACGTCGTTGATAATAAGAACAAATATTTTGATGATTTCACAGAATTCACAGTATGCTGGAGCGAATTCAGCTAAGACAATTGCCAATTTGACTGGGTCGATAACATCTGTCTGCAATTACAACTAGTCTAAATAATAATATCATCATTCATTTGATTCTACTTCTACATCATTACTTTACTGATAGATAAGTAGTCAGGCCTTGTCTTGTTAAATACTATGCCGAATATGTCGTCGCTTTTCTGATGCTAAGCTGTCACGTCATAGAACGAAAGTTCTTCCGCGCACAGAAGCTTCCTTACTTACTTACTTACTTATGCCTGTTACTCCCAATGGAGCATAGGCCGCCCACCAGTTCTCTCCAACAAACTGTGTCCTGGGCTTCCCTCTACAGTTTGTCCAATTTTTCTTCATCTTTCTCATATCTTTCTCCATTCCTCAACATAATGTGTTCCTCTTCTCCTTTTGCCTTGATGGTTCCATGTGAGGGCTTGTCTCGTGACGCAGTTAGGAGTTTTTTGCTGTATGTGTCCTATCCACTTTCACCACTTCTTCCTGATTTTCTCCTACACTGGAGTCTAGTTTGTTCTTTCCCATATAAGACTGCTGGTGATGTTGTTTGACCAACGATTCCGATGTATTTTGCGAAGGCAACTGTTAATAAACACTTGTATCTTCTGGATGATGCCTTTCGTAGTTCTCCATGTTTCCGCTCCATACAGTAGAACTGACTTCACATTTGTATTGAAAATCCTGATTTTGGTGATGGTTGAAAGTTGTTTGGAGTTTCAAATATTTCTCAACTGTAGAAATGCAGCCTTGGTTTGCCGATCGGCGCCATCAAATCTGCATCGGATCCACCTTTCTCGTCGATGATGCTGCCGAGATATGTTAAGGTGTTAACTTCCTCCAAGGCATCTCCATCAGGAGTGATTTGATTGGTGCATGTTGTGTTGCATCGGAGAATTTCACTTTTTCTTTTATGTATGTTGAGACCTACTGCTGCTGCTGAGGCTGCTGCTACACTGGTCGTCTTCTCTTGCATTTGTTGTTGAGTGTGCGATAGAAGAGCCAGGTCATCTGCGAAGTCCAGATCGTCCAGCTGCGTCCTAACTGTCCAGTCGATACCGTGCTTTGCTCCAGATATCGACGTCTCCATACTCCAGTCGATCACCAGGAGAAAGAGAAAGGGTGAGAGAAAGCAACCTTGCCTGACACCGGTCTCCACCTCGAATGGGTGTGTTAGCTGTCGTTCGTGTACAATTTTGCAGTTGAATCCTTTATAAGAATTCCGTATGATGTTAACTATTTTCTCAGGCACACCGTAGTCTCGAAGAAGCCTCCACAATGTCGTTCTATCCACGCTACTGAATGCCTTTTCGTAGTCGATGAAGTTGATGCAGAGTGGTGAGTTCCATTCAACTGATTATTCCACAATGATCCGTAATGTAGCATTTTGGTCAGTACACGATCGATCCTTACGAAATGTTGAATCTTTTTTGGATGTTTTGTTTTTTGGAAAATCTATCCATGTATATATATTTGTGTTATGATATGACTGACTCTTTCTGTTGACATTTTGGTACTTTATTTGATTCCATTTTGAGATTTTATCATTGTATATTGTTGTTATTTCTATATCTTGCACTTATATTGAAGTTTTTATGTTTGCTCCTGAACTGTACATATGTTGTTTAAATTTGATATTTAATATGGCTACAGCCATATTTGGATTTGATATCGTAGCAGTACGGACTGGAAGCACTTATTCTTCCAGAAACGGATACCCACCGCGTTAAATTGGATTTAGAAGGTGTAATATTGTTGGGTAATTGTCTGTATTTCCATTTTATATCAAATAAATACCGTTTTCTCCCGGAAATATTGTGTTTTTATTACGGATCTGGGCCAGCGCGTATCAACCTGCACCTATTCGAAACGGAGTGAACTGCTAGGGTAGAAAATTCATTTATATGAAATCCGGCATTTTGATCTCGAAGTTGGGCGTCTACGAAGTCCTTCATTCTGTTTAACAATACCCTGTTTAAGACCTTCGCCTGGTATTGAAAGAAGAGTGATGCCTCTGTAGTTCTCACACTTGCTGAGATAGCCTTTCTTTGGTATTTTAATATTAATTGGAAGTTCCGTGAATTCTGTTTCGATGTTGGGTGTGTTCAGTGGGCGGGTCGATTCAAGAGTTCTTGAAAGTGCTCTATCCACCTTTTTCGCTGTTCCTCAGTGTTGCTGATTACTTTGCCTTCCTTCCATTTGACTGGTCGTTCAGCTTTACGATAGTATCCGACGAGCTTCTTTGTTGTATCGTACAATTTTCTCATGTTTCCTTCGCTTGCAGCCTTTTCCGCCGCGAGCTCTGATGCTCTACTTCACTTTCCTTTTTGTTTCTGTGTGTGCAGCTTGTGCCCTAATTTTCTCTGCTCTTGTTCGGCTGACATTTATTGCTGCCTTCTTGTTCCTCCTTTCTTCAATTTTTGGAAGAGTAACAACAGACATCCAATCCTTGTGAGGGTTATCTTGAATTCGTTGGGTTCTACAGTATCCCGAAGAAAGGCCGTATTAAAATTGTGTGTGATGTTGTCTTTCACGTTGTCCAGTGCTTCTTTAGTTTCAGTTTCATTTTGGAGATCATCAAGTGGTGATCTGAAGCTGTCAGCTCCTCTTTTGGTTCTCACATCCTCCATGGTCCTTCTGAAAGTTTCGTTGATGTACATATGGTCAATTTGGTTTTGAGTAGTGTGATCCGGTGTAATCCATGTAGCTTTGAGCATGCGCTTGTGTTGGAACATTGTTTCACCGATGACCAGTTTGTTGAAGGCACATAGGTTTGCTTCTCTGAACTCAGTTTGGTCAGGAACAGTTGCTAGGTGGATAGCAGTTGCATCTTAATTGCATAAAGTAGCGCGGGACATTTAAACCAGGATTCAAGATCGGTCAATTTTTGTATACCTCTCGAGGTCCAGTCAGCCAGGTTCTGTGACGAACTTACATAACTCCATTGCTCAACTCTGGTATACTGGTGGACGATGGCGCGACGATTAGCTATATAGCTGAAGTACCGCCTTTCGGTAGTATAGCACTGTCACGGAATCCGAAAGGAAGTTCACTTCGCAGAAAAATTTAGGCAGACTCTTCCGTATAACTTCGCACAGCCCTACAATTAAAACCTCTGCCGCCAACTCTAATCTCGTTATAGTGACTTGTTTGATAGGTGCTACTCTGGACATGCTAGGTAGCAGTATACCGCATGGTTATGCCTACGTATAACTCACCCAAGCATAAGTAACCGCTTAGTAACAAACCTCTCACGCATTGCTGAACAAGTGTAAATTCACCCTCGCTTGAGTTTCGTTGGTTCTGTTCCTGATTTCGCGAGCTACCGTAACGTTATCCAACTGACGCATAAAACTCATCCAGTTTAACCAGGTGGATAAGTATGGCTTGCCGAGTGGCTGATCACATCATATTTGTGATTTATATAAATTTTGCAAAAGTAGTTTAGCCACGAGGCACACTGGAGCGATTAAACCCAAGGAGTCTAACAGAGATGAAACCACCGATAGGATTCCTCTCCTTGTCGTGGGCTCATCAGGTTTATCAAAGAGTAACTTAAATACGTGCCGTTTGACACACGAGAGTACGATGATTAACAGGACGACTCGCCGATACTCCTATCAAGTACTCCACTTTACGTACATCAGTCAAGACGGACCTTACTTCTTCCGAATTAGTGATCCTTTTTTTCATTTTAAAACCTCCCCTAAACAATGATTCACAAACGTCCTTGCTTGGTCACAATTTGAAAAGGATATCAGAAATTCATCAACGTGTAAGTTGTTGTTAGCCGCGTAAAAAACATAAGGTTCATAATCACTCGAGAAGATTTGGACGGTTTTATTCGTGGCAAACTTCGCACGAACTGGGGATGAAATGGAGCCAAATGGATGAGAGGTCATCTGAAATTCGGATTGTTCCTCAGGCATATCTCCACCTTCCGGCAACAGAAATCTTAGGGCTTCTCGTTCTGACTCAGGTACATTGATTTGCATAAACATTTCTCCAAAATCCGAAGTTGCTGCGATTCCCTCTTTACGAAAGCGCAGTAATAAACACACTAGAACAACATAGCTGTCCGGTCCTTGATAGATCATATCGTTTGAGAAAATTCCGGCTGACGGGAAAGATATTACGATTTCAAATGTGATTCGGGTTGTAAAATCTTGTAACATGTAACCAGTCATCCTCCATCAATCTTTGCTTCAAGCTCTGAAACCTTTCGCTTGCTACTTCATATTTCGTCCCATTAATGGATGGGTTCTGTTTCCACGGTATCGGAACTACAAAATGACCGTCATTGGAATGTGTGCCTATTTCTGCAGTTTCAATGGCGACCTTGTCTCCTACAGATACTGACTTGTCACGAGAATAGACATCAGCAAACTCCACATCACACAGCTTACGTATCTGGTATTCCAATATTTGTACTTTACTGATATGATTAACATCCCTTTTTGTATAATCCGGGTATGATGTAAGTCCGAATGGAGTCCATCTCAGTCATGTTTTACCACATATGGTGTTTTCTTCCCACCTAGCTGCTGATCTATCACCCAATGTGCTTCCGGCACATCACAATCAATGAGCATTGGAACATCTTCGGTGTCCACTGGTATATAATTCCATTGAGTCCACTTAATAAGGTTACTCATTGCCGACATAGTAGGCTTATGCCTTGGTATGCCTGATACGATCAAAGCGCATTCAATCACAATATGTTCAAACCGATCTAAAGAATAAACTTCGTAGGTGGCGTTCGTAATCCCTGCCTTTCTAATACCCTCTTACTCTCTGGACCACCACTGACTAATGATCTTTCTTCAACCCAAGCTTTTTCACGCATTGAGAAGTTATGCACATGGTGGCAGAACCGTTATACACAAGGGCATAGCCTGTAATCTCAGGTTTCCCCGAACTCATTCATACTAGAGTCAAGCCTAAGCATACCTGACTGCTTAGTGTCCTTGTAAGTCCACAGCAAACCTGGGAATCCAGCTTCTCATCTAATTTATTGGTGGTCAAATCCTCGTGCAACAAAATATGATGTTTTTCCTCATACTTATCAACGCTACAACCCCTCGCCATCTCACAATCTCTTGCCTTATGTCCTTGCCCCAGACAGATGAAAAACGTCCCCCTTCTGGCGTGAGTCCATCTATCTCGAACTGTAAGAGCTAAAAATTGGGGACATTTACAAACAACGTGGTCGCCAGTACAGATGCTACAGTTGGTCCTTACGGTAGACGCATTTGCATGTTCCGATTGCAGGTGACAACTCATCTTCATATCCCGTCCCATTTTTGAGCGAATCTACCACCAACTACTCTTGCACGATTTAATATAAATTCAGTGAGGTTGGCGAACGTCGGTTCCCTATCCTCTTCAATCAATCTAACTGCTAGTCCTCCCCACTACAACTGCATGGAGCGAGGTATATGCCTTACTATTCTTTCCAAATGTACCAATGGGTTACTGTAATTAGCACTCAACATAATATCATCCTCATCAGAGGGTGAACACTTAAAGCCAAAACAATCAGAAGACACTTGTTTTTTAACATAAGAATCCTCATTTAAATGTTCTTCATAGCTTCCACCCAGATTCGAGAAAGTATTCTTTTGTTTAAGAGAATTCATTCGAACAACTGAAATGTAGCGAATAAGAAACTCCAATTTGTTGATACAATATTGATCATAAATTAAAATTCAACGCTCCCGTTTCTTGAGTTATAGTTGACAAATAGATGTCCAAAGGTTTCTCCACCAAATATTGTTTGAAACTGTGGAGAATTCACTTCAATGTACCTTGAGTCATATACGTGCCACCCTCAGTCCAAATAAAAAAACACGTTTCTGGGCAACGACATTTTTATTTTAATCAAAAAACGAATCCAGACAATTAACTAAAATATATAATACTGTTCCTATCCGAAATTAACGCAATGAGTTTTCAATTGTGAAAGAATGCTTCCCTTCAGTCAGCAATTCCAGGTTACAGAAAAAATACGAATTACGATATAGCTGTAACCATATTGAGTGTCCATTTAAGTCACGGGCAATCACAAGACATTTCACTTAGTAAGTCGAATGATTTTCACACATTCTTTAATGGTGATGATGTAGTGCTTGGATTTATCATGTTGCAGGTCGTTTTCAGACTTCATCCCGCTAAGGTCGTACGTTCTAGTGACGTCTCATTTGGTGTGTTTCGATAAACCTACAAGTAATGTTGTAGTGTTAGCTGGGGTCACCCTACTTTTTGACATAATCAATGCGCTTTCAAACGTATACACAAAACTTTCCGCTTGCCCATTCGACTGTGGCTGTTATGATGTGGAGCGCAAGTGCTTGATAGCTAACCACTGAAGGAATGTTTGAAATTGTGAACCATTGTCGGATATGTCATCACATCTTGTATGTGGTTTCGTGAGGAAGTTACAATGAGAAGTTACAATGTTTACGTTGTTGGTAGTGGCATTACAGGGAGGATATCTAGCGAAGGATAATCAGGTTGAGGCTGTGAAACTATCGAAAATGCGGACGTCATGTTTGCCGCTTGTTGCTGCCACATGCATTTTTGAACCAACTGAGGGAAATGTTGATCCATTGAGAACCAGTGTCCGTAACTCTTGACTGTGGGTTTCATTCTTTTAATTCGTGGAAGACTGAGGTGTAAACGTCTCAGCACATTTGCTTGGAAGGTTTCTGGCACAACCACCGCTTGTGGAAAGATCAAGTAGTTGTTTACAACGCATAGTAAATCGTGCCTCCGATACAGATGATTCATGTCACCATCAAACCTCTTAGACGCCTTTCCTTTGGTGACATGGCTCGTCGTCATATTGATGATTGAGTCGTTCTTAGAAGCGTTTTGCATGTCTGTTATAGACACTGGCAATGCCTGTATTGATGTTGTCAGATAACATTCAACGTGGTATTCCACTGGTAGAGGTGCGATTATCATGTTTTCCTTAGCTGCCAATAATGAGTCGTAATGAATCATCTGCCTGACTGGGTTGTCGAGCACAACGTTATCAAATTTCTGAATTGCACCTTAAAACTTCTAACGCCCGTCGCTGAAGACGATTTGCATAACGGTCTGGAACCCGAAATTTTGACCGGAATATTGCTGGCAGATGCATGTGATCTGAGAGAAGCCTGGATTTTCGGATGTGCGGGAACTGGTGAAGAAGCCACAATTAATGTTGGTGAACCAATTAATGTATTATTTCAAAATATCAACAAAGTTATTGAATACAAATAGATGTATATTGAAATATATCGATCAAATGTAATAAATACAATAAAAATGTAAGGACGGTACTTTATACGGTTGCTTGTGCGTGTTCGGTTGTGATTGGTACCAAAAATCCACAATTATAGGAGATAAGTAATCCCAGTTACATGTTCCGTCGTGGAATAGGATATGAATATGACTGTAGTCCGTAAATGTAGATAATATATGCATTAGAATTCAGATAACACATTAATGAGCAATGGAGAACACGAAATTTGTGTATAAAGTGTATTTGTTAGGCTCAGGTATTGAGTGCCGTGCTATGTGTACAACCGAACGGAAAAAACGAGTAGTCAACGTTACTGCTATCCAAGGTAACACACTTAAACAACATGTACAATCATATTATGGTAAATGTACAAGCAGTCGAAAATTAACAGAATAAATTCAAAATGAGTTTTACCATCTAAATATTTGTTCTTATGATCAACAACGTCGACGAAGTGAGTCTAGTTACGAAAATTAATGTAATATGTGTAAGGCGGATGTAAAGATAAATGAACACGATAGTATGAAAATAATGTAAGAGAAAATCGAAAGTTTTACCTAATTTGTCAATGTATTCGATTTATCCAGGGCGATTCAATGTCGAATGTACTGAGATATAAAAATATAATTGTATTCTTTCGAAGTTCAATAATATTGGTTTCTGGCGTCATGTACGCACACAGATTTAGGCTAACACCATGTGTGAATTGCTTGAAGTAGACAAAAATCTGAGTTATGAAAGATATGTTTACCAAATTTACAGCAAATAAATTTTATTGAAGCAGTATTCACTGGTTAAATCACACGCTTCTATATTCACCTTTAAATGTGAATCACATTTCATTATAACTTTAAATTGACTCGTATCACTGAGATGCAGCTTCATTTTGATGTTATTTAGATATAATCATTTTCATAAAAGTGAAACATTATTGATTATCGAATACTATTTCGTTAAGAATGCCACATTTTCAGTTTCACCATTGTTTGAACTGGTAACGTAGGTGAGTATTGATAAGTTAGAATATCTACAATAAGCACAACTGAAAGAGAATCTCAACCTTCCGGAAGAATTCTGAAGAAAGTATTTTGGACAAGGACTGGAAATACTAGCATTTCTAAGTTATACATAAATAACAAGAAACTTCATTTTATTTCATCCATTGAGACCAATAGACGACTTGAAGCGTTATTGGAAATCAAGGAACTGTAAATATCCTTGTTAACATATTCACGGACTCGGATAAGTGTGTAAAATCTGTGGTTTTTCGGTAACTTGCTTCTGTAAGGTTATGTGAGAATTACATACGTTAAACCGAGGTGTTACAGTTTATATAATCCCTAATCTATATGTGATATTGTCGGTGAAAAACAATGGAGACAAACAACGATTCGAAGCTCAATAAGCGAAATGATTCAAAATAACATTGTAACCGGTTAAACACTTAGAAAAAGAATTATTTATTCCCACGTCAAAGTGATGTGCCCTAATTTAGTAATATATAGAAAAACCAATCATTATAACAAAGCGTATAAACGAAGACAATCAAAAATATGCTAATTTGTCAAATTGTACTCTTCCGTGTATATCATCTCATTTCACGTGAATACAATCTGTAAATAGAAATTATGTATTAGCGAATCATATTTGAATGGATTAATGTGCAATGTTTTGTCTGAAGCAACATAAACTTTGTTAAGATTAGTTCCTACACACATTTGAGCTACTGGAAAGCTTGTATACTTTCTGAGTACTACCACATTTGCGCTAGTCACCTCTTTTCATCTGAAGTTTTTTCTCAATTGAAAAGCTTATAGTCAGTTGTTACTACAAATAATATGGCCATAATAATTTTTACAACTGAAAATCTTTTCTCTCCATATTTATCAAACATCATATTAGCTTCAAATTCCTAATGTCTTCTTTGACAACTGTGTTTTAATTTTTCGTAACTATACGAAACGTTTATCGTGGAAGTTAGTGGGCATCTTCAATGCACATTCAAATGCACCGGAATAAATGACGTGTTAGAAAAATCATTGAGAGATATTGGACCATTATTCCGATCGAAACAAAGCATGTTTAAATGTATTTAAAGTTAGGTGTTTATTTTGTCACGTGTTGTCAAAGTGGTTGTCATGTCATGGTCAGTTTATCGTACGTTGTGCGGAAAAAAATCACATCAGTGACGGCTCATCATTCATTGAGATAAACGTTAGATTATCTTCGCATTCGACAGAAATGTGTCACGAATAATAGTAGTAGTTTCATTCAGTATTCTATTTCGATTACAGCTGCATCACAATGTAGGTGAAATGTGACATCTGTGCAGTCTAGTTATAGAATATTTGAAAGGTCGGTAGAAAATACTGAACTGAATGAGATTTCACGGTTGTGAATGATCGAATCCTAAACAAGCCTACTTTATGGATCGGATGATTGATATTGATTTTTGACAATATATCAGTGATGACGATTGACTACTTGTAAATGTGGAAGTAGGATTCGATTCCGTTTCAGATAAGAATGCGAAGAAAATTGAGAGTTGTGAATGTTATTGTGGCACTGGCACAACTTAAAGTGATTAAGTTAAACAATTTGAAAGACAGTATTGACTCTACAGATCATGGTGTGTCATGCTGCCAAGTAAGCGTCTATAGTCCCACTCAACAACATGTGCAGCATGTATTCTAGATATTTCCTTACGCTGTAATGTCTATCGGTTACTTAGCGCCTGAAAAGTACTGAGTAAGCATTCAACTATCTTATCATAGATGTAGCGGTACGTTTGATGCGTTGCGCTCGACGCGTTTCATCCTGATCAACTATTGAATAAAGCAAACCACTCATGACTTTTACTGTAAACTCGTTCAATATGAGGTTATGTTTTGAAAATGTGCCTTCATCAAACTGCTCTTCTCGATGACGTAGTGCATATGTGCTTTCGAACACTGACTGATATTTTCAGTATAAGTGCACAAACAATGACAGTCAATGTGTAAGAGTTTGTGACGAATCGCTCTAGCCTGTTAACTGGCATGCTTCTAGTACACCGATTTTGTTCTATGGAGAGTATATTTTAAATTATCTCTTGTCAAATTTCTGTATCGTTTAGCGTAGATCGATAATAGATATATTTGTGTATCTGCTTTTATTACATGACAGAATCTATAACATGATGATAACATAAATTATAACGTCATTCACACATCAATGTTTGTAGGAGTTATCAGTTAAGAAAATACTAATGAAAATAAATCGATTAGTAAGAAAGCTAACAATTGTATATTTATCAAAAAACGTGAATGTTGATCTGACCCGTATGAGATTGATGTATGGTCACATGAACTTGCGTTAAGTATTATGGCATGGCTTTGTTAGTAATAGATGACAACATGACATGACAAAATATAATGGAATCGTCGATTTCTCTGATTTAAATAACGAATATACGCTGTAAAGCTCTCTAAGTCAGTTGATTATTCATGCGGTCATTTTTCAAGCAGTGGGATATGTCAGCAAAGCACATTCATATTCTCATACTTAACATGATATTTCTTATGCTAAGTAGAAGATTTACACGTGAGAGAATGATAATCGTGGATAACAACAGAGTTATAGTCAAAGGCAACTATCGTACATCAGGTCAAATTACTAGTTGGCATTAAGAAGTTGTATGATGTGCATGACATTTCAGTTTTCTGCTATTCCATGAGAATCGGTACAATAGCAAATAGTTTGTAGTGGTAAATGATCTAATTTGCAGGATTTTTGAGCTGATTTTAGTTACGTCGGTTCAATCATTTCTGCTACCTTTTACTTATATTACACTAAACATAATTATTGCGAATCACGAAGTGAATGCTTATTTGACGTGTAACAAGATGTAACTGAAGTAACCTACTGAAATTTTCAATTTACATTCACAGATGACAGTCATTCTTCGATTTATTATTACCAAAATATATTCAGAGTACTTCGTGAATACTTATCGTTCTCAATATCATACAATTTTCATTTTACAGATTTTCTCACGTTAATACACATGTTTGTTATATGTTGTTCCAAATAGCCGAACCAAGTGATGATGAAAGAAACGTTGATGCATATCACGTTTACTAGAAAAATGACTACGACATCTACACACAGAACAAATGGTCATTTGGCATTTCATCCAATGGATTTACTTGAAATGAATTTTCTGTAATCGTGGAATATTTAAAGTTTTTGATCAGCAGGAAATGGACATAACATTCACGAAGGTTCGTGAAGAAATTATGCCGGTAAGCAGTTTACTATGAAGGCAATCGTTTGTCAAAAATATTTGTGATCTTATAGTAATGAATTATGTTGGTCGGTATTCCTGAATCATTTCACTCTCACTTCGAACGCCTGTGGTTTTGTGGTCATTAGGAAGCGATCACAAATATCTTCAACTCTTTATTGATGTATACACCGCTCGTCTTTATGTAATAGCGGTTATCAAGACGTACAGTGTAGGAATTTAATGAGAATATAAAATATCAATCATCACAGGATCGGTGAGCCAGAAAGCGAACGTAACACAGATTGCACAAATTGGTGAACCTGATAACGAAGGAGTCGGTATACCTCGATTTGAGTTACTTCGGTCTTACGTGAATTGGCTAGCCCGATAATGAATAAAATCGCAGTTCACTGCCTAAGAATACTCATCTTCAGAACTACAGCGAAGTTGCACAGAATCTATTTCTATCTGATGCACTCTCACCTTCTTATTATTTTTCTTCACACATAAATATTATTTTCTACTAACGATTCCTGATTTTGTACATTAGGTTGCTCCACCTGCGGAATATTTTCCACCAGATGTTTGGTTTGACGAGTTACTACCAAACACTTTGTTTTTGTGCAAACGTGTACCGAGTGATCATGTTACCATGAAATGACCATTTCATTATATAGGTGTAGTTATTCGCTCATAATAAATACAGAGCGATCGTGCAAATATACTACAAGTGATTGTATACTCTGACTCCACCTACTTACGTGATTAGATAAAAGTTTGATTTAATCTGGTACTATATATATATATATATATATATATATATATATATATATATGTATGAGAATTCGACAGTGGATTCATTTAGTAGGAAAATCATGATAAGCGTAGTCGGGGCATTTGTATTACGCAAGATACATTTGATAGAAACAAAAGTTTTTGAAACCTGATACTCAGCCATCTTGCGTACAATAAAATCGTGTAAAATAATTGTTGTTCGATTTTCCGTTTGCAGGCCTGAATTTTATCCAGACATATTTCCGAATTGCACTGGTGCGGAAAAATTCAATTTGTCACTTTTAAACGTGAGTTGAATGCAGTATTTGCCTGACCATTATCTATCATTTATCAGCAATCATGATCGATTTTAATTTCATCTAAAAACGCATCAATGAAATAGCTATTGCTTGACAGTAAAATAATCACTAATTGTAATTGATCGTTGTAAATATGAACAATCACAGTTAATTGTACAGTGATGAAGAAGCTTATCATTGAACAATCATACAACTTTTCTTTTTTGTTCGTTCATTCGAGAACACTACACTGTTGAGAAGGTTAGGACTAATAGGAATACTTAGAATATGATTCACAAATTCAGCCACCACAGAGTCAGTTGCATTGTAATAAGTATTAAACAATATTTTCTGAGTTAATAATCTAGTGTAGTTACTTGAAGTATGATGTGATTTCGTTGAACTGTGTGAAATGTGATATAATCATCAACTGTTTGATAACAAGTTGAAATGCTTTCTTGTTCTGAAAGTGTGTTTCATATATCATTATATATATTGCTTGAATCAGCGTGCTCAAAGAGCAGTCCAGTTTGTTACTAAATATTATAGATTCCTGTTACAACTCTATCAACAATAATAGACTATACCAATCCTACAACAGATTTTCCTTATCATATACAGTGAACTAACGTTTGCTATTCCTTGTGAAGACAGCGATTTTACAGATGATCAAATGTTTGGTGATCAATGACAATGTAACGAGATTGACCATTTTAACACTCACCGATTAATATAGTTAGTGTATAATTATTGACTAGTTGAAAGAACACCATATTGACTTGTTCTATAATGTAAGTATATATGTCAACAACTATGAACAAATTACTCATATACATCACTTTACTACAATAGAGTGTAAACTGAACTTCGGTGCTTAATTATTGAGTATTACACGAGTGTTGCTTATGATATCATGTTGTTTTGAATGTTAGTTAGGAATGGTTGGAACGATTTGAACAACGGTCATTCACGTGAGATGATATGTGATCGTTCTCATGTAAAATGGATCTTGTCAATTGCAAGATAACACTTAGTTAATCACGAAATATCATATCTTCTTCGTTCACAGAAGTCGTTTTGTAACTCAGTATCATTACATTCGTAGTTGAGGATGACTCAATTCAACTCCTATTACTGAAGGTGAAAAATTAACTGTAACTCAGTTATTCTTTACTCGGATCATTTCTCAACGTCCAGACAATTTGTGTCGGTTTTGATCATAAGGGACCGTATGAACGTTATCATAATAATGTGTTTAATGTTATTTACAAGTAATAATTTAACAAAAATATATACTGTCAACAGAATCAAATTTTACTGTTCCATTTACTTAGCGAACATATTTCCAAAATGTACTGAAGAAAGAATACGGTTTTCCAGGTGTGTTATTATGCAGGCAAGCACGCGGAAGAGTAAGTTTCACTCTCATACTTATTTAGCTAAATACATTTTGCTTTGATCGTCAAAGGGTGACATTTTGTAGTACTGGTCAGTCAATATTCACAAAATAGACTATATTACTGATTTTTGTCAAAAAATCTTTTTAACAAATGATAAGTTCTGTTTAATTTTGAAGAATTATTGATAGAATGAATTATTTGATGTGGCTTTTCTACAAGCATTTTCAATAATATTTTAATACATTTTCAAAAACTTTTATCAGCGTGTCAGTCATTACAATTTCCAAGAAGTACGGTTTTGTTTGAACAGATCATTTGCATATATGAACTGCACTTCATTTGGCATGTGTCCAGAAACATTCTATTTTATACCGTTTTTCAATTCATCCGAACTAATCAATGTATCAAGGAAACGAAGAGGGGGAACGGCCACGAAACGACCTACAAGGCGTAGAAGACCTAGAATTGTATAAAGCTATTATTGAAACGGTAAATAATTTGTCAAAATAGATTTTGAACGCCCGATTAAATACATCAATAAATGAGAGTGTTAAATCGTCTATTATCTTACCTTTTTATGCAAGATGAGATGTTGATACACTGAAATTTAGTGTAGACTGGGCAAGACTTCGTTTCGTTAATTTCTTGTTAGGTCATCTCCAATGAATTAAAAATATTTTCATTTGTTTCTTCTACACTAAGTCGTTAGATTATTTCAAGTTATTTCTAAGTGAGAAATAGTAGATATAGAAAATTAACTTCAGCTTTCCTTGATTTCGGAAACCGTTGGAAGTCAGATATGCACTGTGTCTAGTCCGATTTCAAAACACAGTTTTCCTGGGTAAGAACGGTTTTATCATTATTAAAGAAAAGGAATATATATAGTTATCTAAACAACATTATGCTGTTACTATCCGAAATTAACACAATGAGTTTTTAATTGTGAAAGAATGCTTCCTTTCAGTCAGAAATTCCAGGTTACAGCAAATGTATGAATTACGATATAGCTGTAACCATATTAAGTGTCAATTTAAGCAACACATTTACAGTTCAGAAGGGAACATATAAACTCCAATAAAGGTACGACAATTAGGTACTATAACACAATACAAATATTAACATCTTGAATTGGGACTACACAGAGTACCAAATATGGAACAGAAAGAGTCAGCAAGATCGTAACACAAATATATACATGGAAGGATTTTTCCAAAACGGAAGCTTTCAAAATAGATTCTACAGTGAATTAGTTGAGTTTACTTGTTACCTATGGGTTCCCGGGGTTCAATCGCTAGATGCTCCTCAAACAGTTTGCGTGAATAACTTGACTGTACATAAAGGAAAGTCCAATGTTGTTTAACATAAAGCAATAAAAGTCGGAAAAGAGTGTCAAGCAGGAAAATAATATGGTAACTGTATACATTAATCTATATATACTAATCAGCTGTGAAGTAATTATTTTGTGTTGAATAAAGTTCAGTATATTACACACAATGATACGATGCGATATCAAATAATTCTGTTTATTTCATATTCAGAAAACAACACGAATTTTCAGTTATGTATCAGAAGAATGAATGGATTAGACTTGAAGAAGATTTATGATATGATCATCAATTATCAAGCTTGAAACTATTACCAGTTCGCCTTAATCGATAAACAGAACGACTATCGACATGAAAGCAATTTTTCGTGATCTGGATTCAAGTAATTTGAAGGTATATTGATGGATGCGAATGATGCGTAAAGATATACTTCTAGTGATGTGACATCTGAGAAGAGCCGTTTCCCAATCTGATTCCGATGATGTTTCCATATATCGCCTCCCTCATCGTCTTTGAACATGACACTTTTCACTCTTCTGACCGCTTAAGGTTCCGTTCATGGATCATGGATAAGTCAGAAGTCACGGGCAATCACAGGACATTCCACTTCGTTAGTCGAATGATTTTCACACATTCTTTAATGGTGATGATGTAGTACTAGGATGTATCAAGTTGTAGAGCGTTTTCGAACTTCATCCCGCTAAGGTCGTCCGTTCCAGTGACGTCTCATTTGGTGTGTTTCGATAAACCTACAAGTAATGTTGTAAAGTGTTACCTGAGGTCACCCTACTTTTTGACATAACCAATGCGCTTTCAAACGTATACACAAAACTTTCCGCTTGCCCATTCGACTGTGGCTGTTATGATGTGGAGCGCAAGTGCTTGATAGCTAACCACTGAAGGAATGTTTGAAATTGTGAACCATTGTCGGATTTGTCATCACATCTTGTATGTGGTTTCGTGAGGAAGTTACAATGAGAAGTTACAATGTTTACGTTGTTGGTAGTGGCATTACAGGGAGGATATCTAGCGAAGGATAATCAGGTTGAGGCTGTGAAACTATCGAAAATGTGGACGTCATGTTTGCCGCTTGTTGCTGCCACATGCATTTTTCGACCAACTGAGGGACCGACTGTGGGTTTCATTCTTTTAATTCGTGAAAGACTGAGGTGTAAATGTCTCAGCACATTTGCTTGGAAGGTTTCTGGCACAACCACTGCTTGTGGAAAGATCAAGTAGTTGTTTACAACGCATAGTAAATCGTGCCCCCGATACAGATGATTCATGTCACCATCAAACCTCTTAGACGCCTTTCCTTTGGTGACATGGCTCGTCGTCATATTGATGATTGAGTCGTTCTTAGAAGCGTTTTGCATGTCTGTTATAGACACTGGCAATGCCTGTATTGATGTTGTCAGATAACATTCAACGTGGTATTCCACTGGTAGAGGTGCGATTATCATGTTTTCCTTAGCTGCCAATAATGAGTCGTGATGAATCATCTGCCTGACTGGGTTGTCGAGCACAACGTTATCGAATTTCTGAATTGCACCTAAAAACTTCTAACGCCCGTCGCTGAAGACGATAAACATAACGGTCTGGAACCCGAAATTTTGACCGGAATATTGCTGGCAGATGCATGTGATCTGAGAGAAGCCTGGATTTCCGATCGTACGAAAACGTGTGAAAGAGGTGCAAAGCAAACACTAGCACAGGAACCACTTTCTATTTTGACTATGCTCAAGAATGTGCTATCACGTGAGGGTTACGGTATGAAACTGGTTTTCAGATAAAGCATTCAACCGGGAGCGTCCGCAAACCCTATTGTCGTTGCTCGCATGCGTAAAGAAATCCTCGTGGTCCTTGATAATCAGCTTCAAAGATCGATAACGAGCAATAAACAGTAACAGCTTGTCACAGAGCTCCACATAGCTCCCCCCCCAGGGTGTCCGGAGGTCACACTGCTTATATTAAAAAATTATGTGAACGTACAGTGTGTGCATTTATGTATAATAATTAGAAAAGCAATGCAGGAAAGTGGAGAATGGTATGACAAACTTGTTTTGAATTTATTCTGTTAATTTTCGACTGCTTGTACATTTACCATAATATGATTGTACATGTTGTTTAAGTGTGTTACCTTGGATAGCAGTAACGTTGACTACTCGTTTTTTCCGTTCGGTTGTACACATAGCACGGCACTCAATACCTGAGCCTAACAAATACACTTTATACACAAATTTCGTGTTCTCCATTGCTCATTAATGTGTTATCTGAATTCTAATGCATATATTATCTACATTTACGGACTACAGTCATATTCATATCCTATTCCACGACGGAACATGTAACTGGGATTACTTATCTCCTATAATTGTGGATTTTTGGTACCAATCACAACCGAACACGCACAAGCAACCGTATAAAGTACCGTCCTTACATTTTTATTGTATTTATTACATTTGATCGATATATTTCAATATACACCTATTTGTATTCAATAACTTTGTTGATATTTTGAAATAATACATTAATTGGTCCACCACAGCAAACAGGAGCACAGGAACCACTTTCTATTTTGACTATGCTCGAGAATGTGCTATCACGTGAGGGTTACGGTATGAAACTGGTTTTCAGATAAAGCCTTCAACCGGAAGCGTCCGCAAACACTGTTGTCGTTGCTCGCATGCGTAAAGAAATCCTCGAGGTCCTTGATAATCAGCTTCAAAGATTGATAACGAGCAATAAACAGTGACGGCTTGTCGCAGAAATGTTGGCTTTCTGTCCGAACTAGGCTCAAGAATGTGCACGTGGGTTCAAAGACGAGACCAGCGTGAAGTACTTGTCCAGCTTACTTGCTGCCAACGTTTGAAGCAGCAGCCGAGCTTTCCAAGCGTCAGTTAGATTAGCGAAATCTAATTTACACAGGTCTTCTTAAGGCCAGAACCACATGTCAAATGCAACGTCGGTAACATGGTCATAAAGAAATTCTATAGTTCATCCTTCGAAGCCTTCTGTTAACATGTCGAACCATATCTTGTTGAACACAACGTATTCGTGATTGATGATCGGTGAATCACCCGTCTGAAAACTGGGCAAATGGCTACTTAGACAGAAAAGCTCGAATTAGTTAACCTGGGAAAATCGGAATGCATTCTGTCGTCCGAAATGAGTGTCATTAAACGTGCTCATTATCAGCAGGCATGTCTGAATAGAATACAGTCAAGTGTATACAGATTTCATGGATCGGTCACGAAAAGACAACAAACGTGAACAGCCGTTTCGTTTTGGTTTATAAAAGCTCAGAAGTAGAAATCCACGAGGCAGTATGAGAGAATCGAAATAGTGATGATTGCTTATGGGCGCGAAAGACCTGTCATTCTATGATGTAACAGCTTAGCATCAAAAAAGCGACGACACAGTCGGCATAGTATTTAAAAAGACAAGGCCTGACTACTTATCTATCAGTGAGGTAATGATGTAGAAGTAGAATCAAAAGAATGATGATAATATTACTTAGTCTAGTTGTAATCGCAGTACGAAAGGAAGTATTCGAATCATCTCGGTTAGGATATGTTTTGTACGACTGGCATGAATGCATTTCTGTTTGATAAAGTCAAGGATATCTGTGTAAAATCAGTTGAACAAATAATGACGTGTTATGTAGCAAATAGATGTTATCGACCCGGTCAAATAGGCATTTGTCTTAGCTGAAGTCTCTGCAACTTACTGTGAATTCCGTGAAACCATCTAAATATTTGTTCTTATGATCAACAACGTCGACGAAGTGAGTCTAGTTACGAAAATTAATGTAATATGTGTAAGGCGGGTGTAAAGATAAATGAACACGATAGTATGCAAATAATGTAAGAGAAAATCGAAAGTTTTACCTAATTTGTCAATGTATTCGATTTATCCAGGGCGATTCAATGTCGAATGTACTGAGATATAAAAATATAATTGTATTCTTTCGAAGTTCAATAATATTGGTTTCTGGCGTCATGTACGCACACAGATTTAGGCTAACACCATGTGTGAATTGCTTGAAGTAGACAAAAATCTGAGTTATGAAAGATATGTTTACCAAATTTACAGCAAATAAATTTTATTGAAGCAGTATTCACTGGTTAAATCACACGCTTCTATATTCACCTTTAAATGTGAATCACATTTCATTATAACTTTAAATTGACTCGTATCACTGAGATGCAGCTTCATTTTGATGTTATTTAGATATAATCATTTTCATAAAAGTGAAACATTATTGATTATCGAATACTATTTCGTTAAGAATGCCACATTTTCAGTTTCACCATTGTTTGAACTGGTAACGTAGGTGAGTATTGATAAGTTAGAATATCTACAATAAGCACAACTGAAAGAGAATCTCAACCTTCCGGAAGAATTCTGAAGAAAGTATTTTGGACAAGGACTGGAAATACTAGCATTTCTAAGTTATACATAAATAACAAGAAACTTCATTTTATTTCATCCATTGAGACCAATAGACGACTTGAAGCGTTATTGGAAATCAAGGAACTGTAAATATCCTTGTTAACATATTCACGGACTCGGATAAGTGTGTAAAATCTGTGGTTTTTCGGTAACTTGCTTCTGTAAGGTTATGTGAGAATTACATACGTTAAACCGAGGTGTTACAGTTTATATAATCCCTAATCTATATGTGATATTGTCGGTGAAAAACAATGGAGACAAACAACGATTCGAAGCTCAATAAGCGAAATGATTCAAAATAACATTGTAACCGGTTAAACACTTAGAAAAAGAATTATTTATTCCCACGTCAAAGTGATGTGCCCTAATTTAGTAATATATAGAAAAACCAATCATTATAACAAAGCGTATAAACGAAGACAATCAAAAATATGCTAATTTGTCAAATTGTACTCTTCCGTGTATATCATCTCATTTCACGTGAATACAATCTGTAAATAGAAATTATGTATTAGCGAATCATATTTGAATGGATTAATGTGCAATGTTTTGTCTGAAGCAACATAAACTTTGTTAAGATTAGTTCCTACACACATTTGAGCTACTGGAAAGCTTGTATACTTTCTGAGTACTACCACATTTGCGCTAGTCACCTCTTTTCATCTGAAGTTTTTTCTCAATTGAAAAGCTTATAGTCAGTTGTTACTACAAATAATATGGCCATAATAATTTTTACAACTGAAAATCTTTTCTCTCCATATTTATCAAACATCATATTAGCTTCAAATTCCTAATGTCTTCTTTGACAACTGTGCTTTAATTTTTCGTAACTATACGAAACGTTTATCGTGGAAGTTAGTGGGCATCTTCAATGCACATTCAAATGCACCGGAATAAATGACGTGTTAGAAAAATCATTGAGAGATATTGGACCATTATTCCGATCGAAACAAAGCATGTTTAAATGTATTTAAAGTTAGGTGTTTATTTTGTCACGTGTTGTCAAAGTGGTTGTCATGTCATGGTCAGTTTATCGTACGTTGTGCGGAAAAAAATCACATCAGTGACGGCTCATCATTCATTGAGATAAACGTTAGATTATCTTCGCATTCGACAGAAATGTGTCACGAATAATAGTAGTAGTTTCATTCAGTATTCTATTTCGATTGCAGCTGCATCACAATGTAGGTGAAATGTGACATCTGTGCAGTCTAGTTATAGAATATTTGAAAGGTCGGTAGAAAATACTGAACTGAATGAGATTTCACGGTTGTGAATGATCGAATGCTAAACAAGCCTGCTTTATGGATCGGATGATTGATATTGATTTTTGATAATATAACAGTGATGAAGATTAACAACTTGTAAATATGGAAGTAGGATTCGATTCCGTTTCAGATAAGAATGCGAAGAAAATTGAGAGTTGTGAATGTCAATGTGGCACGGGTTCATCCAGTATATGCGGTTGAAGTGAATGAGGATTGTTGGTACATTTATATGTTTAGTTATTATCCAATAAACATTGTGAGCTTTTGTAGTATTAATCAGATGAAGTTGAAATTACAGCCGTTCTTCACAGTATCAATGATTTTCAATGGCACTCTGCTCAATCGAGTCTGTCATACGACAGTTGAAGTAGACGCAGGACGCTATTATATTTCATGTACCAAACTAATTGAAAGCAAATGAATTGCATGCAGTGCGCGTTTATTTGGTTATTTAGGAAATGGAAATCAGGTCCAGGACTACAATTTTTGATCAGTCGTGCAGATTTCACGAATCATTCACATATATTAACCTAGTGAACTGATGTGTCATATGTACAGTAATATATCTGAATCGATTATATGAATTAGACCCCGAAATGTTGTCAAACAGTTTGTTATAATATTGCTTCGTAGGTTACCTCAGTTGAACGTTCGGGGACATTTCGCAGCAATCACAATTCTCATAGGTTCAACTCATACAAAAACTACTAAATAGCGACTCACAACTTAAAATGATTTAGTCTAACAGTTTGAGAGACAACGTCGACCATACATATTATGGTGTGTATACTTCAAAGAAAGCGTCTATAGTCCCACTTAACTACATGTACAGCATGTATTCAGGATTTGTTTGTTATCTGTTATCTCTATCGGTCACTTAGCGCCTAAACAGTACTGAATAAGCATTCAACTATCTAAACATAGATGTAGCGTTATATTTGATATTTTTGTTAGAAGGTTGACCGTCATTTGGATTCCAACGATGTGATTGAGCACATTCAATATTTGAAAAAATCATTTTACGAAACCCATGAATAGAGAAATTGTTCAATCTTCTCAATAAACCACAGTATTTCAAACAAAATAAACCAATCATAAGTGAATTATGTTACCTACTATTAACGGTTTCGGATGGAGCATTCAACTCCTTGGTTTGTGAACTTCCAGATTTTAACTTTACAAGATCATGTTGAAGTTGTGTCTGTGTAGACGTTTCGGTATACTTGGGTATAGTATCTGTCATATCTACGAGTGTCACCATTGCAATACTTATTGAAGATTCATCTGACATAGGGTTTGCAGTTTTTGATCTTTTGGGTGGTTGCGAAGTTGGAGACATTTGTCTTTTACTCGAATTATTTGTCATATTGGAAAATTTGTTGGGATAATTGCTTGTCTAATTAACTCAAATATCTATGGGTATAACTTTTTGTGTATTAACTGTGTTGTTAATAAAAATCAATAGCGGATTTTAAAGAAAAGAGGTTCAGTTATGAAGTGTCAGAGTCACTGTAAGTCAATAAGTAGGCTTAAACTAGTGTATTCAGAAGTTAAAAAAGTTTTCAAACGACAAGTATGTATTAACTGATTAAAAACTTAGAAGGTTTGCTTTCTTGAAGCAAAGTGCACCAGGTACAATAGATAAATTCTACTAAATCAGTATAATAGCCTACGAATGAAAAATTTGCGAAAAACACCATTCCACGTGAAAAACGTTACCAATTTCAGAGTTCGCGCGCTTGTTTTATAAGTAGCTGTTGGGAATTCCGTCTAGAATAACTACTGTATTGTCTACGTCACAATGAATTGTTATGCGATGCTCTGGTGCTATATGTATATATAAATATATATATATATAATGGCCACGATCCGCTCTCTCCTTCTGTCCTTTTTGTCTCATCTGTAAGCTGCGTTTTCCTCTCTACATAACGCACATAACATGCCTGTTCGTTTAAGTCACAGACGCGTTGCGCTCGACGCGTTTCATCCTGATCAACTATTGAATAAAGCAAACCACTCATGACTTTTACTGTAAACTCGTTCAATATGAGGTTATGTTTTGAAAATGTGCCTTCATCAAACTGCTCTTCTCGATGACGTAGTGCATATGTGCTTTCGAACACTGACTGATATTTTCAGTATAAGTGCACAAACAATGACAGTCAATGTGTAAGAGTTTGTGACGAATCGCTCTAGCCTGTTAACTGGCATGCTTCTAGTACACCGATTTTGTTCTATGGAGAGTATATTTTAAATTATCTCTTGTCAAATTTCTGTATCGTTTAGCGTAGATCGATAATAGATATATTTGTGTATCTGCTTTTATTACATGACAGAATCTATAACATGATGATAACATAAATTATAACGTCATTCACACATCAATGTTTGTAGGAGTTATCAGTTAAGAAAATACTAATGAAAATAAATCGATTAGTAAGAAAGCTAACAATTGTATATTTATCAAACAACGTGAATGTTGATCTGACCCGTATGAGATTGATGTATGGTCACATGAACTTGCGTTAAGTATTATGGCAGTGAAACGTATGTTTTAAACTTCAATGCAAACGAGCTCAATAGAATCGGCTAATATGGCTTTGTTAGTAATAGATGACAACATGACATGACAAAATATAATGGAATCGTCGATTTCTCTGATTTAAATAACGAATATACGCTGTAAAGCTCTCTAAGTCAGTTGATTATTCATGCGGTCATTTTTCAAGCAGTGGGATATGTCAGCAATGCACATTCATATTCTCATACTTAACATGATATTTCTTATGCTAAGTAGAAGATTTACACGTGAGAGAATGATAATCGTGGATAACAACAGAGTTATAGTCAAAGGCAACTATCGTACATCAGGTCAAATTACTAGTTGGCATTAAGAAGTTGTATGATGTGCATGACATTTCAGTTTTCTGCTATTCCATGAGAATCGGTACAATAGCAAATAGTTTGTAGTGGTAAATGATCTAATTTGCAGGATTTTTGAGCTGATTTTAGTTACGTCGGTTCAATCATTTCTGCTACCTTTTACTTATATTACACTAAACATAATTATTGCGAATCACGAAGTGAATGCTTATTTGACGTGTAACAAGATGTAACTGAAGTAACCTACTGAAATTTTCAATTTACATTCACAGATGACAGTCATTCTTCGATTTATTATTACCAAAATATATTCAGAGTACTTCGTGAATACTTATCGTTCTCAATATCATACAATTTTCATTTTACAGATTTTCTCACGTTAATACACATGTTTGTTATATGTTGTTCCAAATAGCCGAACCAAGTGATGATGAAAGAAACGTTGATGCATATCACGTTTACTAGAAAAATGACTACGACATCTACACACAGAACAAATGGTCATTTGGCATTTCATCCAATGGATTTACTTGAAATGAATTTTCTGTAATCGTGGAATATTTAAAGTTTTTGATCAGCAGGAAATGGACATAACATTCACGAAGGTTCGTGAAGAAATTATGCCGGTAAGCAGTTTACTATGAAGGCAATCGTTTGTCAAAAATATTTGTGATCTTATAGTAATGAATTATGTTGGTCGGTATTCCTGAATCATTTCACTCTCACTTCGAACGCCTGTGGTTTTGTGGTCATTAGGAAGTGATCACAAATATCTTCAACTCTTTATTGATGTATACACCGCTCGTCTTTATGTAATAGCGGTTATCAAGACGTACAGTGTAGGAATTTAATGAGAATATAAAATATCAATCATCACAGGATCGGTGAGCCAGAAAGCGAACGTAACACAGATTGCACAAATTGGTGAACCTGATAACGAAGGAGTCGGTATACCTCGATTTGAGTTACTTCGGTCTTACGTGAAATGGCTAGCCCGATAATGAATAAAATCGCAGTTCACTGCCTAAGAATACTCATCTTCAGAACTACAGCGAAGTTGCACAGAATCTATTTCTATCTGATGCACTCTCACCTTCTTATTATTTTTCTTCACACATAAATATTATTTTCTACTAACGATTCCTGATTTTGTACATTAGGTTGCTCCACCTGCGGAATATTTTCCACCAGATGTTGGTTTGACGAGTTACTACCAAACACTTTGTTTAAGTAGGATTCCCGTTGCATAACGTTAGATTCACCAGAATAACGCACCCGAAGTCAATGAATTAAAAGCTCTTTGAGTATTCGGAATATTTATTTGGAACAGTTAAATAAATATCGTATGTGGTTCTGCAACAAACAATTATTAATTTACTAGTTACTTACATTCAAGGTGATTAAGCAACAACAACAACAAATTATCACAACGATCCGTGTCCCACACACCAAGCGAATAGAATGCCAAACAAAATGGCTGACCAAACAGTCAATGTTTCGACCAATAGAAAACAACTTCTAGATTGTTCGATCATACTAACCAATAAAATGCAAGTTACAAATTATGTAGTAAACACTCAACTACTCATGAGTAGTACAACCATTACAACTAAATCCAACACTGCCCCCTGAGGTTGAAGAATCCTGGGATGTTTCTAATTGTTCAGGGTTCTGTGATTCTTCAACTTCACCTTCTAACTTGCATAACTGCCGTACATCTCTTCTCACTGTCCCGTTAGCTGTTCTTAACGTTACCTTCCGAACTAAGCCGTCGGTACCTTCCTGTATATCTGTGACGACCGCCTTCGGCCATTGCCCTCTCGATCGTGCAGACTCTATCATCAACACTAAGTCCCCAACCTTCAAATTAGGCTTAGGATCGTGCCATCGTTGCGTTAACTGTAGCGTTGGGATATATAGCTTCAACCACCTTTTCCAAAAAAGATCGACCAAGTACAATGTTTGTCGCCATCTTCTATTGTAATTTGTTGTATAGTCCTTTTCATCGATGCTAGCTGGTTCGCTTGCTCTAGGCAATAGTAACATGCTAGGTGAAAGCGCTTGTATGCCATCGACATCTTCTACCATCTTCACTATAGGCCGGTTGTTTAAAATCCTCTCTATCTCCACTAGAGTCGTATGTAATACCTCATCGGTGACCGGTTGTTCGTCGAGAACAACTACTAATATTCTTTTAATAGTTTTGATGATTCGCTCCCATATTCCTCCTCGATGATAAGCCTTTGGAGGGTTAAATATCCAGTCACAATTGTGGGCGGCAAGGTTTTTCGATATTTTTTCTTGGTTCCAAGCTCTCATTAAACACTTTATTGCCCTTTCTGCACCTTTAAAGTTGCTGCCGTTGTCACTATACAGGCGTTGTGGGTAGCCCCTACGTGCCGCAAATCGGCTAAAGACACAAAGGAAAGAATCGGTATCTAGGGTATTGGATATTTCTAAATGAACCGCTCTTGAGCTGAAGCAAGTGAACAAGCAGCCGTATCTCTTTTCCACGGTCCGTCCACGTTTCACAAATAGTGGTCCAAAATAATCGACACCTGTCACAGTAAATGGATTACAGTGGTACATAAAACGATCTTCTGGTAGGGGTGCCATAGCCTGTTGGCAAGGTTGAGAGAACCACTTACGACACTTATAGCAATTATTGAGAACCGACTTGATGGTTTTCACTGCTTTAATGATCCAATATCTTTCACTGATTGTTGAAATCAGAAAGTTTACTCCCATATGTCCATTCGCTTCATGATAATGTCTAATAATTAAACGGGTAATAAAATGATTATGCGGTAGTATAATCGGATGCCTTACTTCAAAGGGTAGACCTGATTGCTGTAAGCGCCCACCAACTCTTATTACTCCATTAACCGTAATTGGTTTCAAGTGACGTAGTGGACTGGAAGACTTGCATAATGCTACTTTAATTGTTCGGTCGACCTCCTTCTCACTCGTCACCACCGGGACGTGATTCAACAGCTTAAATACATCATTGAAACATTCCTTCTGCGCCAATCGGATAATGTTGAGCTCAGCCGCTCTTAACTCTGCGACTGTGAGGTTTTGTTGGTTAGTTAATTTGTTCATCAAGAGATGTTTATAACGTAGAAGCCAAGCTATCATTCGTTGTAATTTCATCCATGAATTCACAGCTTCGAATCGACTCAGAAACGTAGGTTGATTCTCGTTTGGATATAAATCTTTATTTGACAACATATAGTTTATATAGGAGCATGCATTAGTGTTCTGGTGTGGTTCCTGCTGAACATATCCCTGCAATAAAAATGTTGGACCACTAAGCCATCGTTTTAATTTTCGTTCTTGGTTTACTATGAACCCTCGGGAAAGCAGATCCGCTGGGTTGAGCTTAGAACTAACGTAACGCCAGTCTGATGGCCTCGTCTGTTCCTGTATATAGACCAACCTGTTAGCAAAAAACGTAGGGAATCTCTTGGAAGCATTGTTTATGCTATGGAGTACGACGAGAGAGTCAGTCCAATAAACTGTTTTGAGTATGGTAACAGTCATCTCTGTTCGGATAAACTTGGAGATTTTCACAGACAAAACTGCTGCCGCCAATTCTAAACGTGGTATACTCGTAGCCCTAATAGGTGCTACTTTAGCTTTAGCGAATATCAGACGACATTCTTTAACACTTTGCTGTTTCAGTAGTAGCAAATACCCTGCTGCTCCGTATCCATTATTAGAGGCATCACTGAACATATGTAGTTCGATTCCAGTACATTCGGCTGCATTTAATGACCGAGGCAAAACTATCTTTTCTATATGAGTAAGACTTCCTTGCCATTTTCTCCAAACCTTTAGTTCTTCTCCTACTATTAAATCATCCCAAGAAAATTTCATTTTGCATAGTTTCTGAAGGATAAGTTTCGCTGGGAGAATAACAGGTGCTAGGTAACCCATGGGATCGAATATGGAGGCGACAAATGACAATACATTACGACGTGTAACAGGTTCATTTACCCTCCCGACATAAAAACGAAAGGTATCATCGCTTATATTCCAACTTATGCCCAAAGCTCGACAAGTGGTATGATCGCCGTGCCCGATGTGTACACATGGCCCGATACAATTAAACTCAGGTAGCAGTTGAGCTAATGTTGAATCATTAGTAATCCACTTAGTCAAGTTGAATCCACCTTTTGATAACATATCTTTCAACTGAGTTGCTACTCGATAACTTGTTTCAGTATTGGGAGTACTAATTAAACAATCGTCTACGTAGAAACTACGTGTAGCCATGTCGTAAACTTCTTTGTCATAGTTTTCCTTGTTATCTTTGATGGTACGATTAAGAGCAAACGTAGCGCAACTAGGAGAAGAGGTTGCTCCAAATAGGTGGACTGTCATGCGAAGTTCTTCAGGGCTGTCAGTAAAATCTCCGTTCGTCCACCATAAAAAACGCAGAGCGTCTCTATCGCATTCGGGTACTTTAACCTGGTGGAACATTGCTTCGATGTCAGCCATTACTGCTACCCTTTCTTGTCTAAATCTAAGAATTACACCCAATAACGAATTAGTAAGATCCGGACCAGAGAGTAACCTGTCGTTTAATGATCGTCCTTCATGTTTAGCAGCGCAATCGAATACTATTCTAATTTTCTCTGGTTTCGCTGGATGGACGACAGGGTGATGCGGTAAGTACCATACGTTAGAGTTATCATTTAACGGTGGCGCAATTTCTGCATATCCCTTTATAAGGTAATCTTTCATTGCATCCGCATAGCGTCTAGCTAAATCTTTAGAGGTACACAGTCGTTTGCGTAAAGCGTTCAGACGATGCAAACAATACGACTTATTATCCGTCCATTCTAACTGTGAATCTTTCCACGGGAGTGATATACAATAATGACAATCCTTTAACGTGATAGACTTCTCCATGATTCTGAGTGCGGTTCTATCTTCAATCGATAAATCTTTATCTTTAGACTGACTTTCCTCTAACAGGTCTTGCTGGTAGAATCTTTCAAGAGTACTTTCAATTTCTGAGAGACTGAGATGATTTGGCTTTATGTGTCTTGTGACATGAGTACCAAGGGGTCCTATCAGTGTCCAACCAAATATGGTCTTTATCGCGTACGGTTCCTCCGGTCTTCCTAACCTTTGTTCTAAGTTTCTATGTGCTTCAGGAACATTGCAGCCAACCAGTAGTCCTATTCGCTTACTTTCACATCTCCTCAGGTCTATTCCCTGCAGATGTTGCCACAATCGAAGCTGCTTCTCCTCTGGTACCACTCGCTTAATCTTAGGCAAACTGGGAACAACATATGCTCTTTCTATCCGAATTGACTCATCAGATTCGTATGAGCTAGCTTCTAGTTGTACCGCATTTGTCCGCATCTCTCTGTAACCATTCATAGTCTCTATCCGAACACGGGCATATTCCATAGGTAATTTTAAATCGTCGACAATATCCTTAAGTACCAATGTCGAGTCAGAGCCGCTATCCAAGAATGCTAAAGTTTCTACCGTACGGTCACGATTGCGGAGAATTACTGGGACCACTGCAAATGCCACCTTAGGTTCTTCATTTTCCGCTCGGGAATTTGAAACGTAATTAGTAGCAACATTCGCATTAGATGGTGAGACGTCCGTCGTAACATGCAACAATGTATGGTGCCTACCACCACAACCCTCCACGGTACATCCTCTGCGCAATCTACAATCCTTAGCTATATGATTAGCCTTTAAACATAATCGGCATAACCTTTTCTCCTTGATTAGATCTAACCTTTTATCTACTTCAAGGGATAGCAACGTTGGACACTGGTCTAGAAAGTGGTTGTCTTTACATAAGATACACACTAAATACCTTTCTTGACGTTGACTTGAAGGCGAGTGCTTCAATGTAAACACGTTCCTTTTTGTACTCGGTGGTTGAGAAGAAACAACGTTCCGGACTCGTTTATCTGACTTTAAATTTGCTGCGAGTTCTCCATATCTCGTACACATTATGTTGACACGTTCCTCGATAAACCTAGCTAAGTCCTCAAAGGTAGGCTCTGTATCTTGTTTCATATAATCTACCGCTGTTTCCGCCCATTTAAACCGGAGATTCGAAGGCAACCTTGCCACAATAGCTTCTAGTGTTCTGCTTGCATTTAAATCGGACTGGTAACCTAACTGTTTTAATGTCACGACGCATGTTTGCATTTTTTGACTAAGGTCAGCCAATGCCGCCGAGTCGTCGTTCTTAACTGGTGGCCCGTCAATTATTTCATCTATAAAGGCCCTAGCCACCATGTAATTCTGACCAAATTTCCTTTTTAAGATATCTTTAGCCATTATAAAGCCATCTGTGCCATTCATTATAGTACAATGCTCTATAGAGTCTCTCGCCTTACCTGTGAAAATTGGATTAAGTAATTCAAACGTATGGCGTCGTCGGTTGTCGCTTCTTCTACAACTTTCTGAAACTCTTTCATGAATATCCAATACTCCTTTGGGTTTCCGTCAAATCTCCTTATTTCTGGCTTTGGCAGTTCGAAGTATCTTTCTACATAATTCGTTGTAGGATAGGTGTCGCTTTTCATGTCTCCTCTTTCGCTAGAATTTTGGGGACATCCTTCTCGTAACAGCGTTTCCAACAAGAGCCTTTTTTCCACTTCTTGTAATTTTAGCTTCGCCAATTCTATTTCCATTTCCTTCTCACGTAGGCTTTTTTGGCAGCTTAAGACAGGACTTTCAGGCTTTTCTAACTGAGCAGATAAATCTGGCATACTATCTTCTAGATGTTGTCGTTGTTGACGCAAAAAACTTGAATAACTGTAGGATTCCCGTTGCATAACGTTAGATTCACCAGAATAACGCACCCGAAGTCAATGAATTAAAAGCTCTTTGAGTATTCGGAATATTTATTTGGAACAGTTAAATAAATATCGTATGTGGTTCTGCAACAAACAATTATTAATTTACTAGTTACTTACATTCAAGGTGATTAAGCAACAACAACAACAAATTATCACAACGATCCGTGTCCCACACACCAAGCGAATAGAATGCCAAACAAAATGGCTGACCAAACAGTCAATGTTTCGACCAATAGAAAACAACTTCTAGATTGTTCGATCATACTAACCAATAAAATGCAAGTTACAAATTATGTAGTAAACACTCAACTACTCATGAGTAGTACAACCATTACAACTAAATCCAACATCAGTAGAGGCAATACTGCATTAAACTCAAATTTAAAAGTGTCAAGTTGAATTTTTGTGCCGCCGTGCACTTCGGAAATATATCTGGATAAATGTCAGGCCTGCAAACGGAAAATCGAACAACAATTATATTACAAACGTGAAACCAGATTGCATGGTTGACGGCTGAGTATTGGGTTTTGCAAAAAGTTGGTTTCATTCAAATGTGTCGTACGTGATACATATGCTCAACTATACCAGTCATGATTTTCCTACTGAATGAATCCACTGTCAAGTTCTAGTACTTTTGAAGTTTTAATGAAAAAAAATAATAAATGATTCATAAGTTTTCTGAAAATCCCTGATGCATTTACCAGATCATTCAATAGCTTTATTATTATGCAGTACCTGTTAAGTATAAAGATTGAATATATTTCATTTTATTCAGCTTATTCATGTGAATTCTAAAGTGTTTGTGTCATTTTTGTAGATGAGTGCACGACAAACATACTACTCATCCCCAGTTAACTATCGTATTTTGGTTTTATGCAAGTTCACTTGACTTATAAACATATGCCTTGTCATCAAATTCATTGATGTTCCATTTATTCACAGCAAGAAAAGGCCCGGAAATTCTACTAAGACTGTTAATCCACAAATAATAATCACTCAAATTTATAGCATTATATACGAGGAAAAAAAATATTTAAAAAGATCTTGTTTGATCGTTGTGATGAGTGTACGTATCAAAATTTGTAACAAGTGGGCTAACATTTTATATGAAATCACAATTCACCTCCTGAATATTTAGGATTGTAGTAGCCTCAAAATCGTCCTTCACCTACACTATATACGCTGTTGCACATGCTGAATTTGCATCATCACGTTGTCAATCACATAACAATTGAAGAATAATTGTAAATATCAGGTTTTGATTACAGTAATATCGGCCAAATTCAAATATCCGCACAAATCCCAAATTATTTTATCATTCTTAGCTGTATTCGTTCATGAATATTTGATGATATAACTTAAATAAACAAATGAAATGTCTTACTACAATAAAACGAATAATACTGTGTAACTTGATCTTAGGATTTAATTAGGAAGAAAACTGATCATAGTTAATTTAATTCAATTTTCATTCATGAATAAAATCAAGCGATCGTTACAGCAATAAAATTATGTTGATTATTATAAAAGAAACATCACTATAAACGAATAACAATATGTTGGAGGTCAGACTAAGCCAAACGTGTAGAAATATGAAGTTATATTTTGCGTTTTATCAATCACAGTTGTAGTGCTTGCAAGAAAAATCAAACAAACGTGTCTACAAATAATAAATGAATAAACATTATGTTAAGTATTTAGAAGACAATCTGAAATTCAAAAAATACTAAAGTAATCTGATGGGTAAGATATTAGGATATCAAAAATTAGAGTCTTATCATGTTTGTTAATAACATAATCCTTTAATCATAAATAAGTGATGTTTTGCAGACACTGAATAATAATAGTCAATTCAGAATGATATAATCATATTATGAAATACATATTCACATATGAGTTCAAGTATGAAATTTTCTCGTTGACCTATGATATAGAAAACATAAACAATTTCATTTATCATATCAGATATAAATTTGATTTTGACATCTTGTTACATGTCAAATCAGCATCCACTTCGAAATTCAGAATCATTATGTTCACTTAAATGTAAAAAAATGTAGCAGAAGTGATTAAATGAACGAAACTGAAATCAGCACGAAAAACGTACAAATGAGATCATTTACTGCTCCAAAATATTGGCTGTTGTACCAATGATGATGGAATCACAGAAAACTGAAATGTCATGCGCAACACACAACTTCCAAATGCCAACTAGTAACCTCACCATGTACTTCAACATGTACGATGGTAGCGTTTGACTATAACTCTGTTGTTAGCCTCGATTAACATTTCATCACTTTAAATCTTCTACTTAGCATAAGAAATATTATGTCAAGTGTGAGAATGTGAATGCGCATAGCTGACATATCCCACTGCTTGAATAAATGACAGCATGAATTAGCAACTGGCTTAGAGAGCTTCATAGCGTATATTCGTTATTTAAGTCGGACAAATCCTCGATTTCATTATATATTCTTATGTCATGTTGACATGTTTTTCCAACACAGCCATAATGGCCGAGTCTTTTAAGCTTGTTTATATTGAAGTTTAAAACATACGTTTCAGTGCCATAATGTTTAACGCAAGTGCATATGACTAAACTTACATCTTATTTGTGTCAGATCAAAAATCACAATTCGTTATAATTACAAAATTGTTAGCATGTTTGCTGATCTATTCATTTTCACTAGTAATTTCTTTATTGATAAATGTTACAAACATTGATAAGTGCGTGTCGATATCATTCATGTTTTCATTATGTTATGAATTCTGTCATGTAATAAAACTATACAAAATGAAATCTAATATTGATCTATGCTAAACGATACAGAAATCAGACTAGAGATAATTTAAAATATACTCTCCCTTAAATAAAATCTTGGCACAACAAGCATGCCAGTTAACAGGTTACAGCGATTCGCCACAACCTATTACACATCGACTGTCAAAGTTTGCGAACCTATACTATAAATATCAGTCAGTTTCTGAAAGCAAATTTGCACTAGATCATTGACAAAAACAGGTTGATGGAGCGACATTTTTAGTTACTTCACTTACATCTTGTTACATGTCAAATCAGGATTCACTTAGGAATTCTATATACATTTGCTCAGTACGAAGTGAGTAAAAATTAGAAACAGTGAATGAATCAACGACAATGAAATTAGTATGAACAACCTTCAAATCAGATCATTTACTACAACCTACAGGCAGTTGTACCGATGCTGATGAAATAAAAGCAGGTCGACAACTTCCGCTAATAAATACATATTTTGATAAAATGTAGATAAAATAATAATCACAGTCTGAGTAGTGCACACTGCGTTTCGGAGGAGCTGTTATGGAACTAAACTAGGTCAGATATTCTCTTTGATCGTTTATGGCAACATTGTGGCGAACGAATAGCTATGTTTGACTTCAAGCTTATTCTGCATATCATGCTCATACTTGGAACATGATGCAGTAAAAGGCAATCACACACCGCAGCTCATCACAATTCCTGTTGTCTTCGTTTTGATGAATACATATTTATTGCCTTTTTCTCATAACATGCAAGAAATATGCACTATAAGAAATTTCATCATTCAAAGTACTGCATGATAAGTTTTATCGTTTGCGAATTTGAATAAAACAAGATTGATAGTGTGAAATTCTTCAGGACCAGTTGATTTTGTTGATTATCAACTGACTTACATGGTGATCATATTCGGTTGTTTCTGCGTTCAAAACTTTAGGCAAATGAATGGAGTGACAGGTCGAAGTAGGCAAGCAGATATTACAACATGAAACCTTATTTGTACAGGTAACTCACATCACTAACAGTATTTTCGTTTTAAAGTTGTGTAGTTCAATGAGATGTTTATAAGGGTACTTTGTTCATGAGTTTTGGTAAGGTGATTTTTTTCAAATTTGCAATGTGCTCAATCGAGTCATTGGAATTCAGGTTATGATCAACCTTCTTATATCAAATATAACGCTACATCTACGTTTAGATACTTGAATGATTATTCAGTACTGTTCAGGTACTCAGATACCAATAGAGATAACAGCTCAGAAAAAAATCTAGAATACATGCTGTACATGTTATTGAGTGGTAATATAGACGCTGACGTTGAAGTGTGACACACAAGTGTATGTATGGTAAACATTGTCTTTCAAACTGTTAAACAGAGTCACCAGAAGTTGCGAATTTTTCTTTATTTTTTGTATGAGTTAAACCTATACGATTTTGGATTGATGCGAAAAGTCACCAAATTTTCAACTAAATTACCTACGAAACAAAATTACAAACTGTTGGACAACATTTCGTATTCTGATCCACATAATGCATTCAGAAAGATTACTGTACATATGACACATCATTCCACTAGATAAATAAATGTGAAGGATTCGTAAAATCTTAAGGATTGATCAAAAATCCTATTCTCGCGTTACCATTGCATAATTTGCTTAGGATTTACGTTATAAGAACAGCTATTTGCTGTGGTAATGATTTTACTAGTAGGTAAAATATGAATGTAAACGAAGAAGCTCAGTGAGGTTAATTACATATTTTTGTATTACGAGTTCAGTAGGAAGTTTAATGAGTTTACAATGAACCCTTATTTTCGTTTTATAGGTAGCTTATTAAACACGTTCTTTATAACATACATTTAGCGATACAAGTTTCTAGTGCGTGAACTCAAAATGCATGGTTAATTGAGTTATGGTGTTTGACTTAGACAACTGAGTGACTTTTATTATTCGCTTAACACAAACAGATGTAATTTGAACCGATTACTAACTGGGTCACAAGTGAACAGGTGTTGAAAAAATTTCGACATCCGGCATCTGAGATGGTTTAAAAGAGTAGATAAAACAAACTTTCTTGATCATAACATATCTTACATAGTCTGTCAGAAAACAATGACACTTTATTGAGTCGTAAAGTATTCTTAGTAAATTAACCGGAGCAATCAGTCAGAAAATCACAGATCGTACAATTTTGTTTTAGGCAGAGTATATGTTACCAAAGCAACGAACTGCTCCTTTAGATCCATTGATACTAAACGTTTTTCGTTTGAAACATGCTTTGATAAGACCTGCAGAAACATAATTAAATCTTTACAAAAGTAAAAAGAAATCATGAGTGTTACTGAAACGGATTGTAAAAAAAGAGAAAAAAACATATTCCAGAATAACAGCTACCAATGAAAGCAGTAAAACGAATCGATGTAACAGAGAGCAAAAACGACAATGAAATAATGATAGTAGAATATATGCAATTCGTAGGCTATCATCACACAAAAGTAATTGAAAACTACTACAGCTCGGTTCAAGTAGGTACAAGCTTATTTATTATCGACATAATTCGCGACAATTCGGATTGTGATTCCACAGAAACAAACAACAGTTAGTAGGTGATTCTTCGAATACAGAGTGTTCACGAGGTAGCGCATGATTCCAGCTATCAATACAAATAAAATATACTGGATCAACCAGTGCCACAATAAGATTCACAACTCTTCAATTATCTTCGCATTCTTATCTGGAATAGAATAGAATATTACTTCCACATTTACAAGTTGTTCATTTCCATCACAAATATTGCCGAAAATCGAAATCAATCATCCGATCCATAAACTTGGCTTGGTTAAAATTCCATCATTCACAACCATTAAATCTCATTGAGTTCAGTATTTTCTGCCGACCTTTGAAATATTATATAACTAGACAGCAGAGATGTCACATTTCACTTACATTGTGATGCAGCTGTAATGGAAATAGAATACTGAATGAAACTACTACTATTATTTGTGAAAAGTATCTGTCGAATGCGAAGATGATGTAACGTTTATCTCACTGAATGATAAGCCGTCTGTGACGTGATTTCTGTCCCCACAACATACGATAAACTGACCATAACACGAAAACCACTTTGACAACACGTGACAAAATAAACACGTATCTTCAAATACGTATAAACATGCTTTGTTTTCGTCGAACTCATACGAGCTGTCAAATTTATAATCATGCGGATAAATTAGTTAATATTCAGTATCTTTGCACTCGGTTTAGTATTTTTCGAATGAATGATCTGTGTATTGCAAAAGAACTGCATTTGCATTTTGACTAAATTTTGTGTGCGATAATCTCATTTTTATATTTTGCACCAGGCATGCAATTCATCGTAGAATCTGACGCTTCGGCATATGCACTAGATTTCACGACGCGTCGGAAAAGCGCTTATGAATGCATTTCGTACATTAATCCTAGCAGAAAGGAAGGTCGGAAATATAGAGAAGGAGGCTCTTGCGCATCTGTTTGCTTTTCGCCGTTTCCACAAGTATCTGTACTGTCGAAGATTCATGCTCCTCACAGATCACAAGAATTGGTGAGCGGCATTCGCTCCCCAATCTGGGATTTCAACATAAACTGCAAATCTCCTTCAACAATGAGCCTTGTTGCTTACAGGATATGACTGCGAACTCCGTTAGCGACGCACTGTACAATTCGGTCAACCAGACGATTTGTGACCATTCAATAATAATCGAGTGACAACTGAGGAAAACATGGTAATCGCCTCTCTGTCATTGCATACCACTCGAAATATTATCTGAAAACAGACATACAAAATGCTTCTAGAAACGACACCTCCATCAAGATGACGATAAAATATTTCACTAACGGTTGGCTGTCGAATAGGTTTTAGTGTGAAATGTAAAAAATGTTTCAGTGCCGAGATTCACTAAGCATCGTGAACGATTTTTTGAAATTTATTGAAAGAGTAGTGTTGCAATAGTGCTGAGATAGTTCCATCTTGGTCATCGAGACGTTAAAATGAAGTCCATAGCCAGAAGTTGTGCGTACTGGCCTATCATAGATCAACATGTCAGTGCGTGAGCTGAAATGGGTATGCGCTGTCAGCAAGCGTCAAAGTTGAATGCCAAGCTTTCGCCGTTTTCATGTCTCAAACTAGATCATCCTTGGTCCAGGATATACGTTCACTTCGCTGGTCCAGTCAATGGAACGATGCATTTCATTGTGGTCGACACATTTTAAAAATGGCCATAGATCAGCCTTGTAATGTCACCCACGACAAACAAAAAAATATAGCACCTCACCGTCATTATCTGTCGAAATGGCGTACCAGATGTGATCTTATCTGATAATAGCCCCCAATTTACCTCCATACAATTCCACAATTTCTGCCTACAGCTAACCACTAAACACTGACGCTCGCCAATATACTACCCGTAAATTGACGTGATAGCGGACAATTTGTGTATACGTTTGAAAGAGTATTAGTAAGGTCTAAACAAGAGGGCACACCAGTCGACGGGTTCTTGAATGCCTTCCGAACAACAGCGAATAAATTTTTACAGCAGCGAAAGTCTCGGCAGAAATCCTTATGAGAAGTCTGATAACAATCCACAGCCTAATGCATCCGACTAATGCAGAAAATGCAATCATATTATGAAGTGGCATGCCCTGTGTTTGCATGTAACTAGAGGACAAACCATGTTCCATGGGCTGAAGAAGGACTGGTCAGAAGAGTGAGGAAATTTCATGCACAATGTAGAGATAGGAGGCGAAAGGTTATCACGCCATCGAAACTTCACACGCAAAGGACTGGTTTCAGGTCGTCTGTTGAGAGCGGAAAATCTAACACTGGACATCATGTTTGATACCTTCAACCTGCCAGCCACCCTCTCTTTCGATCAGAAACTCAGCCAAAAGATGATCTCTGTTCGGAAATGTATTCTCTTAGACAAAGGCGAACAGCATTCAAAAACCAAATCGACCCCGGGAGCTGTGTTGTGTATGTTAGGTTCACAGAACCTATGATATTGTATAGTTCCAAAGAAGCCTGACACGCTTGTATTACGAACTTTAAGCTTCGGTGATGAGATCGCTACACTGGTCTACCACTCGTACACTATATTTCTTGGCTAGCTTTTTCATCATTTGAAGTCACTGTCTCGTGAATTCGCCTTCAACAGGTATAACATTCTTAACTGTAATGTACATATTTTCTTATGAACTTACCTACTTTTCTTACAACATATAAGATTGTCACCATCGTGTATGCCTTTTTCTCAAAATAAAAAAACATATCGGTTGTTGGTAATTGCATTCAATATACCTCGAAATATCATGACATTCTGAAGTGATTTAAAACTAGTCCTTATTCCACTTGTTCCTCATGGTAATTTTTACTTTATCATGAAGCCCTTGATGTTTTTTAGACTTGAGTATATTGTGCTCGTTCACTACACCATTAGCCTAAGAATGCATGCCGTAAATGTTTGACCATCAGACTGAGAATTGTGAAGGAGAATACAATGTACATCTTCGAACACATTTTCCAACTCAACACCTCTTCTTTGAAGACATCTAAAAAAATATAGGTCATAATGCACATTTGCCACAGTTGTATTGTTATTTGAAATCCCTAACATCAACAACCTGAAGTCTTGGGCTGTAAGACATTCAGTTTGTTTCAGTCAACTCCAGTGTGGATTGATGTGTTCTATATTATTGTCGTTCTATAATGACTTCATCTCTAGTAACTTCCAAGCGAAACATAGTATTAAATTTTCTCGGAAGAATCGCCAATTATTTTGATGAATATCTCTGTACGATTGACTCCAGACACTCATTTATATCCTCTTGAAAGTCCTAATTGTGATTTCATACTGTTAAAAGACGTTCAGCGTAGAAACATCATTTTTTTAATGACGGGTGTTTTGATGATCCAACCTACATGATATTCCTATATTATCAGTTGCTTTTTTGCTTGCTTTGTCAGCATCATTGAAAATCCTTGTGGTTGTGAACTTGAACAAAAGCAGCTAATTCCAGTTGTTTTGAAGCTGGGTACAAAATATGTCATCGATTCAGAGTAACAACAGGTTGTAGCTTCTCATTTCTGCAGCAAATTACGACCGTCTCCTGGTCCCTTCCAACGTTTAAGCATTCTAAATGAAATTAGAAAAATAACTGAAGCGATAGTTTACCGTACCTAATGAAACAGATCAAACTGACGACAGTTTTCAAGGAATATTAAGTGAAGTCTTATTTTCAAACTAATTGAAAAGTTTCATAAAACTCATCTTTATTATATGCTTTTGAAAGACAACTTTTTTTATAACTGATAAATATTTGTAATTCTGCGTTAAAATCAAAATCGAAATAAGTGATTATCATTATTTAGTGCCATTTCTTGATTACAGAATGAACATATTTATGTATGTCGCTGCAAGTGGTTTGTCCGTTTGTCATTTGTTCTTGTTAGTTCACGTTATTTTATGAGATATGATGTAGTTTTTACATAATTATCTTTCTCGCGAGTAGAGTGTTATAAATGTTTGAAATAATAAACATTCTACTGACTGTATTTCAGCAAAACCTGTGAATCTATCGCCAGCCGTAAAGCCGAATTATCGAGGAGGGATGTGCATGATATTAGCGACACAATCCTATTTACTTACTTACTTTACTTACGCCTGTTACCCTCAATGAAGCATAGGCCGCCCACCAGTTTTCTCCAACCAACTCTGTCCTGAGGTTCCCTCTCCAGTTCTGTCCAATGTTTGTTCATTCCTCTCATATCTTTCTCTATTTCTCGGCGTAGTGTGTTCCTTGGCCTTCCTCTTTTCCTTTGGCCTTGAGGGTTCCATGTGAGGGCTTGTCTAGTGACGCAGTTGGATGCTTTTCGTAGTGTATGTCCTATCCACTTCCACCGCTTCTTCCTGATTTCCTCCTCCACTCGAATCTGACTTGTTCTCTCTCACAGTTCGTTGTTGCTGATGGTGTCTGGCCAACGAATCCGAAATATTTTGCGTAGACAGCTGTTAATAAACACTTGTATCTTCTGAATGATGGCTTTTGTAGTTCTCCATGTTTCAGCTCCATACAGTAGAACTGTCTTGACATTTGTATTAAAAATCCTGATTTTGGTTTTGTTTGAAAGCTGTTTGGAGTTCCAGATATTTTTCAACTGTAGAAATGCAGCCCTCGCTTTGCCAATCCCCGCCCTCACATCTGCATCCGATCCACCTTTCTCGTCGATGATGCTGCCAAGATATGTGAAGGTGTTGACGTCCTCCGAGGTACCTCCATCAAGCGTGATTCGGTTGGTGCATGTTGTGTTGCATCGGAGAATTTCGCTTTTTCCTTTATGTATGTTGAGACCTACTGCTGCAGAGGCTGCTGCTACACTGGTCGTCTTCTCTTGCATTTGTTGTTGAGTGTGCGATAGAAGAGCCAGGTCATCTGCGAACTCCAGATCGTCCAGCTGCGTCCTAACTGTCCAGTTGATACCGTGCTTCCCTCCAGATGTTGACGTCTTCATAGTCCAGTCGATCACCAGGAGAAAGAGAAAGGGTGAGAGTAAGCAACCTTGCCTGACACCGGTCTTCACCTCAAAAGAATCTGTCAGCTGACCTCCGTGAACGATTTTGCAGTTGAATCCATCATAAGAGTTCCGTATGATGTTGACTATTTTCTCAGGCACAACGTAGTGTCAAAGAAGCCTCCAAAGTGTTTTCCTATCCACGCTATCAAATGCTTTCTCGTAGTCAATGAAGTTGATGTAGAGTGGTGAGTTCCATTCAATTGATTGTTCCACAATGATCCGTAATGTAGCAATTTGTTCAGTACATGATCGATCCTTACGAAATCCGGCCTGTTGATCTCGAAGTTGGGCGTCTACGAAGTCCTTCATTCTGTTTAACAATACTCTGTTGAAGACTTTGCCTGGTATTGAAAGAACAGTGATGCCTCTGTAGTTTTCACACTTGCTTAGATCGCCTTTCTTTGGTATTTTGATGAGGTATCCTTCTTTCCAATCTGATGGTACTTGTTCCTCATCCCAAATCTTCTTGAAGAGGATGTGAAATATTTTCGCGGTTGCTTCTACATCTGCTTTCATTCCTGCTGGAATGTTGTCTGGTCCTGCTGCTTTGCCGCTCTTGATTTGTCTGATGGCCATACTGATCTCCTCAATCGTAGGTGCGCCAATATTAATTGGGAGGTCCTTGGATGCTGCTTCGATGTTGGGTGTGTTCAGTGGGGCTGGTCGATTCAATATTTCCTTGAAGTGCTCCACCCACCTATTTCGCTGTTCGTCAGTGTTGCTGATTATTTTCCCTTTCCTGCTTTTCACTGGTCGTTCTGGTTTACGATAGTCACCGGCGAGCTTCTTTGTAGTTTCGTACAATTGTCTCATGTTTCCTTCTCTTGCAGCCTTTTCCGCCGTCATTGCTAGATCTTCCATATATTTTCGTTTGTCAGCTCTGATGCTCTTCTTCACTTCCCTGTTTGCTTCTGTATACTCGGCTTGCGCCTTAACTTTCTCTGCTCTTGTTCGGCTGACATTCACTGCTGCCTTCTTGTTCCTCTTTTCTTGAATTTGTTGAAGTGATTGACTCCTTAATCCCTTTCCAATTGTACTCCAATGTTGCTTCCTCTCGATTGAGTAGATCCTGAAAGGCCTGGAACATATTGGTAAGGGCTATGTTGAATTCGTTGAGTTTTACGGTATCCCGAAGAAAGACTGTATTAAACTTCTGTGATGTTGTCTGCCCCGTTGTCCAGTGCTTCTTTAGCTTCAATCTCATTTTGGCGATCAGCAAGTGGTGATCTGAAGCTATATCAGCTCCTCTCCTGGTTCTCACATCCTCCATGGTCCTTCTGAACTTTTTGCTGATACAGATATGGTCAATTTGGTTTTGAGTAGTGTGGTCCGGTGAAATCCATGTGGCTTTGTGAATGTGTTTGTGCGGGAATATTGTGCCACCGATGACCAGTTTGTTGAAGGCACATAGGTTTGAAATCTCTCACCGTTTTCGTTCCTTCCTCCCAGTCCATGTCGTCCCATGATGTCTTCATATCCAGTGTTGTCCATTCCAACCTTGGCATTCAGGTCTCCCATAAGAATCGTCAAATCCTTTGGTGAACATTTCTCGACGATTGACTGCAGCCTTTCGTAGAATTGATCTTTAACGTCGTCATTGTAGTCATTGGTAGGTGCATAACATTGGATGACGTTCATTGTAATGTCCTCTTTCTTTGTTTCGAAGGATGCTTTAATGATCCTGGGTCCATGAGATTCCCATCCTATCAGTGCCTTTTGTGCATGTTTGGACAGCATCAGTGCAACTCCTTGTGTATGTGAAGCGTTTTCCTCTTCATGACCAGAGTATAACAGCAGTTTCCCTTGAAGCTAGTCTCAGTTGTCCTACTTGTGTCCAATGCGTTTCACTGATGCCGAGCACCTCGAGGTTGTATCGTTTCATTTCTGCCGCAACTTGAAATAGTCTTCCAGTCTCCCACAATGTACGAACGTTCCATGTACCTAAAGAAATGGTTGCTCTGGTTGTCAGAAGAGGCATCAGCCCCGTGACTTCCGAGGGAACTCGGCTTTTATAAAGCGGGGTCATAATTCTTCTTCCAACTCCCAGGGCAGAGTTAAAATGGTTTGAATTATTTTTTCTAGTTAGCGTTTTTTTGGCAAGTGAGATTTCAACGGAATGGGGTCGCCAACCCCATGTCCAACCCTCCTCCTTTATCCTGTCTTGGGACCGGCAGTAGCCCCTAAGGTTCTACTGGCGGAGTTACACAATCCTATTAGGAAACGCTAAATCACAGGTCTTACACTGTTGTTTGAGGCAGAGAATATGTAACCGTAGAAATTCACTGTTCTTGCTTTCCACATTCGCTTCAACCACGTCACACAAACAGCGTTGTTCTGAGCAAGTAGTATTGCAACGTGAAAGATTCGAAACGAGTCATATTTCCACATTTAAAAGTTGTTCATTTACATCACAAATATCGTCCGAAAGGAAAAACAATGATCCGACTAATAATGAGGCTTGTTTAGTATTCCATCATTGGCTACCATGAAATTTCTCTGAGTTCAGTATCGTAGAATCCATTTAGAATGCTTTGGTTTCAGGAATGCCCCTCGACCATCTATTTGGGTCATGATCTTGCTGAATCTTTCTGTTCGATATTTTGGTACTCTGTGTAGTCCAAATTCGGGATGTTATTATTTGTATTTTATTATAGTTCCTAATTAATGTACCTTTACTGGAGTTTATATGTTTCCTTTTGAACTGTAATTGTGTTGCCTAAATTGACACCTAATATGGTTACAACTATGTCTTAATTCATACATTTGCTGTAACCTGGAATTGCTGACGCAAATGAAGCATTCTTTCAGAATTGGAAACTCACTGTGTTAATTTCGGATAGGAACAGTATAATATAGTCTAGGTAATTGTCTGGAATCGTTTTATGAATAAAATAGAAACGTTGTTACACAGAAACGTGTTTTTTTTATTTGGACTGAGAACGGCACGTATATGACTCAAGGTAAATTGAAGTGAATTTTCCACAGTTCCAAACAATATTTGGTGGAGAAACTTTTGGATATCTAATTGTCAACAGTAACTCAAGAAACGGAAGCGTTGAATTTTAAAGTCTGATCAATATTGTTTCAGTAAATTGCCATTCTTTCTCGCTGAATTTCAGGTGCTCTAATGAGTTCTTGTAAGAAGAAGAAGTCTCAAATCTCTCAAATTTGAGTGAAATCGATGAACAATCTCTACTTACGGTCCCTTTTCTCACTGCACCGCTAATGCAGACGAAGCGAGGTCACGAAACGTCATTGCTGGTCTCTTGAAACCCCGTTCTAGACTACATGATTTAGCTTTTGTTGTACGGATATTTTGTCAAAAGGGCAACAGGCTTCCACAGCTAGAATCTCGTGCCCTCTATGTGGGCTGTGTCTCGAAAACGCGTATACTGGATCCTAGTAAAACCAATAATCTGATTTCACCTTGATAAAGCAAAGAAGCAGCTCGATTTACTCTTCGTGTATCTGGATGCCCTGATACTTCTTCCGAGGGTCTCTCTGGTGTAGGCATAGCATTTAGTCGTAGAGCTGAACATTCTCTCCCAGACTGTATCCCAGTAGATAGTCGCTTGTGAGCGGGACACTCTTCGTCATATGTGCCAATGCCCCCACTGACTGCACTTCAGACGAGGTTTACGATGAGTTTTAGAGAAAGCTATCAGGCCTCCTCCAAAAAAGCTAAGCTCACTGATGAAGTATTATTGGCTGATGGATTAACTGCTCAAATACGTATACTGAGTCGCGGCTAATTGAACAGACAATGGCGACCGTTTGTTGCAGCTATGCTCAGATAATCAACTATTTCTAGCAAACACTGAATTTAAGCATGAGGAAAAACATCTCTTGACCTGACCACCTACAAAGTCGTCTTAACGTTGGACTCAAAAAGATCACAGTGCCATCAGCCACCGATAGAGTAGTTCAGTAGACGACTGTGGCTCCTTTTGAGGTACATGTTTGGATTCAGATGACGCCCTATTGCGAGCGCGTATCTGTTTGAGGCTAACTGAGCGTAGGAAAGACAACGTAAAGAAGCCTCTTAAAGTCTTACTTAATGATAATCAAACTAAGAAAATATTTCAGGAGTAACTAGAAAGAGCGTTGAGCAACCATGTAAGCGATTCCTATCTAGAAGCAGGTTGGTATGATATCAAAGAGGCTGTGGAAACAGCATTGATATATTTTAGTAAGGTAAACCTTAAGGTAATCATGATGCAGTTGATCTCAATCGCATCTATCAAACTGATGGATGCTCGAAAAATCATCCCACCTCGCTCTTAGGGCGATGATAAGCGGAGTCAGCTTAGACGTATGTTGACAAGAAGCGTATGCAATGATGGAGAACAGTGGTGGCTGGCGAAAACAAAAGCGATGGAAAAGGCAGCGGTGATAGACAACCGTAGGCAACTATTTAAACTCATTAAGGAAACTGGTATTAGGAACCCAAGTGTGAGTGAAACTATTTCGGAATAGGATGGTCTTATTATCCATTCTCAATCCAGAAGACCTGACCGATGGGCAGAACACTTTAGGGATCAGTTCAACGGAGCTATTCGAGCTTCTCTTCGGTTACTCACTATCTTCAGTCATTCTGAATAGCGAATCGACGTAAGTCCCCCTACTCTTTGTGCAGTTGGGAAAGCGTCAGTATTTCTGAAGCGAGGGCTGACTAAAGGACGAGTTGACTGCACAGTGGTTCGCTCCGTCTTACTTGATGGCTGTGAAACATGGCCAGTGAGAGTAGGACATATTTGTCGGTTACTGAGTTTCGATCACAAGTGTCTTCGAAGCATTGCTCGTATATCCTGGGACACCCGAATAAGCAACGCGGTTTTTTTTGAGTCGAATGCTAGGTAGGAATGGTAGATCAATTGATGAAGTGCTGAAACTTCACCAGTTGAGTTGATTGAGACATGTGTTACCTATACCTAACCACCGACTGCTTCGACGAGCTTTGTTTTCTAGTGTAAGAATAGGTTGGAAGAATGTTAGGGGCGACCAAACCAAAACATGGCAAAAATCCGTGAAGTCATTGACAAGTTAACTGAATCATGTGTAGAACCTATTTTGAATGTTTCGTTTATTTTGGAAAATCTATCCATGTTATGATATGACTGACTCATTCTGTTGACATTTTGGTACTTTATTTGATTCCATTTTGAGATTTTATCATTGTATATTAGTATTATTTCTATATATTGTACTTATATTGAAGTTTTTATGTTTGCTTCTGAACTGTACATATGTTGTTTAAATTTGATATTCATTATGGCTACAGCCATATTTGGATTTGATACCTCAACAGTACGGACTGGAAGCATTTATTTTCCCAGAAACGGATACCCACCGCGGTAAATTGGAACTGGAAGGTGTAATATTGCTTGGTAATTGTCTGTATTTCCATTTTTATTGAATTATAATACCGTTTTCTCCCAGAATTATTGTGTTTTGGTTTCGGATCCAGAGGAGAGCGCGTACCAAATTGCACCTATTCAAAACGTAGTGAACTGTCTGAGTAGAAAATTTATTAACAATACCTGTTATCGTCTTATTGCCCAACACCAAACATTTATCCTCCCTTCGTTGACTTATTTTGAAAAATATTAGATTTTTGTTTATGTACTATGAATTTGTTAACATAATCTGTTAGAGAAGTATCTAGTAATCAAAAAGATAGGAATCGACGGGCAAAAAAAATCTGCTAACTTTTACTACGTTTAACTTTGTTTTACACTGAATATATCCACTTTTCAAATCAAACTATTTAATAATAATCTTTTCACTTCGTCCTGGTTGACATGACAATAAACTAAACAAAGGAAACAGAAATCTTGTAAGGTATTAAGTCAACATTTCATTTCACCAACATTTCAATTACAAGCATAAAATTATTTGTCAATCTTGTATATCATTAACTTGAAATCTATTCCCACTTTAACAATGACGTTGTGATATTCATTGTCTTCTAGGGCCTTCTACCTTTCTTTTTCGACGATTTACTTCTTTGTCTTGTTGTAACATTGATCAGTTCGGATTCATTGAAAAACAGTGGAAAATAGAACTGTTCCGGACAGGTGCCTAATGAACTGCAGTTTATATATGAAAATGATTTGTTGAAACAAAAGCGTACTTCCTGTAAATGGTGTGTATTGGTACCCTGAGAAAATATTGCAAAATTATGAAAACAAGCTTAAATCATCATGTATTGCTATTGAAAATTTTATGTACTAAATATACTTCCAAAATCTGAGGAACTTATTATTTGTATATGTGTTAAAAGAATTATAATTCAAGTAGTCTAGGATGTATTATAAATGGCCGCTATTACATAATATTATCTTAAGAGCTCACAGCAACGTATAACTACGTTGATCGGAGCTAAATAAATTCGAAAGTAAAACTTACTCTCCCACGTCCTCGCCTGCAAATTAACCAACCTGGGAAACCGTATTCTTTCTTCATTACCTCTTGAAAATATGTTTGCTATATGAAGGAAACAATAAGATTTAATTCCATTGGAAGTATTTATATTTGTTGAAATATTACTTTGAATTGAATTTCAAGTTATTATTGTTATAATCTACACAGAATATATTGTGATCAGTCAGTGAAAAATCTGTCTGGACGGTTTTTTGAGAAACGTGAATAAATTAGTAATGATACGATTAAAGATTTATTGATTAACAGTCGGATTTTCACGTACGATGACAGACGTTGAACTGAGTAAATATTTACTATGAGAGAATCGATATTCAATTACAAATTTACTCTCGTGAACGCAGAATATATGGTGATCTGCTAAGCGTTCTTCAGCATTTGAGATAACAGATTTCTCATAAACATTATCAAGCTTTATCTAACATGAATTATCGTGGTTTGAAGTGTTACAACCATTCCTAATCCACATCCCAAACAGGATGATAACCAAGGAAATACTCACGTTATACTCAACAATTTGGTCCCGAAGATCAGCTAACACTCTAAAGTCGTATAGTGACATAGTGATAATTTTCTCAAAAAACTACTGTTCAAAACATTGATTCTCATCGATCTCATCTATAACCTCTAATCACGCATTAAATAGTTGTTCATATATGATGACTGATATACTTACATTATATACCGTTTCATTGCTTGGAACAATGTTGTTTCGTCGAAGTGTGCTGTAACAAGTGAAAAGAAAAACAACATTCAAAGGATTTTCGCTGAGCTCATCATGATTATCACTATATGTAAATAATCTGACTGTTACTAATGAATATCATTTTGTTTGACAAGTGTACTGGAGAAATAGTGTGGATCAAGCACTTCACATTTACTTTGATATTTATTTATTGAACGTGCTTTCACGAAATTCAGATATGTTTGATCATCATCATGATGCAAATAAAATGACGTTTTAAACTTTTGACATCTTGTACGATGTGACTTTATCAAAGTGCATCTTGTTCCATATTTCTATTCCAGTAACAGGTTTGTTATTTAGTTGCAGTATTATAAAAAAATATTGAATATAATAATTAAATCACATACTTAAAAAGATCTGTTCTATTATAAAGTTCAAGAGCAGTTTTGAAGTAACCATAGACGCTCTTGATTTGAGGAAGTAAGATCGCACATTGTCCATGTTTATTAAATTCGCGTTCCCTTATATGAAATGAGAAAGTAAAATATTGACTTATTTTCGGAACATTAATTCAGCATATGTAACTATCATCCAACTTAGTCAAAAGAGATGAAAAGAAAATGAAATGAGATCGAAAGTGATTTAGCTAGTCTATAATTCGAACTAAATGAACAAACAATACTATGCGAATGCATTTTCATCTTCACTAAAAATATCACAATTGTTTAAAGGTAGCTGTCTGAAATAGCACTTTTGAGACTCTCAGCAATTTGGAAACTAAAAAAATGTTCATCACTTTTGGCCAAAATTCAAAAAAATGCATGTGATTTGCTACATCCTTTTTGAAATGAAGGTCCGTCATTTTGAGAATATTGAGCGGAGCATACGTTGTGAAAGGAAGTATATGTTTCAAATCAAGTACATACTGTGATAGGTGCAGCTATTTATCAACATGTACAGGTAACTTATATTAAATTTGTTGCCTGTATTTGATGTCAGATATCGGATACTTGCTGCACTGTTGCACAAGCGGAACGTGGAATAACAAGATAAACTCCAGCTTACTAAAATATAATAACCATTGCAGTGTTAATAAGAGCAGGTTTCCTTCTCTCACATGGATAATTCGGTAAAAAATACTGAAAGCGACAATGGCTGACGTTCAGTTCGTCAGTAACATATTATGTTCCGTCATTGTTTAACTAGACAGTCTGCTTTCGCATGACAATACAGTCGGATAGTGATTTGTCGTCTATTCACTCTTAAACGAGATATGCCGTAATCAATTACATTTGTGTCTTGAAATCATGATGTGAATTTCATACTTCTGTCATAATTTTTTGCAAACGTTCTTTTGTCATCACCAAGTCAACTAATTTCAATATTTAAAACGATGTTATTGCATGGATCCTTAATCAGCGTCAAGCTTTATGGTTGTTAAAATGGCATTTACGACACAGTTAATTTTCTAATCTTGATTATTGACTTTGACCGTTAAGCTTACTACATCAAAGAATATAATTTAAACAATGCTTTGATATTATGAACAGTTGTCAACAAAGGAAAAGGATGACGTTCAATTTTGACTCTTACCAAAACGATTCCGTAATGGAACAATTGATTAAACAGGGCCACTTGTAATCTAATTCTGGTCTCAGTGGCTGAAAAAAATGAAGTTCGTTGTAAGTTAGGTATACCTTAACAAATTTTCAATCTAAAAGCTATTTTGGATCTAAATGAGAGCGTTCGAACTCGTTCTTTACACTACTTTGTTGTAATTCGGCTAAAAAGTTGAGATACTTTTTCGGTTATCTCTATAGTAGATATTCTAATTTTTCAATGATCAGCAACGTTATCAGTCCATACCGATGTTATAAAAGAAGCATTTTGAAAGTTTCAATTGTTTTGAAAATGCTCATACAAAAGTGGAGCTATTTTAATTCATTTTACACTTTTTCGCTTGATTAAACGAAATGTTTCTTTTTACCAGTTTTTTACTTTACTCTTCTAATATCAGCATCACAATGATTTCAGTCAATATTAATTTATTAGGAAATGTTATTTTCTTTTGATCTTAAAACGAAGACTGTTTTATTAGGAATTATTTTCAGTTTTTGAGCTGTCACTTATACGGTATACATGTGAAATGACAGTCAGACAGAAACTGCTTCTCATCATTATTTCCACATTCTAATTAAAACAAAGAATTAATAACCTTGACATATTATTCTGATATTGCACACAGTTCAAGGAAATCATACTATTACAATGCAACTGAATATCTGACGGCTGAATTTGCAAATCATATTTTAAGTATTGCTATTAGTCTTAACATATTCAACAGTGTAGTGTCGTTGAATGAATGAACAAAAGCAAAATTAGTATGATTGTACAAATTGGTGTTACTTCATCATCGTACAATTAACTCCGACTGTTTATATTTACAACGACAATTTACAATTATTGATTATTGTATCATCAAGCAATACTTTATTTACTATTTGCGCATATTTATTCCATGAAAGTTTCAATCACAAACGTTGAATAATGATAAAGAATTTTTGAGCAAATACTGTATTTGACTCACGTCTAAAAGTGTCAAATTGAATTTTACTTTCTCTCTGCAATGTGGAGTTATGTTCGGCCAAATTTGAGGCCTAAAAAAACAGAGAAACAACAAAGATCAGGATTATTAGTTAAAAGCATTATTGAGAACAAATATTTATTTGTGATGTGATATAAGGTAGTGGATTAGGTTTAAGGTTTTCCAAGTGATTTTTTCGTGATACACACGCTTTTAATAAGATAATCACAATTCAGTTACTAAATGATTCCACTGTTCAACTAAAATTTCATTTCAAGGAACCATTCATTTCAGTAAGTAAATCCTAAGTTTTCAATGTATTTAAAAGCAATCACAAAACACCTGTCAATTAAAGTGACGAAATGTATAGTATTCTATTGAGCTAAGCATTCCATTTTTTTCAGTGTTCTTGTCGTGTTGGTGGATTATTGTTCAGAAAGATACTAATATTTTATGCAGCTTTCTATGACTTTCTTACATTTGCTATGTCATCAAATTCATCTAAGTTGCACATATTCACGTCTAGTAACGTTATCGAAATTCTATTTCAATTTTTACTCTACAATAAATAGTCGATTCATCTAAACATCTGACTACTCTACACTCAATCATGTGATTAAAACGCCAAAATTTCATTGATGTTTTGATTCATTGTTCGAAAAATATATTTACCAATACAAATTTGTCACTCTTGCTATAGTAGAAACATTCGCCTAAGGTAAAATAATCTTACCATAGTCCATGAATTGTGAAAGATGTCACTCCAAAAGGTATTGGGCGCTGAATTGGGTAAAAAAAATATTATGATATCAATTGATGATGTTCTATCTACGTAACCAGGATTAAGTTGAAATTTATATCAAGGGTCATAATATTTCATGAAAAAACCGCTACTTAAAAATCGAATGTCATCCATACTTCATACGCGTTAGCTCATTCATGATTTTGCCACATCGTAGATAGAATAGTTCAATTTAGTGACGGTTAATCTGGAGGTCATGGAATTTGTAAAGACAATTTCTCAACCAATCACATAATCTATTACAAACCGTTGCTGAATTATGTGATGTTTGAGTGATGTTGATGTTGTTATAACCTGCTTACACAAGGAAATTAAATGGCTTTGTATACTGATAAGAACAATATGCTATAACTTGATTTCAAGTTGTTGATTTGCCTAAAAACAATCAAATTCATTTTATTCAATCATCAACAATGGATTATTTGTATCATTCATTACAATATTGAAATTAAATTGGTTTTAATAAAAGAAACATTACAATGAATGAATGACAAAATGTTGGAGGCCAGCTTAAGCCAAACAGTAAGTAATCCCATTTTTTGACGAATTTTGGTCTCAGCTTTACACCACATACAGTTGTTGTAAATGCAAGAACAACCAAACAAAAAAGTCTATAAAAAATAAAGGATGAATGAGTTTGTAAGGTTGAACAAAATGTCGTTTGAATTACAAATTGAAGAAAAAATTATCTGATTCTTTCCACATTTACATATCCGAAATCATAGTCTTATCATGTTTGAAAATAAACAAATCCTATAACTTTAAGCAAATGAGAGTTTTGAACGATGGTATTTTGGATAAAATTATTTGCATTGGAAGAATAGAACTAAATTATAGACTATAATTTTACGTAACAGTAAGGGTACACTTTGCCTATTTGACATTTGGCATCAGAAATTGACACAACTTATATTTATCATAGCAATTATAAATTGATTATCGACTTACGATACTCGCATTTCAAACGGACAAAATATACTATCAGTGTAAATCAAACAGTATATTATTATTCTTACTGATAGAAATCACTTTATATACATATAATACTGAATCCTTTGAAGAGTTTATGTAATCACGTACGTTAATAGAGTCAGTGTATAAAATCATGTGAAATTAACTCACACGATCACCCTATATTAAATTTGTGTGAATAACTAAAGTTATACAATATGTTGATCATTTAATTTCGCGTCGCACAAGCTCGCACGTTTTATCATACTACTCAAAAATGATTTGAAAGAAACGTTGGAAAAAATAAGTGGTAAGATGTATCCAGCAGATAGAGTAAACCTCTGTACAAAATCAAAAATTGTTAGTTGAAAATAATATTCTTATGGGGGAAATTATATAATTATTGAAAGTGCATCATCTAGTTAAAGCTTTCGTCAAAATTTACCATAAATCTGAAGATGTATATATTCGGGCAGTGGACTGCGTTATGTTTATTATCAAGCCAACCATTTAGGGTAAATCCTGTTGAACGATTATTCAATATAAATAATCTTTCTTATGATCGCCCAATCGCTCACCAAAATTTGGGATGATCGATATTTGATAATATCATTAACATCGTACACTGTTCATCCTGATAATCTTTATTCTATAACGACAAGTTGAATATTTTGTGGTTGCTTCTAAGACGGCTATAAAAATGCAGGCATTTGATTTAGGATCACTGATGTGGTGTGTGCTACTTATATGAACGATATAAGTAGTATCGGAAGGGACATGAAAGAAGAAGTCTCACTGTCCGAACAGGAAAACAGAAAGCAAATGGAGCAAAAGTATGAAGTAAATTGAGTATCAACAAGAAGTAAAGTAAGGAGCAACAGGGATGGAAGAAGCATGGAATGTTGGAAGTCACGACTCAAAGATGGTGTGCAAGTAGAGTAATCAATGTAATGTTGTTATTGTTAACTACCTCACAGTACAATCTTGATCGCCTTCCTCCGTCTTCTCACTGACCACCATTATTCATCACTAGGAGATCACTAATGTATGTCAGAGATGATAGTTTGAAGTAGTTTTTTCTCGTAAAATTGGTATACCACTATTTTCCTTATTTTATCATTTGTTTAGAATATACGTATCAATATCAAACGAAAATATATCTCAAACCAAGAAAAACTACGAAATGAGGTTTGTGCAGAAACAAAACACTTGTATATCAGGACTAATATTGTGATTGATAAATTTTCGAGAAGTACGCAGAATCGATTAAGGTATTAAGGTCAACCATGAATAATTAATATTGGTTCTTTTGATAATCGAACAATTTCAAAGTACATCAAAATAAAATCAATCAATTATTATTGTTTTTGTAAAATTAGACTGTGTTCTGCACTCCAGTAACCTCACAGCATTATATAGTTGTTCGATTTTGATTTGAATTGTAGATATTATGTGATAATTGTCATCTCCTAATGTTATATAAATAGTAAGTTACTTTAGTTACATATTCAAGGATTAGCAATAGTTTTGTTTAGCGCAAAGCAATCAAAACTGGCAGAAGTGAGTGATTCATGAACATTAATATCAGTATGAACATCTGGCCCGCATTCACATTAGTTAATATACAACAACAAACTATTTGCTGTTGTAACGATGCAGATGAAATCTCAGACAGAACTTAGATGTAATGCATAGCATACTACTTCTAAATGCAAATAAGTATTTTAAACTGATATTGTTTGCCTGAAGATAAATTTGTTTTTATCCTCGATTATTATTTTATCACTTATAAATCTCATTTTGAGCAATATCTTTATCACAACGGGCGTTAGAATGTAATTGCGCATTGGCGAATAGTCCCACTGCATGAAGTAATTACAGCTTCAATGATCAACGTATTTTCGTATTTTCGTTACTTCATTCAGTCAATTCGACTATTTTATCCCATATTGCTGTGTCAGATTTATTGATTTGCTAATTAGGTTTTAGTCATAACGGCAAATTTCTTTTTACTCGTTTGTATACGTTTGTAATACGTTTCAGTGACATTTTTAAATACCAAATTTCGATTCAATTAGGGCAAATTAAAATTCACGAATAGTGTAGCAATTGTTGGCTCGCCTGCTGATTAGTTGATTTTCATTCGTATTTTTGTTAATGATACCAAACACTGATGAATTCGCGACGTTTTAATTCATGTTATCATTATTTTACGGATTCAGTCATGTGATAATACTAGGAAAAATTTTTATCGAATATCGGTCTATGCTACACGTAACAGAAATTTGACAAGAGATAATTTATAATACATTCTTTTTAAAATAAAATAGTGTTACAAGGTTAATGGCTTTAAAGAGGCTCTAGAAATTCGTTGTCGGAACTAAAACAATGGCTATAAAACTTATCGCAGTTACAATATAATTATCAGTCAGTGTGTGATGGAACATTTGCACTACGTAGTTAAACAGAACAGTTTGATAGAGCTACATTTTCAACAATTGACACACTGCGTTTTAGGTGTTATTTTCTTTATTCAGGAGCGAGTTAAGGAGAACTTAAATTGAAATACAACTGAAATATAAACTGAGACGTATAGTGACGATTGTTGAGCCTTGTGTCGAGAGAGAAAAATGGAATAGGGAGAGAAAAAGAGCAGCAATGTAATTATATATGTATTTGACCAGAGCATCGAATAACTAATTATAGTCACGGAGACAACGTAGTAGTAAATCTGGACAGATTCAAAGCTGCCGATAAAGTAGTATCAAACTGTTGTAATATTTCCCTCAATGTACACACAATGTACACCAATGGAAAATAACGAGATATGATATGTTTTTTCAATTATATCAATAGTGCAGGCTGCTAGTACATTGAAGTTAATGGTCCAGTTATCAGAGCAAAGTTGTTGATTGACATAGACAATCATAATATATGTTGCCTATCTATTTGTTTCAGGTCAACTTTCGAACAATATGTCGTACGGTGAATGTCTGAATAAGCATGTCATAGGTCGTCCTAGCAGAAAAGTGATCTGAACTCATTTTAAAATAGCAACACAATGGTTACAACATCATTGTTAGAGATGAGTAAGAGAGACGGAGATAACATACTACGTTTTTGAACTGGTAAAAATTGAGGAGAACAACTCAAGTAATACACAAAGGTATGACACCGTTATTGCAACAACATCACATGCCAGACAACTCATCATTGCACTGACTATCATAGATAAATGCAAGAGAAAAAATTGTGTTTGAAAAGAGAAACATTTTTCAGCCTTTATTCGAAATAAGTTGATGTCGGATGAACTAATAAATGTGGAAAACATTAAGAACAAATTCTAAGAATCATGATTTATTGTCTTTTCGTCAATTTTAACCATCCGTTCGTGTATACAAACTGTTTTTATCACCCATGAATTCATCGCACCAAATCGTCAGGCCATAATATTGTATTGGTTTTGAATAACATCTCATTGCTTAATCAAAATATATATGCAGAATCACTATTCAGCAATTTCAGTTCCATGAGTCCCATCCGGCAGAGAATGTTGCTCTTTTCCTGGTAATCAACGAAGTCAATGAGACCACGTAAATGATATACAACTAACAACCTTATCTGAGATTTCATCTTATTCTTACAGTTTGTCAGAGTACATGTATACCGGCTTTCTAATCTACACATGATTCAGCACCGATGAACGTGAGTCAAAATCAAGCATAGTAACCTACACTGATATTCGCTCAATAAGTTTAAATTAATTTTGAAATAATCTGTCGTTCGTGGAGAAATCTGATTTACACGTTCATGATTTTTCATTTTCAGGTACTCGTCAGCGTTTGTTCAGCTTCACACCTTCAAATCACATTCGAAAGAATTCATTAGAACTGGCCTGCATTCAATCGAGAACCATCAGTTATCCGAAACTAAGCTGAAGGCGCATAGTTCGTGAACATTTAGATATTAGCCGGAGGAGAAAACTGCCTGAACTGACGATCGAACGAAAAAGATTGCTTTTGATGTTACGATCCGGTGCACTCGTGAGAAATTTGTCAAAGTATTCCGATTATGAGATTCACCCCTGAAATCTGAAATTAAAAGATTTCTAGTGTGAAATTCCCAAAAGCAGTTGCACTTATGGTGCAGTGCCCCAAAATGAATTTGATTTCACTCATGATAAATTTCATTTGGCCTTTCGGTCAACTTATACAACCAAGCTATTTGTATAGCAGTCTTTTATTTGAACCACTGTTATTTTTATTGTCCGGTCTATATGAGCTTGTACGGCTGAGCATTGCTCACGCCAATGCGTTAACTCATACTTTTGCCTTTAAATCAATTACAAACATCTCGATGACCCAGAAAATTCATATTGTCAATATAAATATATATATATTCACCAAATTGTCCAGTCACATGTTTGCCCGCTAGTGTGTCTGCCCTGTCTGGTTTTGGTCCGCTGTCCCATAAATTTGGTGTGTCAAAAATATGGGAAATCGGCACTTTGATTTCCCTTCTGATTTATAACTTTTAGAGTTGATTTGTTGCTCATCGCCTAGACGTGTGAATTACGAATTTTTGGATCATTTTGAAATTAGCCAACACAAATAGCGGGATTCTCAGCATTGTTGGGGACCTACTGGATCATAAGGCAGCCATGTATGCAGAGAACTGATCCCAGTACGAGTGAGATCGGGAAAAACCGTGATTAAAGGATATGCTATTCTGGATAACGGTTCCGATTCTACATTAATAACATCTACCTGTGTGAAATCGCTTGGGTTGCAGGAAGACTATGACTAAGTGGTGGTGCAGACAGTAGGAGGTAACAAAACGGCAGGGAGTACGAACACCAATTTTGAAGTGCATTTTTTAGATAAGTCAGAACATATTGTGATCAAATGGCCGTTGATAAATCCTAGCATACCAGGCCAAAAGCCCACAATGTCAGTAATGAGGGATCTGAATAAATGGCCGCACCTTAATGATATACCAGTTGAAAGCCTAGACTCTGAAGGCGTTTTCATGCTCATTGGTTGCGATGTACCGGAAGCACATTGGGTGTTAGAGCAGCGGCTATGTAGAAGGAAGGCACCATATGCGGTAAAAACACTAACTGGATGGACTATATTTGGACCTACATCATACCAGGAGTATAGAAAAAGAGTTGTTAATCATACTAGTAGCCTGCAAGTTTTGGAAGATCAGAAACGTGAGCTGTACGACGTGGAGTTTGCTGATGTCTATTCAAGTGACAAGTCTGCGACTGTAGAAGGCCAGTTAACAATTAAAATTGTAGAGGGATGTGCACATTTCTTCGAAGGCATCAGAGATATCTTCCACAAACGTTCGAAGCACGTAAGCTATTTAGCTAATGTATTTTGGAAAAGGGGGCTAAAAGAGTATTTACTAACTCGTCAAAAATGGCCTAAGGAACACCGCAGCTTCCAGGAAGCAGATGTAGTCATTGTAGCCTAAGATATTGCTACTCGGGGAAAAAAGCCATTAAGAATAATAGAGGACTGTGAGAGGAATAAAGACGGAAACATCAGAATAGTAATTGTTCGTACATACATACGAAAGGTGTGTCTCCTAAAAGGGTTGAACTGGGTGTCATAAGAGCGCAGGGGTTCGGGAGGCGTACTGCTGCTAGTCCTACTCGATTTTCTGGTGTAGGTTAGGGAGTGAGAGTGGACCTTAAGCTGAAGAGTCAGAATGTTTCGCCTTGTATGGAGGTATTTTCCAGGCCGGTGTGTTATCATATGACTGACTTTTTCTGTTCGATATATTGGTACTTTATTTGACCCCATTTTGAGGCTTTATCATTGATATCTTGTTAATACTTCTATATCTTGTACTTATAATGAAGTTTCTACGTTTATTCCTGAATTATGTATGTGTTGTTTAAAGTTGATACTTAATATGGCAACAGCCATTTTTGGATTTGATTCTCTAGCAGCAGCTCGTTAATACTGATAGAAAGCATTTATTATTCCAGTATGAGAACTTATTGTTGATATTAGAAACTCGAAATTTTAATATTGTTTTGGTAATTGTTTGTATTTACTTTCTTGATTAACGATAGAACCGTTCTTTCCCAGAATTCATATTTTTGGACTATGACTGGGCAAGACGCGTGTGAACCTATACCTTCTTTTTCAGAGCAGTCCGAGATTAATAAGTATTTCCACGGTGAATGCTTAAAGAAATCTGCAAGATCAATCGAAAATTCTAGTTTCCTGCATCATCAGTCGTAGTCTCTACTGAAGAAAACAACAATCTTCAGACTGAATGATTTGAAGGGTTTGTATAAAGTGCATCAAAATCATGAAGTGCATTGAGGTAAATTAACTTCAAATTTATACATGTTTGTGATGAAATTATTTTATTACCCAGTCAATAATATTGATCAACGCTATTAAAGTAGCTGACTCACCACGAATAATTTTCTAACTTGTCAACTTGCGGGATCAAATTTGTCAGCAATCGGAATAATTTTGAAAGTTCGAATTGACTGCGGTGGTAAAGACGAATGAATGAACCTCGTTTACGATGATGTAAACGAACCTTATCTAGCGTTTCAGTAACATATAATTCATTGGTAACTCGTAAAGTAATTATGAGAAACTTGACGCGACCTTTAAAAAATCACAGACATTACACTGCTATTCGAATCACACTAAATCCTACAGCCCCAATTCACTGTTTCTCAATTTCAACAAACAGTGCAGGTTGTTCAGCGAATAAACACACTAATGATTACAGACTCAGAACTCACAATTACTTATTGCGTCAGCTTTGCTATTGAAAATGGCAGTCGATGTTTTATAATTAAGTAATAATGATATTCTCAAATTAAAATAATTCACAAGATACATGACAGTTTACAGAAGAGATCAAAATCTTATGGTCGCTTAAATATTTGTGTAAAATGTTGTACTGTCACTGAACTATTTCAAAGGATATTTTGGATTCATATAGGTGGCTCAAATATCCACATAAAGTGACAGATGATTTTAAATACACTGCTTTGTAGAGTGGGAATAATTGGCGCGAGGTACAACGGAATGTAATTTCAGTTTAACGAAAATTTCGAATTTCATTATGAGCACTTATAAAGCGTGAACCTTTACTAATTGTTGGAGCGAAGATATTTATCTTTTTTGTTATGATAACTTTATGGATGTTAATGCGGATACACTGTTATCTTATTCTGTTTGAAGGATCGTAAGATGACGATCCAGGAGGAATTTTCAGTTTCGGGAACAGCGAATCTCTGCCTTGAGAATCTGAAAACAACGTTGCTCATTTCATGAACTTGATGTTACTGACGCAGATAAAAATGTAAAAAGGTTATCTGTTACAAAATAGAGTGTAACCTTGTTACAAAGAAATTACAAAGCGATCCTCTTTTGGTTTCGCATTAAATAATGTATCTGCAATTATTAAAAGTCTGAAAGCATTGACGTGATTCAAAATTCAGCTGTATTCTAAATTAGTGCCAAGTTGTTAATCAAACGACGGCGCCGTAGAAGTTCTGAAGAAACTTGATTGCATGTTTCAGTGTAGTCACGTTTATGGCTCCATACATATTATCACTGTCTCAACGTATATTTCTTACATCGATTCATATGCGGAGAAGTAAATGCATTTGTGATGTTTGGAGGTATATATTCTGAGACATTTTTATGTTTGACCCAGCATATATGCATCATTAGAAATTCTAGGTCTTCAGATTATCAAAGTGCGCATTTGTGGAATATATTATTTGCGTTTTGATACAATAAATTTATGTGTTCTAGAATTTTGCTCAATCAATCCTACGAATAGCCTCACAATGTGTAGTTCAATAGCTTTCAACGCTTATGTCTTCGAAACCATGGCTGAATATGATGATAATAATATCGCTATCTTGGTACGTTTTTCATACATATGTATATTTTGGCAAATCTATGCTTGTTTCCTGAGTCTGTCGATAGTAAATAAGTGGTAGTAAATAAGCGGTTTTTCACAAACCATTTATCATTGTATCATGTCATACTTGGTGGTTTCATATATGACGGCGCTGTAGAGGTTTTAAAGGAAGTTATTTGCACGTTTATGTGTAGTCACGTTAATGGCTTCACACGTATTATCACTGCATAAACGCATATTTCACACATCGGTCCTAGTGCGAGTCATAGCATTTATGAAGTCTGAAATGAAATCTTCGGAGACGTTTTCGTTTATGTATCAGCATTTGTACATCAATAAAATGTTTAAGGTGCAATTTTGGTGAACATATTAATTGTGTTGTGATAAAATACACTTATTGGTACTTCATGTTTTCTCAAACAACCCATAATAGAATGTATCTTGTTGCCTAGAATTTACAACGCTATTATCTTGTGTGTTTTGCCGTAAATACTGTATAAGTAATGTTACTATGTCTGTTAACGCTGTCGTTATTTATGATTTAGCGGAGTCTGAACCCTGCACTATTTTAAATCGAAAGGTATATCATGGTTATATATATTGAAATGAGTGTTGTTCTGTTTGTTTTGCTGCAGCAAGTTAAGTTATCAAGATCACTCTAATTCCTGGCCATATTTTCGCTCAAATCTTCAACTTTGCAGCTCTTTACTATTTTCTCATCATAGACATATAAGTCTGCTTTTATACATCTACTAGTATGATTTATATCTTGAATGTATATAAGAAAATGATAGTGGACTCAACACACTTCCGCACATAAATGCCGTGGTTACTGCTCCTTGTGATGAAAGCCAATCACAGTAATTAAGCATTAGTTGGCGTCCATCTGGGAATGAAGCGAACAATGAATATGGTGGCTTAATGATTCTGAATAACATGAGTTTAAAAAAGATCTTTTTGTATGTATCCGTATTAAAGTCTACTTAAAGTTGAATAAAAGAACTGACACTATCAGCCATTTTTCTAATTTTGCGTGGGGTCGCTGAAATTTTAAAGTAGACATTATTCACACGACTTAAATCCCAGGTACCTAAGCTGTGAGATTGCTATTACTATTAAAAGTAATATGTTGTCATAATTCGGACTTGGCTATTTTCTTCATCACCGTAAATACTACTGAAGTTGTGTTCATCGGTCGGTAATTTTTCAACATTCGCTGTATGTCCAGACTTAATTGTGTGGAAGATGTGTGTAGTCGTTCAAATATCAGTCTAACATTCTGTAGACAAGGATGAAGTAAATGGTTTAGGATGAATCTCACAAGTAATATTGTTCTAATTTTCCAGCGTGCTGGCTTGTATACTATCTAGTCCTGCATTTTAAATAAGACTAGATGTACTTTTTTGGTCTCGCTGTTGAAGCATCACTTGAACGTGTTTTCCGAAAGAAAGTCAGTTTATTTGGGAAAGATTTTGTCGCGCTATTTTTGAATTTATCATTGTACCTGGAATTGTGTAGTTTTTGCTGGGATATATTTGATTAGTTTGCTGTTAAAAAAAAACTATTGGGAATGTAGATGTAGTTAAATTTCTCAGCAATAGACTGGATTCAAACTTTGATAGAAGATTTAAACAGATCACAGACAATGGGTTTTGTCTCCTGTTGATTGTTTGCTGTGAAAAAGTCATGCAATATTGTCACCTCTCCTCTGTTAAGGCGTTATATCTGCACTGACATTGTCTTTCTATAAATTTCATGAGCACATATTTTTGCGCAAACGGATGAATTTTTTCGGAGTCTTTTCGGCAGCCAGATTTGAACAAAAGCGAGTAGCTCGAACTGTCAGATTTTTTCTAAGGTGTGTAGCTTGAAAAACTACATCTGCCAAACTAGACGTTTTCAGACATGATTTCGTTGGCGAAGTCGTGGATGGGTTGTCAGTTAGGTTGTATATAAAGGCATTGTAAGAAGGCATAAGTTTTTCGTTAAAGTTTTAGCCACAAACTGCAGGATGTTTTCAGCTTAGTTATGTTCATCCAGGTTTCCGCAATCATTTGAGGCTCACCTGTGCGGGAATAGTGCTCAATGTTCGAGGTCATTGTTAATTTGGTCAAGTTCATCTTGCGCTACTGTGGCAATTCCCATCAAGAATGACTTCGGATCGATCGTTCAAATCATTGCTTCATGAACTTACATATTTTGGCTTTAGAGGTTTACGCCTGGTTTATTTTTCTGTATAGTCGGTTATAGTTTTTCTGAATTCTACAACTTTTGATATGCCGCGTGAACAGTAGTTACACAGATGACTTGCTAAAGATGTTGAAACTTGTTACTTAGAGGTAAAAGTTTTACAAGATGAGTACGTGACTCTTCCAATAACAAATTCGGCAAACTTAGGTTTAACAGACTTCGGTCTTTTGTTTGGTTAGGAAGTTGGAGACAGCAATTTTTTTACTCGGAAGGTTGATCAATATGGAATATTGGTTGTGTTTACTGCTTTTCAAATGAATGTAGACATATAAGAGTAGAATGTATTGTGAATGAACTGTTATCATTACAAAAACACTGTATATAAGGAGGGATTTTAAATAATACACGTTAAGATTATAGGTGTGAGAACTATTATCAGTCAATATATAAGTTAAAACTAGTGTTATAAGAAGTTAGGAAAAATATCAAGCTGTTCGGTTTACATAAAGCATTTTCGTATGCTTATAGACAATAGGTACATTTTAATTATCTGCAATGCGATCGAATCTTCGTTACATATTAGGAAGTTGCTATTTTCCCTTACAAATTGTTTTAAAAAAAATAAATATTACTATTCATCCGATCCATGAAGTACGCTTGACTGACGTATGATAAGTCGCAACCGTAAAGTTCCATTCATTTAAGTATTTTCCATCGATGTGTCAAATTATGTTTAACTAAACAGCAATGACGGTAGATTTCAGTTCCATCGTGATGCAGTCGTAATGGGAATGGAATTTGGAATGCAAGTTCTCTTGTTATTCGTCGCGTCATTTAATCCGATGGACTTGAATGTGCATTGCAGATTCCTGCTAACTTCGGCGATGACAGTTTTCAAAGAGAACATCATGAATTTATTCTAAGACAATGTTTAATGGAATATGGAGTAAATGGACTTCTCGATCCAAAAATAAATATAACCCTTTTATATGTAGTAACAACTTACGATGACGTTTCCAATAGTTAAAAAGCTTCAGAATATTTAGATGACAAATCAAATATTCTATTACTTGGAATGCTTGTATGCTTTCCGAGTTCTCAAACATGTATAAAAGGATGCGATAAAACTTGTTAGTTCAGATAAAAACACTGCACATCCTGCTGAATACTCTCAACTTCCTTTTACTACTATAGACATTTTATTGACAGATAGTGTTCATGTGAAATTAAATGATATATACAGAACAACGCGGTTTAACAAATCAAGTTCTGATCGATTGTTTATTGCTTATAAATCACTTTATGGGACGAATGTGAACATGGTATCAACAATAAGCACACTATTTGATTTAAATCGACCATCATGTTACATGAATATTCTCCCACTGAATAAACGTTCACGCGTACATCGACTGGTCACATTATTAACGTGTAATGCAGGTTAGCTACATAGTTTACGTTCGGAACATTCTTTGGAAAATTCTGTTTATTCTCATGATGCTTCACGAAATGATATCACGGAGATTCATTGTACTACTTCTGATACAACTATAAGTTCGGAATAATACTGTGCATTTATTCAATATCATTCGTTCTGATGTCTAACTATTCAGTTCTATTAGGATAGACAGGCACCATTTTGCATGAATTTCAAGTAAATTCAAAATCCACGATTGCCAGAAACAGTTCCGATTGTCGAAATCGTACAATAATCAAATATTTTTTTTATTATTTTTCAAGCCGCGTTCGCGAATGAGCAACTGCAAACGTTGTCATATGATTCATATAATTCTGAATACCAAATCAAATCTGAAGTCAATTAGACTTTGTGTCTTTTGCAGCATGTGTAGCACAAGTATCTATGATGCATGCATATCCTACTTTGAAAACAGTTTACCGTATTTGGAGAGTATTGAATCTTTTTTTTCGTAAATATCTGGCTCAGACTTGACGTTAATTAAACTTCTCACTACAGCTACTAGAATATGGTTTCGAAAATTTAATTCTATTTATATAACATTTGAGAATTGAGGTAAGCAACAAATGTTGTTACCAAAGAAATGATGATCATTTTTTCGATATTTCTTACTGTTTGTGTCTAAGAAATTTCATATTAGTCTTATGTCTGCTGATAATAATATAATTGCTTTTTTTTACTTTATTTTCCCAAATATTATGACTCACTTTTTCGAAAGATATAAATGATTTCATAAGAACTGTTACCTGTTGCGTCCGTTATTTTCGCTGAACTCACATTTTAATGGTTCTAATCCTGAATTTTATGTTTTCGCGCATCAGCTTCCTTGTTGACTTTCCGATCAAATATTTATCTCAAATAAACATTGACAGTAACAGACTGATGGATAACTCTAGAAAGCTAAGATAGTGCTTCATCAAATGCGTTTCTAGGTACGTATAAAATAAGCTAGATTTTTCATGTTAACCAACCACAAATTCCCTGAACGCTTGTAAAGTACGCCGCTTTTATAATTTTATTACTGGAGCATACAACGTTGAAGTATAAGAGTTTATTGTGTCAATGTATCAGTTGATTTCGCACCGTTTACTCAGTAATTTGAACAGGTAATCTTATTAAGCATATCAACTGAAAATCAAATCATGAATTTCCTTTTAATATCATACTTTTATTCATTCTTTTTACATATCTGAAATTGTCATTTTCTCAATACGATATGTCTCATCGTATTACTGTTTAGCATATGGTTATTACTTTTCAGCTGATTAGTTTATAAGGATTTTTATAAGTGAATAGAAAGTAAACTACATCGAACTACTTCTCTCAGCTCAGATAAAAAAAAATGGTTCTTTTAAAAAAAAGATATCTTTGGGAAATTTATTGAGATTCCTTTTATTAATAGCTGTTATTCTTTTTTTGCACAACCTGAAACATTTTTCCTTCTAATGTTGACGTATGATAAAAAAAATATTCGATTTTTGTTGATGTACTATGAATTTATTTACGAAATCTGTTTGAGTAGTATCTAGTGATTAAAAACAAAAAGATCAACAATTTACATTTATATCAGGTAATTTTATTTGTTTAACATTCTGTTCACATGAACATATATCCTACGTTTCCAATCTGGCTATATAAATATAATATGTTTAACTCCACCACAGTCAACGTAACCAGAAATTAAAGAAAACAAAAGGAAATCTCATCAAGTCTACAGTTAACGTTTTGCAGCTACATTTCATTTCAGATTTTAAAAAATTAAGGCAAAAAACAATTTTTCACTTTTGTATACTATTTTTTATCGAATGGAGCATTAAAAATCTATTCTCATTCTGACAAAACCATGATGGTTTGATAAATAGAAATGGTAAATTCATCGTCTCTTATGACTGTCTATCACGTTGCTTCCGTGTTCTTCTCCTTGATCTTTTTGTTATAATAATCAGTTTTGTTCCATTGAAAGACTCTGGAAAATAGAATTCTTCTGGTTGGGTGCCCAATGAACTGCAGTTACTATATGCAAATGATTAGTTCGAGCAAAACCGTAATACCTCGAAACTGTATGTATTTTCAACCTGATTAAATGTTGCGAAATCATGTAAAGAAACATTATTATACATACACGCCAAAACATTATTGTTTAAAATTCCGTATAATAATTATTTATCAAAATTAAAAGGAACCCTAAAATTTGTCAAAGTGATTTTACCTAAAAATCACCCACCTAGTTTATGGTGAGAATATAGAGCGAGTAGTATTACAAAATGTTTCACTTCAGAGATCAAAATGTAGTTTAACCACAGAGCCCAATAAATTCAAGAGAAGAACTTACTCTTAGACCTTCTCGACTGTAAATTAACCAACCTGCAAAACAGTATTCTTACTTCAGTACCTCTTGAAAATACGTTCGCTATGTAAATGTAACAGTGAAATACAGTTTTACTGAAAGTATTTATTTTTGTTGAAATAATAATTTGAAATGAATTTTTAATGCTTTTTTGATAATGTTTCATAAACACATTGTGGTTTGTAAGTGGACAGTCTGTCGGAATGGTATTGTGTAAAAAGTGACTAAATTATTCATGATATGAAAGGAGAATTATTAAAATGCCGTTGAATATTCACGTACGATGACAGAAGAAGAACTGAGTGAATCCTCATCAGGGAGATATTAAATTACAAAGTGATTCTAGTGAACGCAGATGATATGGTGATCTACAAAGCGTTATCCAGCAAATCGCATAATAGGTTTCTCATAAAAATGGATAAATGTCATCTGACGCAAATTATGGTCGTTCAAGTCATTACAACCATTCATAACCCACATTCTAAACAACATGATACATATTACGGATATTTGCGTGATACTCATTTTTTAAGGGCGCCGAAGATAAGTTGTTAAGTAACTGATTGATGATTTTTGCATAACACTACTTTGCAATAACTTAGCTTCAAACAAATCTCATCTGTTCATACTTCTTGACAAATATACTTACACTATATACTGTTTCAATACTGTGAACTATATTATTCCGTCCAAGTGTGCTGTAATATTCGAAATGAAACAAAACATTCAAATGATATTTGATGATCATATCCTGTTTATAGCTAAATAGAAATAATCTGGCTGTTGCTGATGTAAATCGGTCCATTTTGACAAGTGAATGTGATAAATAGGGTGGTTCAGGCATTTGATCCTGCATTACATCAACTTCGTAATTTCGCTGTATGGGTTTCACATTTAATTTGATATTATTAATTGTTAGTGCTTTCGCGAAATTCAAATAGGTTCGTCTAAAATAACGTTTATCACTTTAGGTATCTTGTACGATGTGCATTTTTAATTGTGTATTGTGTATCACAGTTTAATACCAAAAAAAATTTGTCCTATACGATGCAAATGAAAAAAAGCAACCACCTTAACATAATGACATTGTTTGGATTGCTAAAGCACAAATCTCTGAAAGATGTTGGTGGATCATTTAAGTGATGAACGTTCTTCTTCAAGAATGAATATTGATCCATATATAAAAATTAGATAAACAATGTCGCATGCTAATCAGTCATTTAGGAAACTGATTGAAGATAATCTTCAAATACAATCGCATACGTTGAACGATCTGTTCTGTTATAAAGGTAAAGAGCTGTTTTGGAATAACCATAAACGCCCTTGATTTGAGGAAGTAGAACAACACACTGTCCATGTTTCTTGAATTCGCGTTCCCTAATAAACAAAATGTTAAAAAAATATTCAGTTATTCACAGGAACCTAAATCGACAAGTATATTTTTCATCAAAACACTGTCATATGAGATGAAATGATGATGAAAATCGACTTAAATTCATTTAGCTGGTCTATGAATCGACCTAAATTAGTCAATAAGGTGTGTATACATTTTTTCTAGACTAAACATTTAGTTGTACACGAATTTTAAAAAAAGATTAGATAAAATTTCGTTTCCAAGACTCTCGGCAATTTGAAATGAAACCAATTTCCATTATTTTAACCAAATAGAAATATAAAAGTAAGTGATGAACATCATTCTGTCCAAAACTATAGTCCTTATTTTTCGTGAATATTGAATTAAGCTGTCTCTTTGAAACTGGGTTACTAAAAAAGTTGCAAATCTATTTCATACTATGATAGGTTCAGCTATTTATCTTCATGTACTGGTAACTCGTGCAAAACGTTAGTGCCTGTATTTGATTTATGTGATCAAAAACCTGCTACATTGCTAGAAAAGCTAAACATGGGTTACCATGATACGTTTTTGCTCACTAGAATATGCATACTATTGCCTTATAAATAATAGCGGGATTAATACAGGACGATGAAGAACAATTTTCAATCAGACCAAAATTCTTCGTTTGTGGAACATTTTTTTAAACAGAGCCATTTCTGATCCAGTTCTGGCCACAACGGCTGAAATAAGACTAGGTTACTTGTAAATTAGGTAGTTCTCTACGAACTTTTATTGAAAGTGCCATTTGAATGAAATCTAAGAATTCATACTCTTTGTCTAATTTACTTTGTTTGTTATTCAGCTGTAAATTTGAGATTCTTTTTCAGTTTTGCTTATTTTAACTTATTCTAACTTTTTATTACTCATCTAAGTTATCAGTCGAAACCATGTTGAAACTATGAATAAGGCAGTGATAATCAAATGATATTGAAGAATCACCAACGTTTCAGTTATTGAAAGTTCAATTATTTAAATATTATCGAAACGAAACTAATTTAGAGTTATTTTTCACTTTCGTGCTTTCACCACTAAAAATGTTCTTTACAGCTTTTCAAATCTACAACTCAGTGATGTGAATGTAGAAGTGTCAAATTGTGGCAAGTAATAGAGTTTCAGTAAAATATTACTTTGATAATTGATCTGTTGCTTTTAAGGATATATACGTAATAACAGTCGGAGATAAATTTTTTCCCATCATTCTATTTCCTTTCTGACTAAGACAAGAAACTAGTACACATTAACAAAGTTATCCATTGATCCTCCAATCAGTCAGTAGTTCTTATTTCACTAAATCCTTCATTCAGTGTGACAAAAAATCAATCTCTTCTTATCACACATTAGCTCAACTGTGACACTAACGATATCAGAAGGAATGACAAACAATAGTTCACTGTTAGTGATCTGGTGTAAGATTAGTAAAAACTCTGCTTGTTGATTGAGTTGTAACTGAAATCCATAATATTTAGTAACAAAATGGCCTGAATAATGAGAGTGTGGACTCAGAAAATGCATAATATTTAATTAAAAATACCTTTCTTGAAAAAGCAAGCATTTCAGGCCATTATCAAATCAGTGATTTTGATAGAAGATTACATACAGTTCAATGAAATCAAATAATTATTCAAGCACATAAACTGCATGAAAAACGTAAGGAATATCGTTTAATACATGTGATCATGCAATTGAATATCTGAGAGCTGAATTTGCAAATCATATTTCAAGTATTCCTATTCGTCTTAAGATTCCAAAATGTGTAGTGTACTTAAATGAAGGAACGAACCGACAAAAAGTGGGATCGATCAACCTGAAGTTACTTGGTAACTATACGAATATCTTCAAGGTGTCATATTTACAAAGAAAAACTACAATTATTGATTATTTCACTATCAAGTTATAATGTATTCACTATTTGTTCATACTTACTTCATGATAGCTTCAATCACAAATTTTGATAAATGATAAAGAATTGTTGAGCAAATACTGAATTTGACTCACAGTTATGTGTTTTATTGAATTTTACTGTCTCTTTGCACCTTGAAGTTACGTTCGGCCAAATTTGGGGCCTCAAAAACAGAGAAACAACACGTCAGTATTTCTATTTAAAGCACTGTTGAGAAAAAAACATTTATTTGTGATGTATTTAATGGTGGTGGAATAACTTCGAGGTTTTTTTCAAAAATGTTGTTTTAACCATATATTACTTTCGTGATACAAACGCAAGGAATACGATTGTCACGATTCTCATACTAGATAATTCCACTGTTCAACTCAAATTTCATTATTTATTTCAACAAAGACATTCATGTCAGTAAGTAATTTCTCATTTTTCAAAGTATCTCAACGGCAATAACGATATTATTTTTATGATGCTGCACCTGTCAATTAGAATGATGAAATGTATTGCATTCTATTACCCATATGCATACGAATTTTGAAGAGTTTGTGTTAGCTAAATATCGTACCACGGTTTTATGTAACTTCAACACATTTGCCTTGTCATTATATCCACTGAAAGTAAACTTATTCACGCCTTAAAACGTTATCAAAATTGTAATTCAAATTATATTCTACAACAAATAATACATTCATCTACTATTATTAATACTCTACACTCATTTTTGCAAGCCAAACGTGAAAATGTCATTGATGTTTTGATTTCTAGTTCAAAAAATATTTATCAATACAAATTTGTCACTCCTGCTAAGGTAGAAACATTCGCTCAATGTAAAACAATCTAACAATAATCCTTGAATTGTGAAAGATGTCATTCCATTAGGTATTGAGCGCTAAATGAGGCAAAAACACTGATGATGTTCAATTTACGTTACCAATTTACAGTTGAAATTTGTATCAAGGGTCATAATATTTCATGAAAAATCAGTACTCAAAGATCGAATGTCATCCATACTTCATACCCGTTAGCTTACTAATGATTTTGCCTCATCGTAGATATAATAGTTCAATTTTGTGACAGTTAATTCGGAGGTCATGGAATTTGTAAAGACAATTTCTGAACCCATCAAATAATCTATTGCAAACCGTTGCTGGATTATGTGATGTTTTAATGACGTTGATATAACCGGACACAATGAAACGAAATTGCTTTGTATATCGATTGGAACAATATGCTTCAACTTGATTCAAAGATGCTGATTTGCCTTAAACAATCAAATTCATTTTATTCAATCATCAACAATGGATTATTTGTATTATTCATTACAGTAATCAAATTATGTTGATTATCAATAAAGAAACATAACTTTAAAACAATGACAATATTTTGAAGTCCAGGTAAGGTTAAACAAAAAGAAATCAAATTTTTTGTCCCATTTTATTCTCTTCCTTGCACTATCCACAGTTGTTGTAAATGCAAGAACAGCCAAACAAATAGTTCTACAAATAATAAATGATGGATTAATATGCAGTATAAGCAAAATATTATTTGAGTTTGAAATTGTAGGAAATGTTATCTGATTGAGATGAGGGTGTTAAACGACAGTATTTTGCCCAACATCATTCGATTCAAAAGAAATTAACTAATTTATAGGCTACAAATTTACTTAGGAGGTAGAATATACTATATCCTAGTTGACATTCGATTTCGGAAATGTGCAAGACTTATATTTATCATATCAATGATAAATTTATTTTTGACTTACGATGCGCGCATTGCCAACTAAAATTGACCAGCTGAAAAAGATTTTAACTGACGGTAATTGACTTATTATATAATATACAAATATATATATATATATATATATAATATTGGATTACTTTAAAAGGTTTTCTAATCACGTGAGTAGGTGTAGTCAGTGTGTACAATCTGGTGAACTTCAATCACAGGAACGCTCTATATTTGGTTTTTGTGAGTAACAATATTAGTATAACATGATATTCATTTCCTGGTAATATTATCATATTGTTCAACTTTTCACCTGTTCTCATCCAATGCAATTTTATTTTTGCAAAATGTTTGAACGAAACCAACAGTTAAAATGTATTTGACAGTAAGAGTAACTCAATGTACAAAATCAAAAATTTTTCGTTTGAAGATTAGTGTTATCATACACTGGACAGCATTATATTTTATATCCTGCTAACCAATTGACGTAATATACTGTTCATCCTGATAACCGACGAGCAGTCTTTACATCAATGTAGAGTTTTAAACCTCTATGAATCTCTCTTAACAACAACAAATTGACAGATTATCGAAGCGATTGTGAGTCGATTTATGATTACCGACCACCATATTTCACTTGTAGGAGATCACAAACGTATTTGATAAACGATGGAATCATAGTTGGCTGTTAACCGGACGACGTTTTTGAAAAAACTCATCGAAGGTAAAGGTGATTTCCTGCTGATTGAAATATTTTAATATTTCTTGATTGCAAAACACTTATGTCAAATAAATTCATCAGATCAAATGTCGGGAGAAATTTATTCTGTGCATAGATTTTCATGTAGTTTTCCTAGTAAAAGTGATATGCAACATTTTTCTTTTATCATCATTTTTATGACTACTTGAGCATATGTTTTTATGTAGGAGTAACTTTAAAATGAGAATCGCATCACAATTACACTGATTTTGATTTATTTGTTAATCAGAACTAATAATGTGGGTAATCAGTATTCGATAGGGAAGCCGAATTAACCTTAGTGGTAAAATAAATCGTGAGGTAACAAAACAGGTGCTCTCGACTAAATACTTCTAAATGAAGTACTTATTGACTTCACCTGGTAAACACCGTATTCAAGAGTGCGTTTGTTTTCCAACACCAATCCGTTACAACGAGCGTTACTTAAATCAGTCAAATAGACTTTACTATCAAATATTTCTGTGTCATGCTGTTTTGTTTTACCAATAAGGTTGAACCGATAGCAGCCAATTTCTCTCCGCTCGTTTCTACTGACTGTCAAACAAAACGTTTCAGTGCCATCGTGATATAACAAAAAGGTCATATTATCAAACCTCCGTCTCATTCAAAGCACATCAAAATTCACGTTTTGTCTCAATACTGAGCTTGCTTACTTACCTATTTATATTCACTTGTATTTTCGTTATTGATAACTCGACCAAACATTGATGAATGCGTGACGTTATAATTTTTGGCATTATCACGTTATGTATTCAGTCATGTGACAAAACTAGAAACAGAATATTATCTAATATTGACCTATGCAACACGTAACGGAAGTTTGACTTGAGATAGTTTATAATATATTCTTTATAAAATAAAATCGTGGTACGAGTGGCTAGCCTGCTTAACGGCTACAGTTGTTTGTTACAAGCGATGACATATTGACAGTCGACGTTTTTGCAATTACGTTTTAAATATCAGCCAGCGTCTGATAGAAAATTTCTACCAGGAATTCGATCAGAACAGTTTAATGGACGACCTCACAGTGAAATTCAATTGTGATTTTATTATTCAGGATTAAATTGCGAAGAAAAACTCTGGTCTAAACATATATTCATGCCAGGTGCCTTTTGTATGAATGAAAATAATCTTGAACTGTCGTAATTTATCACTCAATCTACACACAAGGTACAACAATGGGGAATAACCGAATGTGATGTGTCGATCGAACAGAAGAGGCTAGCACACTGAATTTGATGTTCCAGTAATTGTAGTGGATTTTGTAGAAATCATTGAGAATAATATTATTTGCTGCCTATCTGTACATTTCAGGTTGAATTCTAACAACTCAGTCATTCTACGAGTGTCTGAGTGAAGGTGGCGCAAGTTTTCCTGGTAGAATAGTGATCTCACTTTATTTAAAAAAAACAAGAGTATGGTTCTGACGTTAATATTACATTATATATAAATATATATATAACATTTGGTGTCTAATGGAACATTTACACTGAATAATCGAGCAGGATAGTTTTACAAAATGGAGAATAACGGGTTGTGATGTGTGTCTGCTGGATAGAAAGGAGGTTCAATTTGCTGGATGCCAATAGATTAAAGCCGATGGTCTAGTCATTGTAACTAAATTTGTAAAAAACACTGATAATCATATATATTTCTGCCCATCCTGTCGCAGGTCCGGTTGTCATAATAGTGATCTCTGTGACTTTTGCAGTAGCAAGCGCATGGCTCCAACATCATTATTTTAAGTCAGGTAGAGGGAAACAGATTACCTACTACGCTTATAATATGATTAAAAGTGAAGAAAAGAACCTTTTGCTAAGAAAAACGCTTAGACATCGTAATTAAAACTAGATCACATCAAAACTCACTTATCATTTCACTTGTAAGTTTGTATAAATGCAAATAAAGGTTTAATTGTGTTTGGAATAATCTTCTTTGGATCATGTTTCCGGTTAGATTTGAAATTATTTGATGTCAGAAGAACCCAATAACATGGGAAACAGATGATCATAATCATCGATTAAAAACCATAAAATTGCGACTTGACATAACAATGATTTTATGTTAGCCGACCAGAATTCTGAGGATTGTGTAAGCTTTGCATATTCCTCAATTTGAATCATCCGTATGTGTATATAACTTGTTTGATTTAAATTTGGAACCATCCAAAAAACATTATGACCATATTATTGCTTTTGGTTTGTCCACATGAACCTCAGTAATCTTCTTGACCATTCAAAATAATCTGATACACGTGCATTTCGTTGATATCCAAGTTAGAGTTTTCGATTACTCATTTTTAGGTACTCCTCAGCACTTAGTATTTTTCAAGCATTCAAGTCACATTAAAAGGAAAAATAGTCTGATACGTTTCTTCATGATGCCGTTATCTAATATCGTAAGAACAGATTTCGGTAATAATTTAATTCAACTAGAAAACAACTTGTCCTGCTGATGTTTCTTTGACTAGATACAATCATTTCATGACACTGTCACAACTGCCGAACTTTCATAACCGTCATTAAAAACTTTCCCTTCAAGCCGACACTTTGATAAACACATGCTGATAGTACAACAGAGAACTTTCTTTGCGCAATTCACATCAATTATATATGTTTTCATTTATTTAAAATATTTGTCTTCACAGGAAATGCGTTGAGTAAAGTATCACCGTTCCGTATAAATAACGGTGTCAACAAGCAACAACTAGTCACTCACAGATCATTTGAGTTCAGTTAGTTGAATGCTCATTCAATATTGTTCATGCGCAGTTTGACAAATAGTGCTAAATTAAACTATGAAAACTGTTGTACCTGTTGCTAGATACGAATATAAACCCTAAACTTCAAGTATTACACAGTAGTTTGTGCATGTCCGAAGAGGACTTTCGAATGAAATCATAAGGTATTGTGAATTTTATTTGTTGGGAAGACTTACATGGAAACCTTGGTTCAAAGACACATCAGTACCACTTGTATAGATGTGTGTGATGAATTATTAGGAATTGTTATTTTCGCAGAATGTCACTGCATGTTTGATAGCGATCACTCATGAGGATGAATAACAACATGTTGTAGAAGAATTTGCGGTTTGCTCCGTATGAACTACCGACATACAATGCCGAATTTATCAGATGACAATTCACTAGTCAAATGAATGTGAATGCCTCCTGAATTCTTTATGATCATTCAAAAATTTTGGTTTCATGCCAAAATTGCATAACTACTCGTAGCCTCAAGTTAACAGAACGAACATCTTCAGGATGAATAATTTCTTCAGTTGGTACGATGCGCATTGAAAATCACGATTAGCAGTGAAGTAAAATTCCTCAGAATTTATTCACATTGGTGTCGAAATTATTCTTCAGTCAGTCTACCATGAACCTTCTTTAAATTTCATAGGTAACCCGCTAAACACCTCTTTCATCTCCTTCATATACAGAGGCAAGCTTATTGTGTGCCAATTCAATATGGATGGATATATAACCTGAATGTTGAACGAAGAAATGTGAGTGAATAAAATTGTTTTTGTTGCTACTACAGAACGAATACTTGACTCAACAGTCAACTTTCGATTATCTCACAACACAGATAGATATCATTCAAACCATTGTATATGCAGATCCAAATGATCAGCATTCGAAGTATTTTGAAATTTTATTGAATGCTGTGGTGGAGAGGGATTAAGGAACCTTGTTCATAATGATATAAACGTAAGTTATATAGCATTTAACATAACATAACATAATACAATGTTCATTCGTTCAGTAGTTATAAGAAACTTGAACAGAACAATTAACCAATAAAAGAATCACATGTTTCACTGATATTCTGGTCACAGGAAATGCTACAGTATTATTCCAGTGTTCATCGATTTCTATAAACAGTGTAGATTGTTCAGTGCATATACACAGTGATAAAAATCTCCATCATTTTTAGTGTCTACTTTGCAAGTACAAAACGGCATTCTGATTTATGCAATTATATAGTTGTCCAGAAGTTTTATAGGCTTTTCAAATAACGTTCACAATAAAGAATATCTAAAATGGCTAAACCATAGAAAGTAATGATTGAAATTTGAATTTTTGGAAACATAAAACTGTCTTGGTTAGCAATTCGAAGTTGTAAGCTTTGATTGTTAGTTGAAGCAGAATCATCAGTCTTTCATTTCGTGACATCTGTATGGTTGGTAGTGCGGTAAAAGTGTGTTCGTAGTATGTTGTTAGTTTTTATTGTTTATCCCAATATTTAGCTGACCATAAAACAATGCTTCTGAACTTATATTAGTTACGGGAATACAGTATTTTTTTTCCTTGACAACAGCAAAGTTCGTTTCTTGAACTTATTTATTGTGTCACAGATAGCAATAGCTAATCATTTCCACAATAAATTGTTACGTAGAACGAAGAAATAAAAACGCTATGGTTTTCTGTTTTTGATGTAAATAATGTATATACAGTACTTTTAAGTCTGTAAGTAGTGTCATGATTCATAAGTGAGCTGTGTTTTACGAACGAGAGAACATTATTCAGTTTATAAAGAAGTACTAGTATGTTTTTGAAAGGACGGCGCCGTAAAGCTTCGGTGGAAAAGTGATTGCATCTTTCTGTGCAATCAACTTTACGACTTTATACTTATTATCACTACCTCAACATATTTTTCAGACAAGGTGACAAACGCGGAGAAGTTATTACAATTTTGTACTTAAGAAGAATGTCTTCGGAGACATTTTCGTATATGACGCAGCATATAATTGTCACCAGAAATAACAGCTTTTAAGAATTATCAATATAAGAATTTATTGAATATATTATTTGTAATGTGATAAAATGCATTTTTTTGGTTACGGAGGTTTTCTCAATCAATCCTACCAAAGACATATTTGGAAAGATAATTAAGTAATATTTGAAGTGTGCAAGCATATCTCTACTTGTCAAGACGTTCTTACTTATAAACACTTTTCGTTTTCTGGATTGGCATATCATATGCGAGGGATGAATTTTGAATGCCCAGATCATGAGCTGATATCAGTGTCTGAACCCTACACTATTGTAAGTAGAAACATAGATCATGTTGATGTTTATTGAAATGAATGATGCTATATGTGTTGTGGTTTGTCTGTCGCTGCAATTTTTTGTTACAGAAAGTTAATTAATCGAAATCATTTAAAATTCGGGTCATATTTTATTCCGAAACATCAGGCTTGTAGCTTGTAGCAATTTTCAGATAATCAGCATATAAGTGTGGTCCTCCTAATTAGTTGATTTACCCAGGAAATGATTGTGTCGTTTATACACTTCCATGTATAGCTGACCTTGTTATTGCTTTCGATGATGAAAATGTAGGTCTTCAGAATCTTAAGGGTGGAAATTTTTTGTTCCTATTATTCGTTCCCTGATAAAATATATTTATTGCCTCGTGAAGATTGCTCAATCAAATCTACGAAAGTATCTACCGAGTGAAGTGGTTTTGACTTATAAATTAAGGTCTTTTAAATAATGGCTGCATATGACATTGCTGTCGCAACCCGAGAATGTTTTGAGAATTGGATTACTAGTAAAAACCGAATTCAATGTAATTCTGCTTCTGGTTTGGCATTCAATATGTTGAGTTCAATCTCCAGACTCTCAACATTCAATAAATTATTAAAACTGTCTGTGTTCTGTGATTGGAATGCAAGAGATTTTAGACAAGTAGAAGTCCTTAAAAATAGTGTTGTTTGTAAATATAAAAGGATGTAACAAACGTTTAAACCAGGAAAATAATGTTCGGCATCTTTCTGCATACGTAAGGGTGAAGACACACACGGACAAACAGTAGGAAAGCTGCATCTGCTGGTTTCCGATCGAATTTGACGATCTGTTTAATATCAACATATCCCTCGAAAGTGAGTTTAAGATAGAAGAGGCATAAATGAGGCTTCACACACCTCATCATTGTAACATTCCTCTAAGAAATAAATCATAGAATTGAAGTGGTATAGTTAGATCAGAAATATTACTGGAGGCAAATGCCTCACTTATTATTATAAGTTATGACTGGAAAATAGTCGCAAACATGACTGGATATCTATTTTTTATCAGAGAACATTAACAAAACATATATAAAACAAGTGTCCTGATAAGTATAAATAGTCTTAAGTAATGGAGATAACAATAACTCGATGCTAGTGCATTGAGGCTTCTGGAAGGGATATGTTGAGTAAGTAATTGAAATATACAGGGATCTTGTCAACCCGTGCAAGAGAGGGATCATATTGCGATCTTGGAGGTAAGGAAGAGTGTTATAGATAGGACGTTCACTTGTAAGCCTAGTAATCGTTACCAGTCGATATGTAGGTTCACAAATTGTAATTTGGAAGTAAAGAACAATATCGAACTGTAGTTAAACTACATGTAGCATTTCTGAATAACTCCGCCAGTAGAACCTTAGGGGCTACTGCCGGTCCCAAGACAGGATAAAGGAGGAGGGTTGGACATGGGGTTGGCGACCCCATTCCGTTGAAATCTCACTTGCCAAAAAAACGCTAACTAGAAAAAATAATTCAAACCATTTTAACTCTGCCCTGGGAGTTGGAAGAAGAATTATGACCCCGCTTTATAAAAGCCGAGTTCCCTCGGAAGTCACGGGGCTGATGCCTCTTCTGACAACCAGAGCAACCATTTCTTTAGGTACATGGAACGTTCGTACATTGTGGGAGACTGGAAGACTATTTCAAGTTGCGGCAGAAATGAAACGATACAACCTCGAGGTGCTCGGCATCAGTGAAACGCATTGGACACAAGTAGGACAACTGAGACTAGCTTCAGGGGAACTGCTGTTATACTCTGATCATGAAGAGGAAAACGCTTCACATACACAAGGAGTTGCACTGATGCTGTCCAAACATGCACAAAAGGCACTGATAGGATAGGAATCTCATGGACCCAGGATCATTAAAGCATCCTTCAAAACAAAGAAAGAGGACATTACAATGAACGTCATCCAATGTTATTCATCTACCAATGACTACAATGACGACGTTAAAGATCAATTCTACGAAAGGCTGCAGTCAATCGTCGATAAATGTTCATCAAAGGATTTGACGATTCTTATGGGAGACCTGAATGCCAAGGTTGGAATGGACAACACTGGATATGAAGACATCATGGGAAGACATGGACTGGGAGAAAGGAACGAAAACGGTGAGAGATTTGCAAACCTATGTGCCTTCAACAAACTGGTCATCGGTGGCACAATATTCCCGCACAAACGCATTCACAAAGCCACATGGATTTCACCGGATCACACTACTCAAAACCAAATTGACCATATCTGTATCAACAAAACGTTCACAAGGACCATGGAGGATGTGAGAACCAGGAGAGGAGCTGATATAGCTTCAGATCACCACTTGCTGATCGCCAAAATGAGATTGAAGCTAAAGAAGCACTGGACAACGGGGCAGACAACATCACAGAAGTTTAATACAGCCTTTCTTCGGGATACCGTAAAACTCAACGAATTCAAGATAGCCCTCACCAATAGGTTCCAGGCCTTTCAGGATCTACTCAATCGAGAGGAAGCAACATTGGAGAACAAATGGAAAAAGATGTCTGGAGGTCCTTGGTCGCAAGAAGCACCATCACAAGGAATGGATCTCTGTTGATACTCTTGCAAAAATTGAAGAAAGGAGGAACAAGAAGGCAGCAGTGAATGTCAACCGAACAAGAGCAGAGAAAGTTAAGGCGCAAGCCGAGTATACAGAAGCAAACAGGGAAGTGAAGAAGAGCATCAGAGCTGACAAACGAAAATATGTGGAAGATCTAGCAATGACGGCGGAAAAGGCTGCAAGAGAAGGAAACATGAGACAATTGTACGAAACAACAAAGAAGCTCGCCGGTGACTATCGTAAACCAGAACGACCAGTGAAAAGCAGGAAAGGGAAAATAATCAGCAACACTGACGAACAGCGAAATAGGTGGGTGGAGCACTTTAAGGAAATATTGAATCGACCAGCCCCACTGAACCCACCCAACATCGAAGCAGCATCCAAGGACCTCCCAATTAATATTGGCGCACCTACGATTGAGGAGATCAGTATGGCCATCAGACAAATCAAGAGCGGCAAAGCAGCAGGACCAGACAACATTCCAGCAGAGGCAATGAAAGCAGATGTAGAAGCAACCGCGAAAATATTTCACATCCTCTTCAAGAAGATTTGGGATGAGGAACAAGTACCATCAGATTGGAAAGAAGGATACTTGATCAAAATACCAAAGAAAGGCGACCTGAACAAGTGTGAGAACTAAAGAGGCATCACACTTCTTTCAATACCGGGCAAAGTCTTCAACAGAGTATTGTTAAACAGAATGAAGGACTTCGTAGACGCCCAACTTCGAGATTAGCAGGCCGGATTTCGTAAGGATCGATCACGTACTGACCGAATTGCTACATTACGGAACATTGTGGAACAGTCAATGGAATGGAACTCACCACTATACTTCAATTTCATCGATTACGAGAAAGCATTTGATAGCGTGGACAGGAAAACACTGTGGAGGCTTCTTCGACACTACGGTGCGAACAGATCGTTTGCACATATTAACTGCACTACATTTGGCACCTGTCCAGAAACATTCTATTTTATACCGTTTTTCAATTCATCCGAACTAATTAATGTAAAAAGGAAACATAGAGGGGGAACAGCCACGAAACGACCTACAAGGCGTAGAAGACCCATGATTGTATAAAGCCATTAATGAAAGGGTAAATAATTTGTAAAAATAGATTTTGGACGCCCGAATAAATACATCAATAAACAAAAGTGTTAAATCATCTATTATCCTACGTTTTTATGCAAGATGAGATGTTGGTACACTAAATTTAGTGTAGACTGGGCAAGACTTCGTTTCGTTAATTTCTTGTTACGTCATCTCCAGTGAAGTGAAAATATTTTCTTTGAATTCTTCTATACTGAGTAGTAGGTTTCATTCGGTTTATTTCTAAGTTAGAAATAGTATATTAGTTGAGTTGACTTGTTAGATGTGGTTTCCTGCGGTTTAATCGCTAGACGATTCTCAAACAATTTACGTGAATTAGTTGACTGTGAATAAAGAAAAGTCCAATGTTGTTAAACATAAGTCAATAAAAGTCGAAACAGTGTGTCATGCAGGACAATAATATAGTAAATGTATACATTATTCTTTAGATGCTAATAAGATGTAAAGTAATAATTTTGTGCTGAACAACGACTGGACAACATGTCATTGTAGTTTCACATGCAAAATTTTCATATTCTCCTCTATTTCACAGCCTCGAATAACGGATTTCGAAATAATTTCAACGTCTGTCCCATTGCAAACGTTTTTGTATTTAGTTCAAATTATATCTGTTTGCGTTGCATGAATAAAATAAGTCAAGCAGTTGTCTACGTAAACACCCATATATCATTTAACTATTCACATAGAATTCACGCAGCATAAACCAATCGTAAGTGAATTATGTTCCCTGCGCAAAGAAAGTTCTGTCGATCCATAATTGTTCCAAACGTCTTTCAAAGAATAAACAACCGAACTTGATGATCTTGTATTTTAAGACTTCAATTAGTTTATCGAACATTGTTCGATGAGGCATCACGTTTGACAAGTGAACAATATTGGAAGTTGAAAAAGTGATTATAGCTAAATCAACCATTGGGATTGAATTCGCGCCATATATTCACTCATCAAACCTGAAAAGTGCTGCAAATTTAAATAGATGTTGAATGTTTAAGTAAAACCACTAGGGATTTCCAGGAAACTTAGAATATACTGAATGTTGTTTTTGAAATATATATTGACATTTTAATACAACAGTGAATTCATTTAGGATTGCAATCATGATGAGCGAAGTCGGTCCATTTGTATCTTGCAAGTATTATTTGTTGAAATCAACATTTTTGGATTACCTCTAACCCAGCTGTGTACCATACAATACGATCGGGCTTTAAGTGGGAAAAATACTGTTTTCCGATTTCCCGTTTGCAGGCCTCAAATTTATCCAGACATAATTCCGAATCGCTCAGTGACAGTAAAATTCAATTTGACTAAACTAGATGTGAGTTATATGCAGTATTTGCCTAATCATTTTGTGTAATCTATCAACATTTGTGATTGAAACTGTAAGCCACAATATATGCAAAAGTCGTAAATAAACTATTACCTGATAGAAGATAATCAATAATTGTAATTTATCGTTGTATATGTGAACGATCAAAGTTGTTCGTGCAGTGATCAAGTAACTTCCCATTGTACCATCTTCCTATTTTTCTTTGTGCTCATTCAGTCAAGTACACCACAATGTTGAGAAGGTGACGACTTATCGTATTAATTATATTATGTCTCGCCATTTCAGCCGTCAGATAGTCAAAAGCATAAAAATAAGTAATGAACGATATTTATGTACCTCATGTACTTGAAGTATAATGTGATTTACTATAACTTTGTGCAGTCTGATGTAATGATAAGTGATTCGGTATAAAGTTAAAAGGTTTTCTTGTTCAGAAAGTTTGTTTTGTAGAACATAAAGTATATATTGACTCAACAGGCCGCTTTGCTGCTGAAAATTATACATTCCAGTTACAACGCTTTCAACCTGAATAGACAATATCAGTCATACAACTGATCAATCACAATCAACAATTGTTTACCAGTCCTTCCGATTTCATCTTTGTCACAGCTGAACATATTTGTGAAAAAATGAGATCGACTCTTTTTTACATTCAACGATAGATTCGGCGAGCTAATAATTAATGACTGATTAAAGGATCACTGAATAACCGTGTAAGGATGAACCAATTTTTCGTCTAAATTAAAGTGGAGATTGAATGATGGAATGATAGAATACTTTATCTCTGACTGTTATTTCATATGCATTTCGTATATGCGACAGACCAATTACTAACATAAATTTTTATTGGAACAGTATTCACTGCTTAAGTTTTAGGCTGTTACGTTTATCTTCAAATGTAAATAACATTTCATACAGATAATAATCATAAACTGATTCATATCATTGAGATGCAAGTTTTAGAAGTGCAAGTAGAAAAGCTGTAATGAATAATTTGTTAATGAAGGAGCCTAAGTGATATTCATATCAAAGCAGGTTCATTCAGATGTTTTTAACTTACGCACTTTTATAAAAGTAAAACTGAATGATTACTCGATAATCATTCGTTATGAATGCCACATTTTTCGTTTCAACATTGTATGGTTAATTTAGTGTTGTGAAGTAAGAGTATAAACATTAGGCAGAATTTAAATAGAATCTCAACTTCCAAGTCAAATTCTAAACAAAATATTACGGACAAGCAGTGTGAATATCAACATTTGAATGACAAAGTATACCTCACTAACAAGAAACTTTATTTTACTTCAGCCACTGGGATTACAAATAGATCACAAATGGCCCTGTTTGAAAAACTGTTCGATCACAGAAATATTTTGGTAAGAGTGAAAATTGGACGTCATCCATTTTTGTCATGTTTCCAATTATTTTAGTATATCAATTTGATCCAGTAATGTTTGGAAAAATGTAAATCTATCAAGATTAGAAAATCAGTTATGTAGTAAACGACTGTTTAATCACGTCTCACAGTCGAACACAGATTTCGGAAGCATGCAAATAGGTTCTCAGGAATTCAGAAACACATGTGTTTTTAGTGAGCTCATGGGAAAATCATTCATAACACTTATTCAAAAACAAAGCACAAGTATGAAACACATAATACAAATTCAAAGTACAAATGTAATTTTAAAATGCATGTCTCGACGTAGATTTTTTAAACAATAAGTTAGCATCCGTTTGTATGGTCGTATGAAGGCAGACTGACTAGTGAAGAAATGACATTGTAGAATTTTTGACCAAAATCTTTAAGTAAGAGCAACAAACCTGCTATTATTTTGATGACTATAGTTGCGATGTTCCAGTGTACTAAGACTCATCTTTTTGATCCACGTTTCTTATGTGCAGTAATGCAGCATGTATACGATCGCACATTTCAATTACAGGCAATCTATTTTACATAAGGTACTGGAACAGTTAGATAAATTACTGCACCTATTATAATCTGGTCTTGAATCCCAACAAATATTTTCTTTTCAATATTTTCAAAAACTAAGGACACTCATTATAGCTAAGATTTTGTAAATCAGATGCATTTCTTATGACGTCTAGCTAACAATAGTGTTTTTTTTCATGTCAAATCGATGAGTGCTTTGTAAACATAAATTCAAATATCAGTTTTTTGAAAAATTAGTGTCCTTACGGCATTTCTAATCCATATAAAAATGTATTCGTTGTACATTTAATTCGTTTTCTCGACAAGCTAAATGACTTTCAATGTACATATTTTTAATGCATCTATCTTTATCGGTTACGATGGAAGTTATGTATGCTCAGTTGATTTGATGTAAAGGACTGAATAATCTACTTCTATTTTATATAAGGGAATTTGACAAACACGGACAGTGTGCAGTTCAAGATCCTCAAATTCTGGGCCTCTATGGTTACTTCAAGAAGGCTCTCGAACTATTGAACAGAAGGGATCTTCTAAAGTATGTAATCTAATTCCTAATATAATAAATTATATTTCATCTTTCATTTGTCTTATAGATGACCGATAGTCATGTGAAGTTATTAGGTTGCGAATCATGTGATGATTAATCACTCGTGGAGAAGATCGATAATTACTAATGTGGACCACAAAATTTATGCTGCAGCAATCCAGGCGAAACAATTTATTTCATTTTTGATCAGTCATGTAACGTAAACGACAATTATCGCATTAAAACGTATTTTCAAAAAGCACTGCATAAAGAATACTGTTTTCCGTGTTGGTTATTATGCCGGCGCAGACGCGGGAAAGAAAGTTTTTCTCTCACATTTATTAAGCTTTCAACAAAGTCATTATATCAGGCTGTGATAGCCTTAGTGTGATATTAAATAATACTAGCCATTCAATATATACTATAAGGACTATATGAGTGGTTTTTGTCGAAAAACATTTTACCAAGTAATATGTTATTTTGAAATCTCAAGAAAAAATGATAGAAAAGACTTCAAGTTGAAGTTTTCTTATATGTTTCTTCAATAATGTTTATTTCTATGATTTTCCAAACTTCTTCCAGGGTGGCAATACATACAATTTCGAGGAAGAACGCTTTTGTATGTATAGATCATTTGCGTATATTAAATGCCCTTTGTTCGGCAACTGTCAAAAAGAATTCTATTTTCCACCATTTTTCAATGCATCTTAACTCAATAATGTAGCAAGGCTAATAAGATGGAGGTCAAAAAGGAGACGAGTTACAGGGCGCAAATGACCATGAATTATACAATGTCATAAATGGAACAGTGATGGATTTGTGGGATTTCAACTAGATTTCGAATTCGTGTTTTAATATAATGATAAATGAAAGTGACATCGTTTTCAGTGAAGTGTGAATATTTCGATTTATTTCTTCTGAAATAAAAAGTAAAATTTATTGAGCTTATTTCAAATTTAATATAGTACATTGGTAGAATTGACTTGTTACTTGTAGCGTACTAGAATATTCGGCCAATATATGGCAGTCAGGGATGTTATCGTTGAAAAAATGTGTATTGAAAGTAATATACTTAATTTTTGCGCGTGAACATTAAAAATCCTGTAGAAGGACTATTGCCTTATAAGCTCTGCGGATTTAACCTACTTAATTCCATCATTTACGCCTAATACTGCAGAGTGGACGCCACCGTCTGGTTGTCCTCATTCAAATCTGACATAAACTTAGCTTTCTAGTTCTGTCCGATTTTTCTTCATTTTTCACGCCTTCGTCCATTTTTGGCCTATTAGGATTTTTCTACTTGCTCATTTCCCAGTGACGTCTAATCTAGTTACTCAGTTATGAGCTTTTCGCGATGCGTTCACTATGTGAACCCTTTGTCCCTTTTTTTTACTAACGCTAGTAGATGATTTTATCTTATTTTCGCTAGGTTGATGCTGATGGTGACTGAAAAACGAGTCCTAAATATTTTGCACAGTGAACAGTTAGTAGGTAGTTTTTTCTTATCGATGATTGCTTTTGAAGTTGAAGTCGTCCAACTTACTCTCTGCTTGACCTTTATTACCATTTCCATTTATTATTCGACTTATTCTTCACATGACTGGTTATTGTTTATGATCGCATTATGTCTATTGTTTCCTGCTTTACTTTATCCAGCAGAAAAAACGATGTTTCATGATATCTTCATCATATAGAATATGCTTTATTCTGTTCCAAATTTACATGTTCGTATTGAGTGTCGAATAAGAGCAGAATCAGCATAATGATGATTTTGTTAATTAGTTCGATCGTAATCGTAATGCCAAATGAAATATTCACAATCATATCATGATGATATTTTTCGTTCGACTGCATAGCATACCAACACATGAATTTTCAATTGACAAAGTCAACAAGATTTCAAAGTTGAAATAAAGAAGTTATGAGAACGAAGCGAAACAAATAGGCATGTTTTGCAACTGTCGTTCTTCCAGTTAAGTGCGCATTTCATAAAATCGTACAAATATGTTTTCTTCAGATCAACGACTTGGAGTGAATCGAGCAACGAAAATTTATGTGAGATTTGACAGACTGATGTTATGATCAATATACACGCTAATGTAACCATAATGTTTTGTCTATCCATTTTGTCCTGACACATCAAACGTTTAATCTAATTTCACAGTATATCAGATACATTCTGAGCAAACCATTGTAAAAGTGTACCGCTATCTGAAAACAGGACTGTATTCTTTCAAATATCAATAACATTGTTTTCTTGCCTCATGAACTCAAACGGGTAAGAGATAATGTCAAGACGTAAAAACCTGTTGATCCGGTCCATAATAAATTTGAAATTGATACTTTTTTGTGTTTACATTATCACCAAAGAGGATTGTCAAACAAAATTTTGAAGCGTAATACATGTAATGTTTCAAACATTTTCTGAATACTGTTAAAAAACTGTCAAAGAGAATTATTAGTTCTCAATTTCTGAAGGATATTCCCCACATTTATATCTTCTTCAGAATTTCTGCAGGTTCCCAACCTGATTGTGAAGGTGTTAATTTTACTAAGCTTATTGTTTTGTTTGTGTGGATTTCATTGTTACTCTCAACAACATTATCTATCTGAACATTGTGATGATATTGGTGTACAGATGATCAATGACAGATTCACAAGCACAGCAACCAGCGCAAAGGGAAAGAAAACAACCAGGACAATCCAACTCAGGTACAAAATGTCTCCAATTGAATCAGTACATAAAAATTCAAAATATTACGTTGTTTATTTACGATAGACAATAAAATTCAGCTTCTTCGTCAAACTGTGTTCGCCTGCATCAATTGCATTATTTTGCTATATCAAAATCTGTCATTAGAAATTTTATTTTGGTAAGTCGAAGTTCAATCGATTAAACTGAATGTGTATTGTTATTTTCTGAAATACTGTATACTTTGAGAAAATTTCCTCCTATTCATGTTTGAGCAACTGGAAAGCAAGGAAGCATTCTATGTTCTACCACATTCGGTTAAGTAACCTCAATTCACTTGAAGCTCTTTATCTTTTGTAGACGTTCTAATCAGTTGTAACTAAAGATAATGGCCTCAAAATAATTTGAATATCGAGATATCAATTTTTCTGCATATTTTATGCAACATTCTCTGAGCAATAAATCCGTAAAATCCTCTTTCACAATTGTCTAATGTTTTCCATGAGTTTTCGAGAAGTTGATCGTGTAAGTGAGTGAGAATATTCAATGCGCATTTCACCGATCTGAAGATCTACATTCATTTTTGAAAATATTTGTGAGTGAAAGAAACAACTTCATAAGGTAGAACAACGATTCGATTTAGTTGCAGATATGAATGCGAAGATAATTGATGAGTTCTGTATTTTATCGTAGCACTCGTGGATCCAGTATATTCCTGTTACGCCCGTCTCTAGGTATGCCAAAACTATTTTCAGTTCACCTGAGAATAATAACGAAATCAAACTCAATCAATAAGAAGTCTTGATAAAACATGGAACATTCTTTCTACAACTTCGAGCCAGAACACATACAATCTCAGGACTGAAATTACGTTTTTTTATACTCTATATTGACATCATTGAGGCAATCACAATATAGCACACTAAAACAACACAGTAGCCGAACGCAGCCAATGATTTATCTAGTTGGTAATAAATCCAAAACACAGATATTTGTCAAGCGATTTCTGGGTATCTAACGTCATTAACAATCCCTTCTTTTTGAAAAGCATTCGCTCCAGGCGTCTACTTGCACCTTGACTGTTGTTCGCTACTGTTTGAGTAGATACCTTCGAAGACGAACATCAGCTTGTGACTGAGTTTCTTCTCCTGAGGTGGCTGCTGCTATGTTGAAGGGAACAAGCAGAATGTCAACAGGAAGATTTTCCGCTCTTGATTGACAATCAGGTTATGGCGGCGTGTTCACTTTTTACCTCCGACCTCAACTTCAAATTTAACTCTTCAACCTCTTCTGATCACTCGCGCTTCTACCCAGGGAGAATGATTTATTCTGTAGTCACGGGTGAACACAGGGCATCCCACATTTTAGTGGAATGGCTTTCGCAGGTGTTTCTTTTCATATACTGGTGTATTAATCGGACGCATCAGGCTGTGGATCGTTTTCAGCCCTCTTGAACTCAGCGAAAATTCATCTTTAACGCTACATATCTTATCGTCATCTTGATGATATGGTAGTTTGCAGGAGCATTTCGCACGTCTGTTGCACACATCGGTAATAAACTAATCGCGGTTGTCAGTTAACAGTCCGCGTTGTCTTCCACTGACAGAGATGCGAATACCATGTTTCACTCAGCCGCCACTTGATAAATAATAAGTCGAGACAGAGCGTCTGCTTGACTGAGTTGTAGGGTGCATCAATATTGGATTTCGACATCATACTTCAAATGCATCACGGCTCATCCCTGAAGACAGTTTGCATGATGGGCTGGAATGCCAGTTTTCGTACCGAATACTGCCATTAGAGGCATTCGATCTGTGAATAGTGTATTTCTCCGACCGCATTGAAACTTGTAGAAATGGCGAACGTTGAGCACAAGGGCAAGAACTTCTTACTATACTTGGCTGTACTTCTTTTCTGTTTTCAGTTTTGTTCTCCAGCAATAGACTTATCAGTGAATCGCGAATATCATGCATCGAAGGAACGTGCGCTTAATAATATCTGAACCATCCGAAAAAAGGTCGTGATTCTGACACATTCGGGTGAATAAGCATCAGTTTGATAGATCGGATGTTTCCAGGATTCGGCTGTCGGCATCAAGGATGAATCGAAAATACTATACTAACGGCAATAAAAACTGACATTTTTCTGAAAGTGACCGGAACCTTTTGTCACTGACGCGTTGTGGTGCCAATTTGGCGCGTTTCCGTAGCTCTCTTCGCAATATTTAGCATATCATCGAGGTTAGCTGCAACTCCTTGAGTTATATGATGGTATACTGTCCATTAGTTGCTGGAATAAAGATAAGGCAGTTACAAGTAGAAAAGCAGACAGTTGTACTGGAACAAACCACGATTAGTATTTACCGTAAGCGGCTCTTTTGATGCTTTATCTACTTCTCCTTGCAAATAAGCATCGATTAGATCGAAATTTGCGAAAACCTTTCTCCATTCAGCACAGTGAATAAATCTGCTGCGACTGGCAGAAGATTATGATGTTCTTTCAGAGCTGCGTTTAGGCATGTGGAGAAGTAGGCGCGTAAACGTTTCATGCCACTGGCCTTCCTAATAACAACTGTAAGTTCTGCTCAATTAGGGTGAGAAACAAGAGTGATGACACTTTGCATTTGAACGGAATTCAACTCATCATCTACTGTTGCAAGTATTGTATAAAGGCAAAGGTGTCTTCGGACAGTAAGCAGGCTTAGCTCAAGGTTTCAACTCAAGTGTTGCCTTCATGGCAGTTCGCCGACCTAATACTGGTCGCAATACGGTTGAAAACTGTGTCATTAGAGTTTTCGTCAATGCTTCGGAGTCATATTTTGTGATACCAGGTGGCATATGGTAAATTAACGTGACTTCAGCCAGTTTATTCTAGTATATTCAATGCCAACCCAGTAAATTCAGGTCAACTGACGTTAAATAACATACCTCAGTAAGTGACGTCTCTCGGAAGGTAATTTTACATTCCGATTGTACTGAAAGACGAAGGTGATTACAACATTCTTTACAAGGCTTCTGTGTTGTGTGTTGCAGTCTTTAGCCACCTAATTTTCTCCAAACTTTGCGTGAGTGAATGATGAACCCGATGCTGTATCGTTCTGCAATCTACACAAATGTTCAGCTGTTCTGGCCGAAACATATGGTCCTGAAGATTCTACCATGTCAGGAAGGTCGATTGGAGAACGATGAGATTGAAAGCAGCTACACAAGGTCTGAGGGCGAAATCGTACTGCTGACTGTGAAGAGATATGACAGCAGTAAGGTGTTTCCTTCGGACAACCATCATCGGCAGCGATGTTGCCTTTTCATAAGGACGGAAGGGTTAAAAAACTGTCACACCTCACCCCACTCCACGGATTTCCGTCTCCGTCGATAGGGGAGCCCTTTAACAGCTTTTAAGAGCAAAGCTTATACTCTAACAACGGCTCACAAAAAGGCGTTGCGTGACTGGACTTAAGCAGTTGTCACTTTGGCTCTGCGCTCAGGCAACCAGGTCGTTAAGACCAACTGTAATCCATCTTCCTTTTCAGGTCCCTCAAGAAACGACTTTTCACTGTGTGCGCACTCGGTAAGTGAAACCGCCCTCATACCCTTAACAGCACATGAGGCCAAATCGGTCGTAATAAAATCCTTTTCACATCCACTCACATCTCTCTTATCTCCGCGACTAACGCTTCTCACTTTCTTTAATCAGACTGCACCACTAATGCAAACGATTCGTATCATGAAAACGATATTCATAGTCTCCTGAAGCCCCGTTGTTAACTACATGTTGGAGCTTTTATTGTGCGCGAATTGTGTTGGATAGGGCAACGGGCTTCCTTAACTAAGACTTGAGAATTTCGCTCAATCGATGTACGCTGAGTCTCGGAAACGCGCATACGGGATCCCAGTAGCATCATTCACTTGACCTTACCATGTCAGGATAAAGAACCAACTCGAAATACCTTTCGTGTATCCGGTAGCCCTGATGCTGCTTCGAGTGATCTCGCTAGTGAAGGTATAGCATTGAGTGTCAGGGCAGTACAATGTCTCCTAGACTGGATCCCTGTAGAAAGTCGCTTGTGCGCCTTCCGAATAAACATTACAGTAGGGATTCAGAAGGATAGTGCTACTCGCCTCCACTGACTGCAGTTCAGATGAGTTTTGCTGGAAGCTTTCAGACCTCCTCCAAAAAGTTAAGCGCTCTGATATAGTAATAATGGCTGATAACTTGAACGTTCGAGTAGATGGACTCAGCGAAAGGAGAAGATTTATGGTGTCGCGGCTCAGAGAATAGACAGTGGCGACCGTGTGTGTCCGCCATGTTCAGATAACCGCCTATTTCTAGCAAACACTGACTTTAGGCATAAGAAAAAGCGTCTTTTGACCTGGCGACCGCCTTGGTCTTTTCAAAGTCGGAAGCAATTAGATCATATCGCCCTCAGGCACCGATGGAGGGGTTCAAAAAAAGACTGTCGCTCGTTGCGGGGCATATGTTTGGATTCAGATCATGCTCTGGTGAGAGCACGTATTTGTTTGCGCCTTACTGTTCGCCAGAAAAATATCGCAGGAAAAGCTGTTAGGGCTTTACTCAATGATGATCAAGCCAAGAAAATAATTCAGGATGAACCATGAAAACAGTTAGGCGACCAGGCAAGTGAATCTCACTCGGAGGCAGCTTGGAGTGATATCTGCTAGCAAGGTATATCAAAAGGCTAGGATAAAGCCGTAGATTTCAGTCGCATCCACCGAACTGATGGATGCTCGAAACCTGACGAAGAGCGAAGTTAGCTTGACCGCAGACTGATAAAAAGCCTACGTAACGACCGCGAACAGTGGTGAGTGACGGAAGCGATAGCGATGGAAAAGGCAGCCGCGATAGGCAACACTGGACAACCTTTTCGCCTTATCAAACAAACCGATATGAGCAACCTGAATGTGAGTGAGACTATCTCCGAAGAGGATGCCTGTTTCACATATTCTCAATCTGGGAGATTGAACTGATAGACAGAACACTTTAGGGATAGGTTCAATGGGACTCGAGCCACTCTTCGGTTGCTCACGATCCCTAGTCATCCTGAGTGGCAAAGCGACTAACGTCCTCCTTGTCTACATGATGTTCAGAAAGCTATAGGAAATCTAAAGAGACGTACAGAGGCAGGTCCTGATAGGCTTTTTTCTGAGTTGTTTGGGGATGGTAGTCGGTTTTTACCAGTTGGACTGACCGAGACCTTAGGTATAATGTGGGAACTGGGCGTAATCCCATCTTACTGATCTTATTCGCTAATTATCCCGATCTACAAGAAAAGACAGAGGTTTCCTTGTGATAATCACAGGAGGATAGTTAAACTGATTCAGTTTCTAAATTGTAAGCCTGCATTATACTGAGAGGCCAAACTGGAGCTCGTGAAGAGCAGATTCGAAAAAATCAGTCTGGTTTGAGAACTGTGCGTGGTTGAATAGACTACATCTTGACAGTACGACAGGTCCTGGAACACAGATACACATTAAGACGTCCGACAAAAGTTGTGTTCCAAGACCTTGAAGCGGCATATAACTCTGTGGATCGTGAGGTTCTGTGGCAGTGTCGGTGATTGAAAGGTGTACCAAAGACGTACATTAACATTATACAAGCTCTCTTCTCTCACTGGTTGAGTGAGAGCTTATGACGAACTGTCATCGGAATTCTATACTTCAAGTGGTGTCAGTCAGTGATGTACACTATCTCCTTTCTTGTTTAACTTTGTCGTAGACATCCCCTCGGTGTTACCACTAAACTCGTCAGAGTTTCCAGGGGTGGACCCCTTACCAAGAAAATCGCCTACTGACCTAGAATATGCCAATGACATTGTTCTATTTGGTGAAGACGCTGACAAAATACAGAGTCTTCTGAATAACATAAGCAACAGTGCAAGCTTGTTCGGGATGCCGTTTTCTCCTTCAAAATGAAAAATGTTACTTCAAGACTGGATTATATCGGCACCTGAACTAGTGATTGGGAGTGAAGTAGTTGAGCATATTGACCGCTTCACTTATCTGTGGAGTCTCATCAGCGCTGATAGCCTGGTGACTGACGATATCTCAGCACGGATACAGAAAGCTCGATATGCATTTGTCAATTTACGCCGGTTATTGTGTAAGCGAGATATTTATTTGCTAACCAGAGAACGGGTGTACTGCGCAGCATTTCGCTCCGCCCTCTTATATGGATGCGAAACATGGCCGCTAAGAGTAAAAGATGTTTGTATGTTACTAGTATCCGATCGTAGATATATTAGAAGCATTGCTCGTATATCGTGGGACAACCGAGTAAGCAATTCTATCGTTAGGAAACGAGTACTAGGTAAGGATGGAAAATCAATAGATGAAGTAGTGAAACGCCATCAGTTGAGGTGGTTGGGACATGTGTTACGAATGCCTAACCACCTACTGCCTAGATGAGCTTTGCTTCATGGTGTAGGAGTAGGTTGGCCAAACGAAAACATGGCAGAAATCGATGAAGTCACTGACAAGTGGACTGAGTCATGTTGGTAGATGTAGGCTACCCGGTTGGCGTCCGCGAAACGAAAGTCACCACTGGTTAGAGACCTTGAACGTCATGGCGCAGAATCGTTTGCAATGTCGCGGGTGCATCCATCCTTTGTGCTTTCTCAAATCTTACCTTTTTCTTACTATACTTATCTCACTGAATTATACTTCTTGAATAACATCTTCAAACTCTATTCTTCCTCATTACCAATAATACCTCTACTATCTTCATCACTATTGTATTTGATTTGACATTTGCCTCTGTGTGCCAACCTGAACTTATGTACATACGTACGAAGTTTTGCGTTGCAACTGACTGACTGACCCTTAACATTGAGAGTAATGAATTTTCTCTCACATGGTGATGAGCCTGTACAGGAATCTGTCGTGCTCAGTGAATTTGTCCCGGATCTTGAAACAGACTTCTTGACACTGTGAGGATAGCAAGTAGCAGGTGCATTCGTTTAAGACTTTTGAACTGAGTTTTCTAAGAAGAAGACGCAACTTTAAAAGAATCATAACTGTCTTCAAAATCAACTTCTAATAGGTCATAATACGGCCTGAACCATATATCAATTGGATATTGTTGTTACTTTTTAAAAAAAACTCTGAAATAACATAGTTCATACTATCAACTGATCGATGAATAATCAGTTTAGTTAAGATTTGAGAAGAGGTGTGCTTCTGAGTATTTATCTCCATCAATTTCAGCTGTTGTGCAAATCATTTATTCTAATAAGGCCGCTTCCTTCCTAATTCACAATATCGTTTGCCTTCACCAAATTGTTACACTCATCTACAGGTTTGCCTGAACTATAACGAGTTCACATTAGACGAATAACGAAATCAAACAATGAACAAGCATACAGTTGTGCTTCTGTGACCATGACGTATCTGAAAGAAGTTGTAATAAAGCGGAAAATTTGTATTCTACAGCACCAAGCCATAACACATTGTGTTCAAGGACTCGAATTGCATTTATTTGTACTAAAATTGTAATTTTTTACAACCGATATCATCATATCAACGTAACAGGTACTGTTCGCACTGTTTAATCACTTGGACCATTGAACAATTTAAATGAGATTTGCCGCTTTGCTTCATTTACGTTGTAGTGGTATATGCTCAGAACAATCCTCAAAGTGTGATATGGGTAAAGTAAAAAATTGGATTATTGGTACTCTTATTTATTAGTTCATTTTGCAATTAACATTGTAAACATTGTTTTATTAGTCAGATCGAGTAGTTTTTAGTTGCTTTCATTTACAGATTGCCTACGAATAGCATGTAATCGAATGATATTATTACATGGTCATATTCAGCCACAAAAGTGATATATTTGCGATGTACAATGAAACAGAAGCTATTTTGTAGAAAAGAGCTCTTCCGGGTATAACGTCTCATTTTACGTGAAAACAATCTGTCTATAAAAATTATATACTGGTTAATAAAGGTTGAATCGATTAGACTGGATATGCAATGTTCTTACTGAACTATCATGCACGTTCATATGGTTTCCTACTATTAAGGTTTTAGCGACTCGAAAACATACCACATTCGGCTTAATAACCTCATGTCATCTGGAGTTCATCATTTATTATAAACGTTCTGGTCAGTTCTGACTGCAGGAAGTCGCTGATTATAGATGTTTATTGCAAGATAAATAAATATATATAAATTTACATACTGAGCTTCATTCTCATAATGTTTTATACTTTGCGAACCTTAAGTAAAGTTTATCGTTTATGATATTAAAAATCTACAATGCAGATCCAATTTCTTCGAGTTAAATAACGTGTTAGAAAAATAATTGAGAAATATTTGATCATGAGTCAGTTGTAGACGACTCTTGGTAATATATATTTAAAGTTACGTGTTTATTTTGTCACATGTTGTCAAAATCATAATCGTGTGATGGTAAGCTTATCATATGTTTTTCGAAAAGAAATCACATCACAGACGACTAATCATTTATTGAAAAAAACATTTATCTTCGCATTAGAAGGATACTTGAAGAGAATAATGGTGGTAGTTTCACTTAGTTTTCTATTTATTTCATACCTGCATCACAATGCAACTGAAATCTGACATCTAAGCGATTAGGTTATAGAATATGTGAAACATACTTGGAAAGTAGTGTACTCAATGGAAATTATGCTCATGAGTGATAAAATCGTGATGAAAAATGTTTTATCGTTCGGAAATTCGGGATGGAAAGGAAAAAACTTCTATATATGGTAATAAGATTCGGTTAAGCTTCAGGTAAGAATGCGAAGATAACTGAAGAATTCTGTATATCACTGTATCACTGGTTTATCCAGTATATTTCAGTTAAAGTGATAGTGTGATATACGCTTTACCACGTGAACAGTTTCTTTTGATGCACCGTCAATGTTAGTAAGATTGTATATGCGGATTTCCAATGTGCATCATCGCAATGTATATCCATAATAATATCACTTGTACTTGTTTTCACCGTTATCATAATACCCATATAACAAACACAGTTCGCGTTACAAAATAATTTGAACTGTTGTGCAGAAAAAAATTGAAATGTTTTGCTTTACTTCATGTACGTTGTAGTACTACGTGCTCAGAGCAATTATCTTTGTGTGATGTGCTTAAAGTGAAAGTTATGTTGTTAGTATTTTTTGTATTTGTTCATTATTAAATTACCATTCTGAACATTTGAGATTAGTAGGATCCATTAGTTTTCAATTACTTTTGTGTACAGGTTGCTTACAAATTGCACGTAATCGAAGATATATATTCTGTTATCATATATGGGGTAGTAAGTGGTATGAAATGAGGCCAGGAATCTGCACTTCAGTACAATCAATTATTCTATTCAAACCACCTTGTATATCGCTTCAACTTTTTGTACGTCAAAAATGCTGTATTCACAACACAATAACTGATTACCAGTGTGACCTAGTACCCTCGTTTAATATGAAGTTCTTTATTTATTGAAAAAGTTAAGGTCAGTCGGTACTACATATGCAAGATTCATTCAAATTTTAATAACTAGAAATCGTTTTTCTCCTGATATAATCAAAGCTTCACAGCTCAGGCATACGTTCACTTAGAATGAACGCATCAGAAAGTTGTCTCACAATATGAAATAAATAAAGAGCTGGTTCATTAGGCTATCTTTGAAATTAAAACCCTATTATTCAATCAACATTGCGATAGGTTTTTACCAAGTCAACAATAGTCGGTTGTAGTCTCACGTAATTGGACTGTATTCCACATGAACCAGTGCAATGAATTCCGACACTTTAAAAGGCATAGTTCTCCAAACATCACATATATAATATACTTTAATAAAGGTATCTATCTTTATTAAATATGTTATTATTAACTAAAATCAATTTCGTTTAAATTGTGAATTTGATCAAGTTAGACAATAATACCGTTAGATACCGGCTCAGTGGTCTAACGGTTAGGGCGCTCGCGCACAGTACCGGAGACCCTGGATTCGAATCGTGCGGGGTGGAGTAGTCGTGGATGCGCACTGCTGATGAGTCCGATACCAGGACGAAACGGCCGTCTAGTGCTTTCAGGTCTCCAATAGTGGTCTAACATTGATTGACTCATGGTTTCAATAAAGTCTTGTTTACTGTATAAGTACGGAAACTGAATGTAATACAACAATGATAAAACATACTCGAAACAAAATAATTACTCATGGTATAAACATGATTTGATCGAACCTGCCGCACCAATAAGACTATCATTATTCATTTCTCTGCAATTTATCGAATGCTGTAATATAATAGTAAATGTCACCAACATTTCAACATCGTCCTTGAATGGAAACTTTTGTGCCTATCAGAGGCTTCAACTTAAATTAAGATTGCTGATTTACTACATGATATTTACATTAATGCAGCAGATTTCTATTGAACTCCTTTCCATGTGAGCTAATGTGTACCCGAAAATGAGAAATCATGAACGTGTAACTGAGATATCTCTTGAGAGCACGTTCATCAGAATAATTCAAATGCATTTTAAATTTTCTTTATGGATACACGTATGCTCGTGATGAATTGCCTGTCGATTTAGATTTATATGTAATACGAGAAACTGTGGGAAGTTTGTAAATTCCAAGAAAAGTTAGTAAACTGTAACTATTGTTTGAAGATTTTCGATACTTACTATTATCTAGGCGGCGACAAAGTTATCAATGGTGCGTCACATCTCAAATATTCGTTTTTCAATCTTTGACCATAATTTTTTGTTTCTTAAGCTTATTGATTTATCTGACATCAAATGATTTTAAAATATAACCAATCCATAGCACTTCATTTCAAACGCGCTTATTCTGCCTATTGCATTTGTCTATAGTTACAAGTGAACTGGTAAATGCGATAGGATGTGATGTAGTAGTTAAAAATGTCTAGATCCACTTGTAATAATTAGGTTTTTCTTTGTCATCATCATCAGATTAGCATCATAGATAGTTATCTGCTCCTCCTTGTTCATTCTGTATGATTAAGGTGTAAACCATACGCCTACTACTTCAAAATACTCAGGGATCACTAGTTACCCATAACCGCTTACGAAATGCTTTCTTGGACATTCATTGCATGAGTAAGCGGTCAGGGTTTAACCTGAAAGTAAAAGTTAGGTAGTGAAAATAAATGATTGTCTATGCTGTTCACTAACTTCTCTTTTATTACTGCATCCTCAGCCTCAATGTGTTGGAATCAAGCGGATTCAAAGCATTTCTACGCACTTGAGACATAACACATTTCCTTGTTCTCCATTGGTGTACTCTTTAGAATGTGTGCAGTTTTACGACAATTAAAAAAGAATAGTCATGCGATGCTCTCTCTCTCTCTGTATATATATATATATATATGTATATATATATATAGTCTGATGATATTCTGATATTTTTTTATATTATTCGTCACATTATAATTGCATAACACTCTTAGTAACAGACAGGTTGGGGAAAGCAAACGCATGTTTGAATACGGTGTTCACCAGAAGCACTTGTAAATGCTGACTTCAGAAGCTGAATATTTTAACAGATGGTTTATTTAAAGAACTCGTGTTACAGTCTAATGATTAGTTGTATTACAAATATTAATTATGCTTCGTTCACTATATAAGTGCTGATAAACAATCGAATCGATAATGTTTGTCGGTACTTGTGGCATAAGATGAAACATGAAGGTCACTAGGTAGCTCATACAGGTAGCACACGAACGACTGATCTAGCAAGACAAGGTGCGTATTGGCTAGGCGTAAGAGACGATGTGGAGCAATATGTGATATCTTGCAAGCTGTGCCAACTAATGAAGGGTAATCGATATATACAACCTCTATCGTCGTCAGTTCCCGTAATTACAGCTTTTGGTCTATGGTCGGTGGATGTAATGGGACCGTTTCCAGAGACGGTGAACGGTAACCAGCAACTGCTAGTGTAGACGTTACATACCCATTGCAGATCAGCGAGCAAGAACATTAACCGAGGTGGTAATCCGGCATATTGTAGCGTGTCACGGAATAGCGAATTTGATATTTGTTTTTTGTAGTCTAATTCATTTGATTGTTCTTGCAGATACTACAATTGTGACTGTTGGAATAAGAAACGCAAAATAGGATTTCTTCTTCACTTGTAGTGTCATCTAGGTTACAACATGCTGCCATTCATATAAGGTAACGTTACTTACATGATAAGCAAGATTATTTCATGTATAAATTACATAGATTGAAGATCATCCTTTGATATCGTTTAGCCTCACTCTTAGTAAGCCTGAGAGACAATTCATGGACTATGGTAAGATAATATTTTGATGGTATATTAGGCGAATGTTTTTGCAGTAATAAATGCCATAAATGTGTATTGATAAATATATTTATTGAACAAGGACTCGGAACTTCAAGGAATTTTCCCAATTTTGATCGTCTAAATGAGTTTAGAGTAGTCAGCTCTTTCAACGTATCTATCGTTGCTCGAAAAGTGAAAGCTGAGATAGATTTTCAGTGGAATGTCAATAAATTTTAAAATCATGGAATATGTTGTGAAGTCAGGTGAAGTAGCATTAAACAGTAGTAATATGTCGAACTGAAGATAAGAAGCATCACGGTAGTACGCCTAACCATCAAAATGAGATGAAAACTTTAAAATGATATGTTTAATAACGTTTGATTTCAACAGTTGTATGGTTTGGTGATTCGCATATTAATAGTTTTGACATGATTTTCAGTGATCTCGTAGGGGACATTGTTGGGATATAATGTCGAAAATAAGCAAAAGTTGACGATAATGGCAACTTTTGAACTGTTTTCTGAACCAAGTATTTTGTAAAAAGTGTATGAATGTATGAATAATCAGTTTGACTGAAGATAAGTTGAAGCATATCGTAAACAGAAATTTTATTTCATTTCAGCCATTGAGACCGGAATAAGATCACAAAGCGCATTATATAAGAATTGTCACACATACAAAGTTTTTTGACTGTACGTCATCTGTTTACCTCGTTGTCAATATTTCAATAAATCAAACCCTATTCAAATTATATTCTCTTGTTCAGGAACACTTACAGACATAGTCAAAAATCAGTACTAGAAAGTCATTTAAGTAGCAGGTGTATGTTTGCTCATTTCGAGATGCTGGACGCGGATTTTAGAAGCATTGAAATAGATATTTATTAATTTTGAAACTCATGCACACTGCGAATTGAAGGTACAAATGGTATTGATTGAGATCTGTAGTTTGAGAGTTAATGTTATTATCTGTTTGTATTGGCATTTGAAATGTGGCTGATCAATAAAATAAGCTATCTATCATAATTACTGACACACGTGAATCATTTGTATATTCAAGATTTTTGATCGAACTCTACAAGTGAGAGTAACAAACCTGCTATTATTTACACGACAATAGTTGCGATAATCCAGTGTTCTAGGACTCATCTTGTTACTTACATCTAAGAAGTTCGGCAATGAACCGGGATTCAATGACATACGTCCAACTAAGGCACTACATTTTACCTGAATACCCATTTCATGTAGATACGTAGCTGCAGTTGTTATAATCTGATTAGGATTTGCATCAGCTAACTAGTTTTCACAGCGTTAGCCCCATTCAATATTCTCGAGCACAAAGGAGTTTCATTTATCCTAGCATTTTGTCAATCACCTAGTTTTAATAACAACTTTGGCAAAAATAATGGTGAATTGTTTCCTTGAAGTAATGGGTTTTCTTCATTTCAAATTGCTGACAGCTTTTTAAATATAATTTCGAATATCCTTTTCTGAAGACTGTGTACTTAAGAGGTTTTTATAAATCTAAAAATGTATTCTTTGCGTATCAATTGTAAATTGAATTTCATTCATCGACTAGCTAAATGACTTTCATTGCAACTTTATTTTCCCTGCATCACTACGGATCATCATATTCATTAAATATTCTTAGTTGATATTATGCAAATGACTAAATTTCATACTTTCTCTCTTAATCGTCAGGTAACACGAGTATAACAAACACGGAAAGTGTGCTTTATATGATAAGAAAATCAAAAGTGTCTGTATTTACGTCAAGAAGGCTAATAACGTCTTTAACAGAACAGGTCTTTTCAAGTATGTGATTTATTTTCTATTATGATAAATTTTTTTTATACGGTGCTCATTTAGCAACAACACGAATCTGAAGAAAAGGAGGAATAAATGCACACTGCAACATAATATCACTGTTCCCAGAAACTAAACAATATATAATGAAGGTTCATTTGTCAGCACGTATGAATAGTTAACTTATACGCATGTCGTGGTTACTGATGAGATAATATGCAATAACTACATCCTCAAATTAACTATGGTCTGTGAACTGAACTTTCGGACTTCCATGATTGTTGCTTTTTAAATAATCTGGTTTGAAACGTAAGCTAAGAATAATTGTTACATTTCGAAAATCTTGATTCATGTGAGATGACACTTGATTACTTTTGTGTGTAAAGTATTTTTTCAACTGCTAGATAACAATTAACTAATCACGATACACCATATCTTCTTCGTTCATTTTATAACTCAATATCACTGTTTTCGTAGTTGAGAGTCACTTATTTCGACTCCTATTATCTTTCGTGAATATTAAACAGTAACTAAATAATTCTTTACTCGGATCATTTCTTATTACGTCACTCTTCGAAACGAATCAAACAACAAAATGAAAACAGTTCGTGTGCGTTCTGACCACAATCGAACTTACACACGTTTTCAAAATAATGCGTTATATGTATGTTATATATGTGTATTATTTCGACAAGAATAAATACTGTCAATAGACGTGTACTTTATTGCTTCATTCACATAGCGGACATATTTTCAAAACGCACCAAAAAAGGAATACGGTTTTCCAGATTGGTTATTAAGCAGGGAAGATGGTGAGAAAGTAAGTCTTCTTACACATATAATTAACATCGATCAACGTTATTACTTTTTGTTTCAATCGCCTAAATATCACAATATAAAAAACCGAGCCATTTATTATTTGTCCTGGAATAAATGTGAGATTTTGTTTTACACCCAATACCAAGTATTACGAAAATTTTATTTCTGCAAAATAATTGGTAGCTTTTGAATCAACAAACTATTTGCGTGGAATAACTGCATTTTATTAGGCAACTGTCTAGAAGAATTCTATTTTCCACTCTTCTTCAAGGGAATCGAAATTCAAATGTAACAAAGAGATACAGGAGGAGCAAGACAAGGATCCTAGGCAAAATGTAAATGTAAACAATTTTTTCTACAATACCATATATCGAACGGTTGTTACTTTCTTATACTAGGGATGGATTTTGAACGCCTAATTCGAAGAAAATGATTTGTAAGTATGACAAATCGCTCTTCAAGTTGAGTTTTTAATTAAGTTGATATTTTCACACATACTTTAACTGAAGTCTGGACGAGGTTGTCTTTCGTTCTGTGAATTTCTCATCGCGTCTTCTACGGTGGATAGAAAAGATATTCATTTTGTCCTTATGATCTGAAAAGTACGATGCAACAATGGAAATATCAAATTAAACAGTGATTTATTTGATCTTTTTGTTATTTGAGTGATCCTTCGCGTGTTATCTTAGGACCTGCGTGTTAAACAATGATAGGATAGGAAAACAAAACACATTTATGCATATTTTATTGAATAAACGAATGCAATTTCAAAAATGCATCAGTAGAAGCGATTTTTCAGACTAATAGAAGATTTGCGATACGACTCTCAGTTGATATGCCTCAAACTAATAATTGTTCAGCTCTCTCCATTAACGTAGGCGCTTCTAATAATATCAAGAAATCTTTAAAAAGCTCGGAAAGTATATTCTACACAAATCTAGAGAATTGAGAATTGCCAGTCACACAAATCCCGCTAATTTTACACAGTGGTAGAAACGCACCTGTAATCTAGAATTAGGAATATTTATGAGTGAGTTCAGCGGATATAACGGACCCAACAAAAATTTGTTATTTTGAATCCTAATGTTTGGGACAATCAAAGCGATAATAAGCAGACATTTTGTGATAGATTATTTTAGAAATGAATATTCGAACTTAATGTTAACAAATGAGAATAAACAAATGATCAGTTTCGTTCGTCAATTCAAAATCAAATGAACATTCTATCAAGCTTCACTATCATTTAATGACGTTTTTGTATGATGAGTCCGATTGTTCGAATTTACCAATAAATACAATAACCAAAGAGAAATAACATTACAAATAAACCTTCGAAGAATTGATGTCCTGTATGATAAGTTTGTCTTCTCTGATAACTTTCCATCAGTCGTTAGGGTTCAACAGATTTATATTACTTTTACGGGTGTTTATTGGTTGAAATGGCAGAACCATATATTTTTGCTGTTCTGTATTCTTAAAGTGTTCTGAAAAATTAATTACCAACTCTTGTCCGAAAAAATGCTCATTTATGTATGACACCATCAGATTTACTATCAATGTCACCGAGAAATATAGTAAGCTAGTGATTCATTGCATTTTACTTAGATCTGGCTGACTAAGAAAAACCTTTTAGTAATTTTGACGTTATATACTTATCTACATTCATACCCAATTCTTTACTGACGACAAAAATCATGAATAGAGCACAGGTCAACGATCGGAATTCTCCAACCTCCTCTCAGCATGACTTTCCTTTCCTATTCCATTCAGTTTGATGCTATTCGTTCACATGATTGTTCTCAATTTTCGTCGAACTTATTAATTTGAAGTACTGAGAGAATATGCGGCAGATTTCGCTTAAAATACTTTTCAAATGAAAAACTTGAACTACTCAAGGAAATCAAGGAATAGTGAATTTGTTCAACAATATGTTCTGTGCCTCAAAGAGCAGTCTGTGTTAGTCACTTTAACATTTTTTTGATTTAGAATCCACATGCTATATCGACTCGTGCCAGTCCCGATAACTTATTTCTTTTTTCACATTCACTCATTCTGAAATTTATCCATCATGCACGAGCGTGTGTTCACAACAAACATCCTAATTTGCGCTTACGTTCAACCAAAAAGTTACGAAAATTTCCAGATATGATGATAAGGTTTCGCTATGCAGCTGCTTACGTTACTCGCTCAAAATGTAACGCGTGCGAAATACGCATGAATTGAGCGCAAAAGCTATCGAAAAGAAGCTTATTTGACAAACTGTGCTCTTCTGTGTATAAAGTCTCATTTAACGTGAACTACATTTGTATATAAAATGTCTTTATAAGAGAATCAAAGATTAATGAATTTAGCTGGATGTGCAATGTTTCTCCTGATCTAACACGGAGTTTGATATGATTTGCTTTTGTACATGTTCGGGCAACAGGAAAGTATATAAGCATTCTGAGTACTGTGACATATGGGTTAGTCACTTCTTTTCATCCGAAGTTCTTTGTGTATTTGAAACGTTGTGGTAATAATAACTTAGATAGCTGGTAATCGTTTCTTTCTATATTCCATCAAACATCATCTTAGTTTCAAATTGCTTATAACTCTTTTACGTAACTTTGCGAAACGGTTATCATCAAAGTCACTGAGAATCTACAATATCTATTCAAATCCATAGGATAAACGAAGTGTTGTAAAATCCATTGAGAGATATTGAACTCTGAATCAGATGAAAATCAATCATGTTTTTTATCTTTTGAAAACAAGTTGTTTATTTTTCGCTTGTTTTAGTGTTATGGTAAGTTTATCGTATGTTGTGCAAAAAGAAATTACATCGCAGTCGTTCAACATTTATTGAAAAGTATATGAAGTTATCTTTGCATTTCACAGTCATTTTTTACAAACATAAGTAGTAATATCATTCAGTATTCTAGTTTTATTACGGCCCTATCACAACGTAACTGAAATCTGACATCTCTGCAGTCAAAGTTTATCTGATAGATTTATAGATAATACTGAACTCAAAGAAATTTCACGGTTTTGAATATTCAAATCGGATGATTGATATTCATTTTCCGCAATGATAGTGATGAAACTTAACGGCTTACATAACTGGAACGAAGATTCGATTTCGCTTGAGATAATAATGTAGAGATACTAGAAGAATTGTGATTAGTATTGAAGCACTGGTTTATCCAGTCTATTGCAGTTGCAATGATAGCTTCAATTATGCGTGAACACATTGTAGTAGAAATATTATCTACTTTGTGAAGATTGTAGATGCCGATTCACAATTCGCATCATCATCAATAATAAATTAGCTTGTAGCTTCCCTGGCCGAAATTTCGAAAGATACGGTTCGAGTCGAATTATAACGTCGTTCATTGTATACACTGACCGTAAAATAATCGCTTAGCATCATTCACGTTGTAGTAGTCAATGGTCAGAACAATCCTATTTGCGTGATATGGTTACTTCAAGATGGGCTATTGGTTCTCTTATCAATCAGTTCATCATCCATTTTTATTACGAATCTGGAAACATTGTATTAAACGATATGCTGTTTGACAGGTTTTTACTTTGGTAAATGCGTTTTATTTCAAGCGATTGTGGTGAGTCAAAAGAACTGCTTAACACTTCAAACGGAAATAAAAGTAGACGCCAGACTATGTTATGGAGAGTGGATGAAACAAATTTAGAGGAAATAAACCACATAACGCACGTGGCATTTGTGGACTGCCGAAGCCGAAACAAACAATTTCCGAGGATTATGCAGTTGATTATATCATTTCATATATCAGATTACCAACTGAGAGTGGTATTGGAAATAAAGGGACTGTGGATTTCTTCCGAAGGATATCATCCGCTTCAAGCAAAATTTAAATGTCGGTGTTTTTCTGATCGGTTTATCCGGCCAATTTACTCGGATAACCCTGAGAATCGCGAATAAGTCAAGGTTATTTTTACATCTTTTTTCAGAAATGTCAATCACAACAGACGTTATTAATTTTCTCTTTTTCACCACCTCAAATGCCAGATTCCAACCTAATTCTGGTGCTTCCAACTCCACTTTTAATTTGAATTTGATTCTGATTATTTTTTCCTGCGATGTCAAAATTTGAATGCCAAGTGTAATAGTAGCAGAACGTCGTCAAGTGTAAATGCGACAAGTATTTATATCTATCTGACTAACCTGTTTTCATGAATTGTTATCACTATTAGTCTGTGAGTACTTGAAAAGTACTGCATGAGCATTCAACTATCGAAACTCAAGAATCAGCCAGCAACTAATTGACGTTCATGGTTACAGTTATGTTTACGGCACAGTGATCAAATTTTCAACGCACTTTCTCTGTGTGATGAATGTCCGTCAGTTACCATAAGTCAACTGAAACTCAAAGAATTTCCGCAAATAATCAATAATCAGCTACTGCTGCAGATAAGGCGGTATATTTATCGTTTAGTTCAGATAGTCGACCATAACTTGAAATCCAATAATATGAATGTGCACAATATATATTTTAGAAATCCACATAACCACCGTCCATGAATGGAGAAATCGTTCAATCGTCTTTTTAACCTGACAAGTTTAAACAAAATGAAATGAGAGTGAGTGATGTCAGTCACTTGAGAAAAGACTAAATCTGGGGTTATAAAAGTCGACAAATCCATGAATTAAAATGATTCTCGAAATCGTTCACTGGCAATCTTGTTTTATATAAATGCGAACATGAATCCACTGATTAGTAAACTTTGGTAGCTTTCTGAATACAAAACGTATCATTGAGTGCACGTGATCACAACAACGAAGAACAAATGACTCCACTTGTTTAACGATTGTCACAGTGTTCTAAAATGAATGCGTGTAGTCAAGAAAATTCAGCTTCATGTGATGTAATGCACATGAGTTTAATTATTAACGAAAGCTCACTAGATAATATATAATGAAGGTAGCATGAACACGCATATTGAAATCAATCAAATATACATGTAGATTGATGTTGCAAATGTACGAGGTGAACGAATTCCTAAGTAGCATAAACAATACTAAGCAATACAGGATTCCGCATGTTTTCAGTGTATGAAGCTTGATATATTGAACAGTTGTCTAATGTTGAAAAAGAATGGAATCGGTTAAACTACTGGGTGTCATCAATGATTGATATCACAAATTGAATTGCGTGTTGTAAACTGAGTGTTTGTTAACTCATGATGGTGCAGGCCATAGAAAATGTCAATAAACATGAATTCATCAAAGCAAAGACAACAGAAATTCGTATCCGATGTGCTAAGTGATTGCTTTCTACAGGATCTTCTTCCATATATGAAGATAATATACAAAAATAACTTGGAGTCAAGCACGGCTATTTGGTCGCCAAAATTTCGTCATAAACAAACAAACGGAATATCTGAAGGATAATTATATATTTGATCACAGCTCGTTTGAAAAAAAGTGGACTACTCACACTGCGATTTATTCTAATGTATATATATGTTCAGTGTTGTCAACCGGTTGAGCAGTACTTTGACTCACTGTAGGAAGATAGTGCATACTGAGTAAAGTTTAAAGGAAGACACATTTTTCAGAAAACATGTAGCTATTATTCAACAGTGACAACAAAAATATTTGATGACATTCTAACTACAGCTGTTAGTAATCAGTCGTATATCACTGATGTCGTCTTGTTGAAATCTCTTCATTACAAACACAATACCCAGATTTGCAAACAAATGAGCTTCTTTCAAAATATCCGGAGCTTGAAAATACAGAAAAAATACTTCCGTTGAGGTGTTATTCACTAACTTAAGCCATAATACGGCCTTCAAGTTAGTTTGGATGGATTCACGCTTATAACAAACAGTTTGTATACACATACGAGTCGTTTAAATTGTTAAACTGTCAATGTTGACACGATCCTCAGAATTTGTCTTTGAATGTTGGAGTCTATCATGATGTTAATGATATGTCGCGTCAAAATTATGTTTTGCAATCAATGGACATGGTTTTCTGATTCCGAAAATAATCAGTTAGTCTATCATCATCCGTATTTACAAGTTAACTGATAAAAAGGGTGTAGTATGATGTAATTACCTAAACAATGTGTAGTCTGAAGTGTATTGATTGAGTTATTTCTATAATTTATCATCAGTTTAGCAGCGTTGTATGTTATCTCAGTCTCTATATGTAGTCTGTTATGATGACAGTGATACCGTGAGATTGCAACCTGAAAATACGCTGGGATCAATAATTTGACAGGACAACCTACGACATGCTTAATCAGATACACATTATTATGTCATAGAAAGCGGTATTTTATATGAAACTGAAGGATGAGCAAATAAAGTTTGTCAATGCATGGGTATTGTGAATTCGTAAGTAAATTTATTTTTATATATGACAAGATATAACTGAGGTTACTGAGAGAAAAGTCTCATAATGCTAGGTATTCATATTTCATTTAAATATAAGAGTTTTCATACCTTGTCCTACAATTCAAATCAAACGATTGTTCACTGATGAATCTAAATCAAACAGTCAAATTACGTTGTAATGTTATGCGATTATATTATACGATCTCAACCTATGAGAATGATGATTATGAACTGATATTATTTGGATATATTTTGATAATATCCATCATATTATTTTCGCTGAAAACTCACTGTAACAGGCTGGTGTGAAAACAATGCTTTCCTGAATACGATGTTTCTCAGAGGCAGTTAACAAATCGTTCACCGAAAAGCTTAAACTATTACTAAAATCGAATCTTTTTTGGATACTTATCATTCTCATTATAAGTGCTGATAGATATTTAAATCAGTATCAGTGTATTTCCATACTATTTTCATTTTCAATTTTTCCTCACCCCTATACTCTTGTTCGCTATAAACTAATTCTTTTATTTAAGGCAATTAATGAATGAATAAAAGTTGTTGCACATAACATTTACTAGAAACGTTAGACAAAATTTATGCACGGAATAAATGTTCATCTGGCATTTCATGTAATGAATGGATTGGAAACACGTTTTCAATAATCAAACATTTTAAATATTTTCCATCAGCAGGAGATCAAATTTTCATTCACAAAGATTCCTGAAGAAAGTGTACCGGTGTACAGTTTATTTTGAAGACAATCGTGAATCAAAAAACGTTGTGAAGTTTTAGTAATGAATTACGGGGATCGGCACTCTGTAATCTAATAACCAGTGCTTCAAATGCCTGTTATTAAAAGCATGTGAAGAAACATAAACAAATATCTTGAACTCTTCGCTGACATATACACTACCCGTCATTATCAAATCACGGTTATTAGCCTCAATGTTGTAGGAAGTTCATGTAAATGACCAATACAAATAATCGCCGAATGGGTAAGGTTGAAGGCGAACATAATGCAGATTACCTAAGTTGATGTATCTGATTTTGAGAGATTCGGAGAGCCCTGGGTTAGAATACTTTATACCTACGTATAATGATTACCTCGATAATAAACAAAACGCATTACACTGCTTGATAATACGCATCTTCGGATTCACTGAAAGGCTTGAGAGAAGCTTTATATTGCCTATGCACTCGCACCATCCCTTTCATTCTCTACATATAAATATTATTTTCAACAACTAGTTGTTTATTTTGAACATAAGTTAATTCACCTGCTAAATGATTTTTAAAACGTTGTTTCTTTCAATCATTTCGTATTAAACAACCGATGAGTGAACGTGCAAACTTGTAAAAAGTGATCATAACACATATCATATTGCATAACATTAGTTATTCACTAATAACAAATATGGAGCAATCCTTTAAATATACGACACGCGATTGTATATTCTGACATCACCTACTGACGTGATTAGATAAACTTTTGATATAATCCGGTATTATACGTATATATATATATACACTGGTAATACGCAGCTGAATAAACTTGAGCATTTGTTGGTTGAAAATGAGCGCAATGTAAGTCGATATGCAATTTATCCCCGATATGATAAATATACGTTTTGCATATTTCCAAAATCATAGGTAAACCAGAATATTTTACGCACAAAACTGCTGCAGGAACATGTTTTGTCATAACTTAGTTACATTCTGTCGAAGTGAATGATGTTATTCAAAAAACTGTCGCTCCAAACCACCGCCTATTTATGATTACATTACTAACATGAAAGGACTATGATTTCAGATATGCAAATGTCAAGACAATCACATAACCTTCCATCATTTTAAAATCTTAGATTTTTCTGTAAACCTTACATATTTGTTGTTCATTTATTAATTGTAGACTCGTTTGTTTGATTATTCTCGATCTCGTGATTGTTGGAAAGCAAGATGACAAGTGGAATTCCTACGTGTTTCCTATAACCTGGCCTCCAACATTTTGTCGTGCATATTATGTAATGTTTATTTCACTGAAACCAATAATATTCATTACTTTATTGATTGCGCCGGTTTATTCATGTTAATTATTTGCATTGGATCATTTGTATTCAGTTTTCGTCACGTATACATCTTCATGTCAAGTAACCTACTATTGTTCTAATCTTTTTAGAAAGAAATTTCGTTTCATTGTGTTCGGTTGTTTCATCAGTTAATGTCGAAACGAGCCAGATAGGATGACATTAGATTATTTGTTTGGTAACGGAATTGAATTTAAACATTGCATCATGCCGATATTACTGTCACAGGAATATATAATCCTTTATTGTTATCTCATCTTCAACGTAAAGAAAACAAAAATATGAGTAGCGAAATAAGTTTTGTATGTGTGCACTCTGTAAAGACATTTCCAAATCTACAATAGTTACTACGATTGAATATCATATATTGATTTAATTTTTTCAACTCATATTTAGCGCCCGATACCGAGAGGAGTGACATCTTTCACAATTCATGGACTATGGTGAGATTATATTTAAATGTTACATGAAGCGATTGAATTTAAATTATTCTGCCTGATAAAATACTTCATTAAACATAAATCAGAACTGTGATGAAAATTTTCTATTTCTAATGTCCAAAATAAGTGGAGTAGTCAATGTCATTAGATGAATCTTTTAAAAACTGAAGAATGAGAGTAGAAAAGTAATTTTGATGCTCTTACTAGACATGGAACGACAATGAACTTTATGAAGTCACGTGAAATTTCATGAAACCGTAGTATGATGTTTAAATGAAGTTGAGGAGCATTTGTGACCTTCACGCATATACTGAAATGTTATAAATGCTTTAAAATTCACAATTATAAAGTGGATCAATTGACATATATTCAGTCAATAAACTTAACAGGTGCTGCATAATAAAATAAAAAACACAGTAGCCATTTACAGAAACAGAATATACGGATTAAATGAATGTTTCTCCTAAAGTCAACAGTGGATTTATAAAGTGTCAAAATGATCGAAATGGTCGAAGTCTCTGCATGCGTATTACACAATTTACATTTGATGGAATTAACATTTTTGAAAAATCTAAAACTCAACTGACTACCGTACAGTACAATAGTGCCTCATGTTTGATAAAAAATTGTTTTTTTTTGAATTTCCGTTTACAGGCCTGAAATTTATCCGGACAAATTTCCAAAGTGCAAAAAGATATCAAATTTTAATTTTTCTCTTCTGGATGTGAGTTGAATCCAGTATTCGCCTAACCAATATTTTTCATTTATAAGAGTTTATGATTGAAGAGCTAGAGCCAAAATGAAAACGTAAAAAATGAAAAAAAAACCGTTGCTTGATAATAAAATAATTTTTTATTGTTTTGATTCGTTGTAAATATGAACAATCGGAGTTTTTTTACACTGATCAATTAACTTCTGAATGAACAATTATACTTTTTTTCTGTTTCGTTCATTTATTCAAGAACACTTCATTTTTGAGAAGCTCAGGACTATAGTATGATTAACTAATCAAGCCACTAGATCGTATGTTGCATTATCATAAGTAACGAATGATATTTTCTGAGATATTTACGGGATTTCAGTCCATGAAATATGATGTGATTTCCCTCATTTTTCTTCAATCTAATGTCATATGATCAGCTGATTCAATAATAAGTTGATACGCCTACTTTTCACAGTGTGTTTCATAGATCATTAGGTATTTTTTGACACAACATAATCAGAGAACTGATTTTTTTTGGTTATTGAAAATTATAGTATCTTGGAGCGACATTTTCAACAAGGACAGATTATTTCAATCTTTTCACATATCATTGACAGTGAACTGTTGTTTGTCATGCCTTCAGATATCATTGATGTCACAGTTGATCATAGCTGTAATGAAACGAGTTAGAATATTCAATTATACTCACCAAAATTTTCGATGAATTAATGATTATTAACAAATCAAAAACTAAAAAAACTGCAGTGGCAACAATATTCACTGCTCAAATTATAGGCTTCTTCATTATTCTGTAAATGTTGATAACATTTGTTTGAGTAGTGCAAGTTATAAAGCAATAAAGAAATATGTGTTATTGAAATGGCTTAAGTGATATATATATATCGAGTCAGTTTCATTTCGAAACTATTAGTATAAGAGTCAGTTTCTGATAGCACATTTACACCATGTCACTAGCAGAAACAATATAATACAGCCACATTTCTCAGTATTAAATTCTAGGTTCCATTGCTTAAACCAGACATCTACAGTATTGAGTTCATGCTGGATTGTGTGCAACATATTTCTTAAGTCAGATTTGTTAGTTTGATAAATCACGTTTAAGTCATCCTCATAAAGGTAGGTTGACCCAGTGATGAAACAACTGCATATGCTGTTGATGTAGATTATGAAAAGCAGTGGACGCAAAACACTACCCTGCACAACACCACTGGTAATTGGTCGAGATGTAGATGTATCAGAGTTGATTTTGGTAATCTGTTATCTGCTTGAGTGCAACGACCTAATCCATTGCAACATGTGGCCAGTAATCCCGACGGACTCAAAAGAATTTCACAGTGAAATATTTTCTCCATTTCTCTGGTACTTTCGACATGAATACTAATCTCAACAAACGAGTTTGTACTTTTTTCTACATCAAATTACTAGAAGCATTGATTATTGTTAAATAATTGTTAAATTCCAAGTTTTCGTATTTAATACTTTGGCAACTGGTTGAGGAAACGTGTAAAATTGTTGAACATAGTGATTAGATGACTGTAAAACGATCAGTCATTCCTCCATAATAAAATATCAAGCAGTCATGTGCATTCTTTGTGCGACATTGTATTCTCTGACCTTATCTACTTACGTGCTTATTTTAAGCTTTGATTTAATCCAGGATTATGTACTACTATAAATAATGCTACTTTCTGCCATGAATCATCAAATCACAGTGTTAGATTTTCATTGATAATAACAGCTAGAAATTGGAAATGCGTGCATTGTGAGTCCATTTACCATTTGACACATATATGATGAACAATATTCTGTACGATTTCCATTTTAAATATCAATCAGGAATTTTTATCTTTCAGTGTTAGGTGAAAAAGTATTTCCAAATTTAGTTGGTTAGTTCAGGATTGGAAGATGGTATCCTTCAAGAACATAAAGGCTCCAACATTTCACATGTGCAAATGTTTGCATAACCAGATAACTATTCAATACAATTTAAACTTCAGTTGATATCCCGAAAATCTATCATCTTCTTTCTTTATTGATTATTTGTAGGCTAATATGTTTTAATGTTCTGGCATTAACTACAATTGTGATTGTTGAATCGAATGCCAAAAATTGGGACTTTTATCTGTTTACCGTAACCTGGCCGCCTACGTATTGTGATTCTTATAGGGTAAGACTTATTTCATGAAAAACAACATAATTTGGTACTGTAATGTTTGTATTATTTTATGCATGATTGATAATTGAAAGAAACAGATTTTAATGGGTTTTCACTGATTTATAAATCCGCTGACCAAGTAACCTAATGATGTTGTTTTCATCCTTTATGGTTCATTCAACAAACGCTATTGATATAATCGAGCTGATGGTCACATTTCGGAATCGATGTTTAACGAAATTCAGGCGAACGTTTCCATAATAAAAATATCAACTATCACTGAAACATAGTACTCATACTTTATTTTCAAGTATTATCTTATCCGAAATGTAGGAAAATTATAAACGTGCATCGTGTTATGAAAGGTGTGTGTTAAGCCAACAGACACACATTCTTGTGGGATGGCACAAAGCAGTGCTCATGTCACATGAAGCTATCTGGTTGTTGTTCTGAAGATAATCGATATGAACAGGCAAACTTTATATGAGGTCAATATTTTGTTTTCTCAAGTATGCTTTAATTGACAATCGCAAATGACGTAAAACTGCAAGGTGAATTATACTTAAAATTAAGGATACCTGATCCCTTTTTGAACTGTACAATGGCTAGTATGATTACATATCATCATTTGACATTGTTTTGTTACTCTTATATTTAGTGCCCGATACCGAGAGGAGTAAATTCTTTCACTATCCGTGGATTGTGGTAAGAAGTTGTTTGAATAAACCACAAGACAAATGTTTTTGTACTATTTATTGTGATATACATGTAACATGAAACGTTTTGACTAAACACAGAATCAGAATGCTAATCAAAATTCGTAGTACAAATGCATAACTGAGTGAGCGCTAGATAGATGAATAAAAGAACTGTTGATCGAAGCGTAATTGTTCCCTCTCATAAATTTGAGGGCTCTTAATGTACGTGAACCTCTATTGTCGAAATAATTGAAATGTCACTGGAATTTATGCCATGATGAAGTCCGTAAATGTACTGCGCCTATCAGCCGAAATGATACGAACGCTTCATAATTCAAATCCATTTGTTGAATAAACTGTATAGCATTCTATCTGATACTCAGTACAATATCTTCATAAATGCATTGATAAAATCAGAGTAAATATCAATATGAATAGTTTGCAAAATCTAGAGGCTTCATTTATTAAAAAGTGTCTTTGTATAAACGCAATGATATTTGAACTGAAAAGTGAATTCCTTTCGTAGAGCACTCATGATTAGCATAGTCGTGTTACTTGTAATTTCGTAAGTAACATTTAAAAACCGAATCGAAATTTTGTTGGTATATCTTCACCTGCAACTCAGCTGGCTATCATATATTTCAATGGCAAGTGGATGACTAGGCATCACAATGAAATACATTGTGTTTGTCCACAATATCGCTCTAAGTTAAGCAAAGCATTATCTGCTAAATGTGCTTTTTGTTTCATAGGCCTCAGATTACGCCAAACATTACTCCAAATTGCACTTCGACTGTAAAATTTGATATAAGACAGTTACAGGTGAGTTGAATGATGCATTTGCTTCTCTAATTGTTTTGAAACTGTCTTGTTCATTAATAGTTCTGCGTTATTCTATGATCAGATAAAATAGCTTAAATGCTGAATGATAAAGTAATTACCAAATGTAATTTCTTGGTGAAATTCTGAACAATCGATGAATATTATATCATGATTAGATTATTGCACAGTAAACGATCACATCTTTTTTTTGTTTGCTCATTCAATCATCTATATTACATATTGAATGTCTTGGAAATAATGTGAATTCACAAAACACAACTCATAGATTTGACTTCAGATAATGAGTTACATCAATCAACAGTATTGAACTATCTTGTTAGGAATGTTCATGTGTAGTGTAAGTGTTACCAAAACTCTAAATCAATTCATTTAAGTAGGCAACAGGTTTAAAGCGTGCATAATGCAGATGTGCAAAGAATTGTCTGTTATTTTTAGGGCAATATTGATCTATGTGTTTAAACTGCCGTTGTTTTGGTGTTGTCTAAACACGTACATTTCAAGAAAAATAAAGGAAACCTCAATGATTTTGGAATGCCCTTCTGTTGAGACTGCCACATTTCCAGTAGTGAATCAGTTGAATACTTCTAAGATGAAATGTCCATGATAAGCCAAAATAGAAGAGAATATAATCTTTTCATCAGTATTCTGAACAGATTACTTCAGACAGGCTGTGCAAATGAGACAGTACATTTAATAACAAATTTGTTGTTATATACGAATTTGTAACATGAATCTTTATTTTATTTCAGAAATTGAGACCACAACTAGACTACAAATGGCCATGTTTAAGAAATTGTGAAAGGTCAGAAGATTTCTGGTAAGAATAAAACTCAAATGTCATCGTTGTGGCTTGTTGTCAATTTTTTCACTTATATCATCTTGTTCATATGCACTGGTTTAATAATACTGGTTTAGTTTTGTTTACGATTATAGTCAAACATCAAGATTAGAAATTTACCGTGTCAGTGGGCGACTGCTCACTGACTTAGACTTGCTGAATATATAATTCAAAAGCATAAAAATTTGACACTTGAAATACTGTGAATATGAAAATTTATTCTCAAATTCGGAGATCTTATGTGAATGTAGTACATTACACGTTTCAAGAAAATGTTTCAGGAATGACATACTCACTCAGTTTCATTCATACAAATGAAAGAAGCAACAGCCTGTCTCTTTTGAGAGTAAACAACTGATGACAAAACACATGTTTGTGTACTGATGTCAAATCAACCTAACTAATGACAGAATGTCCATGTGTATTAATTGACAAAACAACTGAACGTGATTATCTGCCGCAAAATACACCGGGTGAGGGAGATAAACTTGGTTGCGATAGTGCGGCAAAGTAAATTTCGTCTTGTTCATGTGCGCTTAGCACTTCTGGTTATGCAACCAGATTTACAATCACACGCGTCAAATATGAGCATCCGACTATCCAGAAGAGAACTGGATATATGGATGAATGTCTCCACCAATTACAATCTGACCTCCACTCACATCAAACGACTTCTCACACCGGAAGACAACTTTACTGTTTTCAAACATAATCGAACATTTATCCTACTCAGAACCTTGATTTCTAATTAGTTAACCGTAGGAGTTCGATACAGAATTTTTGCAGTCATATTCACCAGCGACTGCTGAGATTTACGTAGACATAATGTCATCTAGGTTAGTATCAATCATTAGCTGTACAAATGGAACTTCCGAACAACGTTAAATTTCTTCTAATTTCGCTTTTAATAACAGCCGCATAAATTAATTTCGAATTCCATCCGAATTGGTTACTAGCCAACTATGCTTCCATCCAGCTTTGTTTTATTGCATGTTTCATAACAAGGTATGATAATAAGTAGTTATGTTGAATTTATTCAATGTAAACGATCGTGTGTTGATCAGAATGTTTCTTTTTTCATTTTCTTTGCAAGGGAACACGAATATAAAAAACACGGTATGTGTGCACTTCAAGATCCTAGAATCAAAGGCCTAGTTGGCTACTTTGAAACTGCTCTCAAACTATTGGATCGTGTAGATCTTTTGAAGTATGTGATTTACTTCATTGCATTATATATTACATTGAATCGGTGATCAGTATTGCATTCCAGTGATTGTCATGTGAAGTTACTCACTTCCTTGCAATTGATGTGGTCATTATTCATACTGAAGGAGGGACGGTATATGCATGTATGAACTACCTAATATTACAGAGATTTAGGTTTAAGCTATCCATGCAATCAAACTTTGTTATGTTGGCTGTTTCATTTATTCTTTTAAATATGCCGCCTAACACAAAGCACAAATCTGTTATACAATTTGAACAACGGAACAAGATGCAATTCTCTGAAAACACTTGGTGTAAGATATGTTTAGTTGCCAAAGTCACTTTGATCTCAATAAAACGAATAACATAAAGTGATCTGAATGCCACTAAATATATACCAATGACTGAAAGTAAAGTTGACTGTCGAATTCATATGGTAACGTTAGGTATTTGATGAAAAGCTAGAAAGAATGATTGCTCTAACGATTTCTCAATTACATTTAGTTGAATTCATTGATATTCATCAGTAACAATCAACTTCATTTCTCCTAATTGATAAAATAATATCACAGACATACATTTGAGTGTTTTTTTTCGTTTCATTTATCACAGCAAACTTAAGAAGCATGGCATTACGCCAAGCAATGACATAGAATATAAAGTAAGTGTATTGTCAACAAGTACGAGATATAAACTTGTGTATCATTAGTGTTTAGAGGTGATATTTGTTTCAATCAATGATATTGTCACGTTATAATATGTCAGAAATAACGATACACATAAGTCCACAACCACAGAATGTAGACTGCACTTCAAAATTTAATTGTTACCTATTACATAACGTTTCCTTATGAAATTATTTTAATTTGAGTGATAACCAACGACAGTGCGAGTGAATTGAACGATCTTCCTTCAAGTCATATAAGATTTTATCATTTTCATATAAGACCTAATGTAGTGAAGGGTACAGAATCCTGGTTGTTGACGAAACACTATAACTTCTTCGTACGTGAACCTTGTTGATAAACATTGACAAACTGAATATCACTCTTTTCTTAGTGACGACTGACAAACATTAACCCCAATCGTCATTTACGAACGTTTTACTATAACTCATCAGTTGAATTATCGGAGCATTACTCTTGCATTCCGGTACCCAATATAGTGGCCAAATAATGTTCGCACAGATTGTGTAAGTTCTGATCACACCAGGTCTTAATCATGTTTTAGAATTAAGGCTAAAATGCAATTGTAACTACTTATTCAACAAGAATAAACACTTTCATTAGAAGTGTATTTTATTGTCTCGTTTACTTAGAACACACAATTTCAAGAAGCACTGAAGAAAGAATACGGTTTTCCAGGTCTGTTGACATGCAGGCAAAGACGTGGGAGAGTAAGTATTTTCTTTGACATTATTTTGCTTCGAATAACCTGGATAAATTTTCAGTTGATGACTCAAGTGTCTGATATGCAAACGAGGGCCGAACATGTTTGATCAGTCACTGAACATAACGACAGAACACCTGATAAATTTTCGTTAGCAAAATGTTCACTATGAACAATGATATTTCATTTGCAATTAAAAAGGATGATAGACTGAAGGACGTTTCAGTTGTAGTTGTATACATTTACGTTCACTAATCTTTCCTTTCATGATTTTGCTTACTTTTATTAGTATAGCACGAGATATGATCTCGAGGAAGTACAATTGTGTTTGACTAGAACATTGCAATATAGGAGCTGCCCGACTAATGTCAAATGTCCTCAAACATTCTATCTCCCACCGTTTTTCAATCGGACCGAACCAATCAAAACAACGAAGAAGCCCATTACAACAACAAGACGAAAACCAAGGAGAAACTGTCGGAAGTCATTTAGGTGCGCAAAACCATATAAGTAATAATCAATATTACGTAAACATAATGATTAATTGTGAATGCTTGATTCAATATATAAATACGAGAAAGTGATATATCGTCTTTTATGTTACGCTATCTCCGGTGAAGTGAACAGATTTCATATTGTTGCTTCTGCACTGAAATATCAAGTGTATTTCTGACTAGCGTTTACTGGTGACCGAGTCGCAGATTGACTATGATCACCACTGCATGTTCCATACTGTACGTTCACGTAAATCAGAAATAAATTCATGAACATATAATTATTGAAGGAGTAAGTAGGCATTACTTTAAGAGCAGCACGTTACATGTTCATCAAAGATTAGCTGTCGCTGCAAGAGAATTAACTGATAGTCAGAAGAGACACAACATTAATATTGCTAATTTATGTTTACGGCGACCCTGGTGAAAAGTACAGATTTCCTATTGTTTCTTGTGAACTAATTTCTTATTGTTGCTTCTGCACTAAAAAGTAGGATATATTCAAGTTATTTCTAAACAGTGTATAGTAATATATCAAGTTTTAATATTTATATGAATGTACCTTCTTAGTCAGTCAGTCAGTCAATTGGAACGCAGAACTTCGTACGTATGTACACAAGTTGAGCTTGCCATACCATCTTCTACCTTCCAGGTTCCTAGTGTTCAATCACTTTATGCTTCTAATACGTAATAACTGAATGAATTCATCGTACATAAACAACGATCAAATAATGTTTAACTAACCTTATATAGGATAAACAGAAGGAATAGTGTTTTTATAAATGGACACGTTGTTTCGATTCCTAATAACAGTAAGAATATCAGATAAATCTTCAATATCGCTTCTTAAGTCGAAGCGAGTTTTATCATAGGTTTTGCGTTTTCAATGAGACGAGATCGTCAAGCATCAAAAAATTCATTCCCGACCGAAAAATATTACACTACTATTTCAGTCCCTAGTGATTAAGCACGCAAATAACCTGAAATTAGCAGTGTTCAATTGAGAGACCAAAGTTGATATATGGGAAGAGTAGTAGATAATATAATTAACACCATTTGCATCACTGTGCTTAGAACAATGAGCTCATACAAGTGTATCAATGCTATTCACTTCGTATTCACTCATATAAGTCTTCAAATAACGATGTGCTGGAAAACAATAATTTTATACCAAACAGAATGTGTCGCTTAACATGGCTTAAATGATACAATTAGATATAAACACAAATATGTATACACCATACCGACAATTCCTGCACTGAGTTACATGTGTTTTGACTTAGCTGAGACAACATACTGTCATCATTGTCAGGTTACGACCATTTGATTGACTGACAATAATTTAGTCGGATACCACAAATTAATAATAAATTATTTGGCAAAATTTTTCGCAGATTTTAGAAACATACATGCAGAGCTAATAGAATCATAGAAGAAATTGTTGAGTCAATTCCTATAAGGTCTGAATAAGTGAAGTACTACAAAACAAATGAAAATAACAACTGACAGGAATTGGATTGACTTCAGTCATTTTAAACTGATGATTTTTATGGATAACAAATCAACAGCGCGATCGATAGGTGCTTCATTGATTCGCTGAGTATGAGTTGTGTTCTCATCTGAAAAGGAGATTTGACCTAGAGAATAATTACTTCCTGTTTGAACTCACTTAACTTCTCAAATACTATGTATCTTGATGTTTTGTGCTACATGAGGTAACCGGATGATAAAATTAGGATTAGTAGACACATAGTGAATAAAATGTAAGCAAATAATTTATGAATATGTCACCAATGTAAATGAACTTTGAACCGATTTTGGTCGATAATTTAGACGTAATATGGTCATTTAACCTAGCACTGCTTTCAAAAAATAATATTTGTGATCGAGTGAACCAATAAGTTTATTTGTCAAAGAAAACTAAAATCATCACTAAGTGCTTATGATCAGAATCAAAAAGAATGAGCATCATGCACAATAAGTTTTCCTGGTAGTTAAATGACTTCAGATTTCGATCAGTCGTTTGAGTTCTACAGCTCAACAATATTTGTGATGAGCGATATCACTTTTAAGGACAGACCCATGCATTCTACATAATCCTGTATTCTGAAACAGTACTATTCAATAAGTTGACAATTTATGCACAAAAAGAAAGTTAACTATAGTTTCACATCAATGAATCAACTTGAATTCCCTTGAACATGTAATTACATGCATTGAATGAACCTTGTATTGTTGTCAGCGTAGTTAACTTGGTCCATTAAACTGTAAATAAACATTCACTTTTGTTTACATAATGGAAAATACTATCATTACAAACCTGTAAACAATCTTCCCCACTGCATTTTACTCGCGCATGACTTAATAATTATCGTCTCTTTGTATTTTCATGCCATAAACCTATATCCACGACCATTACCCTAAATGTAGCAGAAACAGTCAACCAGCATTCTATAAACTTCTCTTCGCCTGGCCTTCATTTCCAATTCCAAACGTTTGCCGTTAATTCCATTCATGTTGACCAACATTTATTAACGTAATTTGTTGTGTGTCTCATGCATTTACTTTGACACTCAGGAAATGCGTCCTTTCGAACCCTTACAATTTTTTGTAGTTTTTACTTCTACCGAGATCTGCTTTGTTCACTCCTACATTTCGCTTATATTTGATGAGTTTCGATTTAAGTAAGGAAGAATTATTGTCATTCATTTTGCTTCAGCATTCGTTAACAATACGATCTAATGGAAGATAATTTGTATAAGTCGAACTGCGTCATCTATAAAAGCAATGTGAAAATCATTCAAAATGGATTGCTGAGGAATGAAGTTTCCAGTGACTGTGTAAATGGATACCGAGAGTGAAAAACTGAAATACAACAATCGCGAAAATAGAAAGGTTTTCCATTATCAGAACTAATTGTCACATAGCATCCGTAGGTGCAGGGACATCGTATGGACAGAACTCACTCATGTATGCACAGATTTGATGCATGGATCTAATTCAGATCACTCGCGATATCCTGTGACAGACACATACATTCAACATGTAACTGCTCAGCAATGATCATCCACGACCAAGTATGAAAATAACCATAACAGAATGTTTGGTACTGTGTGTAGACGTCCTTCCATAAATGACAATTTTCTCATACTATGGTGTTAATCCCATACCTCAATTAACTCTGGACACTGTGTAGATATTATTTAAGACACGATTACTAATGGACGGATTAATTAATGATGTAGAAGTAAAATCAAGTTACAAACGTCAGTAGGTCATGAGATCGATCTAATGTGTGCTCGTCAATCAACTACTCTGGAGTCCTCTGCAGTGAAAAAGAATCTACTTCCTGCCCTAACTGTTCTAGAACAGTGACGTAAACTGTGAGTGAAGCGATCTAATGATTAGAAAATGTCTTCTACTATATTATCCAATGAAAAATCAAAAATCGTTATCACATCACAGTTGCGATATTTGTTTATTCATCTCCTGACTTAACAGTAATGGACCGTGTGCTAATTAATTTTTGATCTGTGGGTGGGCATAAGCCTTTGAAGATAAACACCAGATTACCGTTATCATGTCGAGATCAAAGATCAATATAAATACACGATTGAATGTATAAATCGTTACTTGATATTTAAGTTAGCTTTTGTGAAAATCAATCCCAAATAATTTCGCATTTAAAAGGATCCTTATCTTTTGAAAAGCATGTTGAAAAACGTTATCACCTTAAAAGGTATAATTATTCTAACAAGATTATAAAATCATTGGCTTTCTTTTGGGCTGATCATCAAATCCAGCTGAGATTCAACCTAGCTAGATGTAAGGCACACATGTACTCATGTATGTTGGTTAATGTAAATGGCTCAGTCAGAATAAATAATAATTACTATCAACTTTCATTTGACACCGAGAATTGAGAGTTCTTATTGTATTTGCACTCAGCAATTGCACTTTTAAGTTAACAAGAATATCATTTGACAGATGTGATTGTTTTTAGAGAAATGACAATACCAACTCTATTCATGTTTAGTAATATCAGAACGTGACAAAGTATTCATTTAAACCGTGTACTGGATCAACAGATATTCAAAACACTGTCAAGAATATGGATTCTGAAATTTGTACATTGCTGTCGTGAATAAATCATCCACTCATCTGTGAATTAGTGAATGATTTATTGTTATTTCGTCAAATATACAAGTGCTGTGATCGAATTTACCGTTTTTGTATTTACGAATGACATGCACATTTATTCAATTATATCGGTTCTCTGATATCCCTGGAATACTGCGTTTCAAAGCGTTAGCATTCACTGAAATCCTACATGTGGGATAAAATAAAATCGAATTAGACTACGGCGTCCACTCGGCAGTCATACAAATCTTTCTGGTCGTTTACGATTTGTTATTCGGCGTTTGTAGGACTAGCTAATTTATTGTTCAATAATCGTACTAATTATTCTTATTTCCTCCTATTTAAAATCCATTTAAATTCAGGTAACGGTTGAAGATCTAATGAGAAAGGACCAGCTATTGTTTCGCAAAAGAATTCATTGAAGTCGAATCGATTTGTGGTCTTACGGAAAGCAGACGTCGAAAAAATGATCATCTTGCGGTGCACATATTATCTGATAGCCTACCTATTTAAAACTCAAATGTTCATGAATTTTCTTTCGATGAAAACATTCAGTGAGACTAATCTTAATGATCTTCCACTGATTATATTTAATGAAGTAAGAAGCGAATTAGATATGACATGGTCACGTTTGAAAAACTACAGAGAATCACCGGTATTTAGGTAGGAGTCTTATCACTAACTCCCTTATTGAAAAGCGTTCGTCTTGACTGCAATTTATTTGGTCCTGAATGAACGATCTACTCTACTCATTATTTTCTCCGAATAATTCATTTTAAAAACCATATTGCATCTACCTCAGTAGCAGCAATCGGTTAAGAATTACTATTAGTTTACTAGTCTTAGTGTATTTGATGAATTGTAATCGATTTGGTTTTGAAAATATACTTGAGAGAAGAAAGCCTTTATGCTGTCGTCAACTACATTCCTTGTTACACAGTGAGTAAGAAGAAACCGATGGCAGGCCGCCAGGGTGATTTCTTTGAAACTATTTCATTAAAGGCTGCAATGACATCATTTTCTATTTTGAGAGCCTAAACGAATAGTTGCAGATAGTTTCGTATGACTTAACAAGAAGATATCACCCAGATATCAACTTCCAGACGACAGAGTGAATAAAGCAGGGTCCGTATTTTGTGGGCGGTTCCGAAGGAGCTGAATGTTGATAACTAGAAAAATCACTGTTTGATTCGAATGAATCGCGTTATTATTTATCATTTCCTCTTCAAATAATATAAAATTATTGATCGATGAGTTTTCATTCATCTTCACTTTCAGGAAAGGTGAATATGTAAAGCATAATGTTTGATGTTGAGGGTTGTCCAGTGTTCAATCAATTATGTTACCCCTAATTCGGCCTGAAACTGAAGACGAAAATAAATCTGTTGCAGAATGTGATTTATGTAACAATGAAGTTATGACCACATTTCATCGCTAATCGTAAACTCTTGTGTCTCAGTGTCGATTATTATTGCCGATAGCAGAATTCGATGCTCGATAAAGCTTTTGTAACTTATGATGCTGATGTTTAATTTGATTTACAAACATATTCATCGAGGCTTACAGTGGTAGTCAGGAAGCCTTGTTCGAATCATTTCGGATTGGTTAGCTGACTACATCTTCATTGTGGCATTACTGTTCACATCGATACTTGAACATAATAACTGTAACCATAAAATCCTACTCCTGACTGGCTGGACTGTCGGGTTTATAAAACTGACTGTTTATTCAGTAGAAGTGATCGCTTCTGTGATGCTTTTACAAATTTTTCTCAATGGTTTTTTCCTCCTCATTGAGTAGATCGTGCAAGGCCTGGAATATACATCTGAAGGTTATCTTGAATTGGTTGAGCTTTCCGAAGAAAGGTTGTATTAAACATTGTGATGTTGTCTGACTCACTTTTCAGTGTTTCTTCAGTTTTAGTTTCATTTTCGTCACCAAAAGGGGGCAATATCAGTGCCTAACGTGGTTCTCACGTACTCCATGGTCCTTCTTAACTTTTCATTGATACATATATAACCGGTTACGTTCTGAGTAGTTTAATCCAGTGAAATTTATGTAGCTTTGTGTATGCGTTTGTGTGGAAATACTGTTGTTCAGTTTGTTGAAGGCACATAGGTTTGCGAACCTGCCACCATTTTCTTTTCTTTCTCCGAGTCCATGTCTTCGTATCCAGGGTTGTCCATGACAACCCTGGTGTTTCTTCAGAATTGTTATATCATCTGACTAACAACTGCCGACGACTGACTGCAACCTCTGAGAGAAATGGTTTTTAAAGTCGTCATTATGGTCGTTGATAGGTGCATAGCATTGGATTACGTTCATTGTAATGCCCTTTTTCTCTGTTTTTTTGGATGCTTTAATGATCCTGGGTCCATCAAATTCTATCAGTGCGTTTTGTGCTTATTTGGAGGCCATCCGTACTACCGATTGAGTTTGTGAGGCTTTTTCTAATTGCTCTGGTTGTCAGAAGGAGCATCCGCCTCGTGAGTTTCATCATGAGACGTCTTAACCTTCAACCTTCCAAGAAAGGGTAAGTTTTCTTGTTAGCTTTTTTTACTGAGCTAGTTTTTTAAGTCATGTGGTTGCTAACCGCATGCCCAACTCTCCGCCTTTATCAGCACTCGTGACCGGCAGTCTCTCAGTAGTTGATGTTTTCGTTTCCGAGCTTTCATTTTTCTTCTTTTGAACGTCCCCCTTTTGATCTGTTTATTAATCATATGTCACCTATGATTTCTCTGGTTGGTAGATAAATTGTGTGGATGTCAATTTTATATTGATTGTTAATTGATCTGAGTGTCAAGCTTCCTAAAATTCTCTAGTGTTGTTTATTAAAAATCAACAGGAATCAGATGAATGTTGGAGAATACGTAGCTTACTTTTGAAATATTGATAACCTATAGTCCGATAGATTTCAGTGATTTCAGTTGAAGTTGGTTTATTTAGCCCCTTTGCGTTTCCGTTGTATACGAATAATGATATAGAATAAACTTCTACTACTATTTATCTCAATCTTATATCCTTTATGATGGTAGTTTTCTATTTTCTCGATAAGCAACAGGAAGATTTTAAGGTCAATTTTTACTAGCACAATATCTCATTGACTAGACATTATTTGGCATTGATTTTCACAAAAGGAAACATAAACATCAAGTAACGATTTATGCATTCAATTGTCTATTTAAAGTGATTTTGATCTCGAGGTGTGTATCCAGAAGGGAGTCAGGATCCCGGACTAGGGATCAGGGACCGAGCCCTGATCCTAGTTGAGGTCATAAAACGTTTCAGATAATGCGTATTTATACATTTTGGTCGAATAGGAAACAGCATCGAATTCTGTGGCATTGACAGTTAAGAAGACCAATAGGAAGCAACATTTGAAGTGACATCGATAGTCAGGACAACCAGTAATAAACAACAATGGATCACGTGACATTGATATCTAGGACGACCTTAAATTTGACCAGTAGGAATTAACCAGTAGGAATAGATTAACAGATCCATAAATCTTACCATAATATTTATAATTGCGATACTAATTTAAAACGCGCACTACCAGTAATTTACAAGTAGCCAAAATCAAGGCACACACAATTAGTGAAAACTGAATATAAGAATATTGTATTACCACATATATTGCTGGTAAACTGTCTTCTCTTTATGTACAAGGATATTGCATCTGTTCATCACGTCTTCGTTGGGTGCGATATGAGAATAAGTATGAAGAATTAACCGTTCGAAAGTAGCATTCATTCACACACTGATTTGTAATGTCATTCATTTTTCATTAGGCAACATCGTAAGAATTGTTACTTACGTAAAGTTGAGGTTACCACACCACATTACCGCACAGAGGCGATTGACAATCCAAATCCAAAGGAAATAGGGGTAGTAGATGTATTCACGTTAATATGAGAGATTAAGGCTCAAAGAAGTTATTGTAGAAGTAAATTTAAGAAGCCAAATATAGTAGTGATGAGCAATTCAGAAGATAATAGTTAGAGAGAACACAAAGAAAAGATACACGTGTGTCGTTGCAGGCTATTCAGAGCCATTTGTTTAAGTTATTCGATTATCGACTACAATCATCTGATCGATCCCAATCACATACTTTACACTAAGTGTCAATATGTGATCTTCATATCTGCGCCTAGCTCTTCATTTCAGGTGCAATATTCAGGCGTTGAAGTATGCTTACTGTAGAATCCTTTTTTGAATGTTTTGTTTTTCGCAAAATCCCTCCATGTTTATATATTTTTGTTATGACATAACGGACTCTTTCTGTTGGCATTTTGGTATTTTATTTGATTCCAATTTGAGATTTTATCATTGTTGTTATTGTTATTGTTGTTATTATTTCTATATTTTGTACTTATATTGAAGTCTTTATGTTTGCTTCTGAACTGTATATATGTTGTTTAAATTTGATCTTTAATATGGCTACAGCCATATTTGGATTGATACTGTGGCGGTTGGATCTAACATCACTTATTCCTTTTAAACTCGGATACTCCTCAGAGTAATTCGGACTTGGAAAGTGCATCAAAAGTCAGGTATTGATTTGTATTTCCATTTTTAACATAATATTGACCGCTTTCTCCTAGAATTGTTGTGTTTTGACATTGGATTGGGGGATAGCGCGTTCGACTTACACTTACTGGAAACAAATTGAACTGCTACGGTAGAAAATCCATTTACAGTCTGACTTTTGATTATAAGACCAATTACAGTCTAATAAATTGGAAACCAAGCCTACTACAGTCTGATTATTAGGAAGAATGAAGAAGCATTTGGAATTTTAATTGTTTATAATATTAAACTTCTTGGAAGAAGAACCTTGGATTACTTATCGTATTTTTTGTGATCGAACTGTATTTTAGGAAACGATTTTCTGATTTTGGATATTTCTTACCTGTGGAATTTCTATATTTTGTATTCGTTATTTATCTTCCGTTGAACTTCACTTAAAAATGAGCAACCGCAAGAAAACAAACACGAAGAGGGTGGAAGAGCTTGAAGGATCCCGAAATGCTAGGCAAGTCGTTGATGATCCTTGTTTAATGGGTTCCCACTTTTTTCGTGATGATGTTATGTCTGATACTTATTATTGTAAGTCACCCTTGGCAGGCATTAAGGAACAAGGTTTAAGTGAGAGTTCTAAGGTACCAGAGAAGGATCAGATGCGTAGGGCACCGATAGTAGGCTTAGAACTACCTAAGGTTGAACTTTCATTCTTTGATGGAAAATCTCGCGACTACTTTGGATTCATTAGACAATTTGAAACGTTTATAGAACCCAGAGTAAAAGATGACAATTTGCGTTTATTATATTTAATTCACTACTGCAAAGGAAGGGCAAAAAATGAGATTGAAGGTTGTCTTATAATGGATCCACAAGCGGAATATAACAGAGCTAAGGCTATTTTAAAACAGCTCTTTGGGCAGTCACATGTAATAGCCCGTGAAACCTTAGAGGACTTGTTTAGAACCGGGAATGCGGATTTTAATGATCCTGAACTATTGACGAATTTGGCGATTAAAATGCAGAATGCGGCATTAACCTTAGAACAGTTAAATTGTACAACGGAACTAAATTCCCTGGTTACTTTAGAACAAATAATTAGGCTCTTACCTCATCGAATGCAAGCCCAGTGGGCAGAGCTGGGAATCAAGTGGGACAAAGAGGAAAGAGAAAATTATTTCAATGAATTGACGGAATTTATTATGTCTCGTGCTAAGGTAGCTAGTAGTAGGTTCGGAAGATTAGCCAATCGGGCTAAAACAGGTCAGAATACGGAAGCTATTAGTGATCTGCGTGCGAGACATGAGGATTCTTCGTTTACACCTAACTCACACCCGGAATATAAGAGAGTTGTCAATTGTATCAGAAAAATATACGCTGTTGAAAGCCGAGTATGTGACCGCGATGATGTAAAACCCCTTGATGCGTATCCCAGTAAGAAGCCGGTTTGTGTAACAGATAAGATGGCTTTTTTAAGTATGGAAAAGAAAGAAAAAGGTGAGAAGTGTAGGCATCAAGATGGATCCGAAGTGTGTGATGATAAAAGCCTCTTAACTGCTCGAAAAGCCTGGAACGGTTATTTGGATTCGAGTAAACAGAGGTTAGTGAGTTCAGTAAATATGAATAAGGCCAAGGCAGGATTGTCTGGACGGAATAAAGCCTATGTTCGGAACCCTTCACTTAGGGTAAATTATATAACGGGACCTAGAGTTGATTCTAGGACAAGTGATGGCGGTACTCTAAAGGCTAAGAAGCCTAGGAAACAACATGATGCTACTATTATTAGGAAGCCTAAACATCATTCTCTCTCGGATGCTTTGACTAGCAATGGAAATAATAGTCATCAGAATCTTAGTAGTGACAGCGATAGTAAAGAGACAGAAAGTGTGAGCAGTCCACCTATAATGACTAGTCGATCAACTTCATCGAACGAGCCTTCTAGTGTTTTGACGTCATCGGACCTTGTCGCGAATGTTAAGTTGATTGAGGATACACAAGGTTGTGTAACTGTAAGTGTTCCTACATCGGTTGACTGTCAGTCAAGTGATGATGAGAAGAAGGCGTCTGACGGTAACAGTCAGTTTACAGTGTTGCATGATAACGATGCTATTGATGAGCATATGTCTTGTGTCTCTGAAACGGAACATGAAGAACAACAAGTGAGTTTATCGGTTTTGGATTGTGACACTTATGCTGTTCTTTCATGTAGAGAGATGAGTTATACAACAATGGAAGAGTTCCACTCTACGGATGCTAGTGCAGACCGAAACGACGCGACTTGTCTGACACAATGGAATCATGATGACGATGATAATAATCTGGATGTCACTGATGTGACAAATGAGTTGCCGACGATGACGAATGCTGATCAAACCTCCTCTGTATCAGGAGATGGAGAGATAAATATTGGTCCCATTTTATGCTACTTAAAGTCTTCGGGAGACGAAGAAATATCAAAATTGGAGATCCCACCCTTGCATATTATCTATGGGTCAAGAACTTCTGTTGATAAGTCAGTATCACAGACTTCATTGTATCTGCTGTCCGGAGCAAGTGGTGGTGGAATGACGACTCATCCCCATGATATGGAATGTAGTTCCCGGATAGGATATGACCAGCTTTACGACGTGTTGTACATGTTCGTGTGGGTTCATTGGAAAACGTTTATACTACCGTTAGGTCAAGCTACGATAGATAGGGTAATCAAGGGCCGGATGGGAAGGTATAGGTACCTAGTTAGCTTGATAGGTCATATCCATTTTGGAGGGCGGGTAGGCGTACTGCTGTAAGTCCTACACGTTCTTCCGGTGTGGATTAGGGGATGAGTGGGAACCCTAAATTAAAGTGTCATTAAACGCTTGCTTTTTTGCATGGAGGGATTTTGCGGGCCGGTGTAGAATCCTTTTTGAATGTTTTGTTTTTTGGAAAATCCCTCCATGTTTATATATTTTTGTTATGACATGACGGACTCTTTCTGTTGGCATTTTGGTATTTTATTTGATTCCAATTTGAGATTTTATCATTGTTGTTATTGTTATTGTTGTTATTATTTCTATATTTTGTACTTATATTGAAGTCTTTATGTTTGCTTCTGAACTGTATATATGTTGTTTAAATTTGATCTTTAATATGGCTACAGCCATATTTGGATTGATACTGTGGCGGTTGGATCTAACATCACTTATTCCTTTTAAACTCGGATACTCCTCAGAGTAATTCGGACTTGGAAAGTGCATCAAAAGTCAGGTATTGATTTGTATTTCCATTTTTAACATAATATTGACCGCTTTCTCCTAGAATTGTTGTGTTTTGACATTGGATTGGGGGATAGCGCGTTCGACTTACACTTACTGGAAACAAATTGAACTGCTACGGTAGAAAATCCATCTACTCTTACAGCTTATATTTTAGACAGGATATTGGTCAAATTAGTTCTCTTGTGATAGACAGAATAGAATGTTTTCTTTTCTGATGGACTGCGACAATCAGCTATTCGAACAAGCCGGATGGAATTATGTGCAGTTCACAGACTTTACCTAAGATCACAATGAAACAAATTTGAAACTCATTCACGTTATATTTACAAACAAGGCATTTCATCAAATAAGAAGGTTGCCAAAAGACATGTTGTCGTTGGAAAAGTGATATTTCTACAACAATATTAAAAGTTAGTGGCACTATTAAAAATGTCATAGATAAAAGTTCAAATGGTCGATGAATGCTTTTGGGGAACACAAACTTCTTTCAACATAATTAAAGTACGACGTTTTGTACGGTTAAACTAAAAAATAGAAGTTACAGCCATTATATCCAATTCAATGTACACACTAGTGATCACGTATCATGTTTCGAGAAATAAAAATACTGAAATAAAATGCGTACTACTGTTAACTTACAAGTAGCCAAAATCAAAACACAAACAGTTAGTAGAAACTGCAGATAAAAATATTGTAATATCACATATATTGCCGGTAAACTGTCTTCTCTTTAGGTACATCAATGTTTCATTTTTTCATCATGTCTTTGTTCGACACGATATGAGATTTTGTATAAAGAAATAACTGTTTACCATTGTCAATCCTTTAGACATTTATTTGTAATGTTACTCATTTTTCATTCGGCAGGAACGTAGAACTTACCGGCAGGCCTGATGACTAACGAGTTTTCAGCGCGGGTACAGGATGCTCGAACGGCTTTTGCCTGCCTGCGTCACCTAGGGTGCGGCCTATATATCCGTCTAACAAACAAAGGACGGGTTTACCATACCCGCACTTTGTTCTCTCATAATTTATGGTTGTAAGGCAAGGACATTAGGAGTAAAGAATATGCGCAGACCGCTAGCATTCGATCATACTTGTCTTTAAATCATTGCTCGGATATCGTTGATACAACACTGTGGGTAGTGCTGGTGTTTGGAAACGGGTACTAAGTAAGGATGTAAGATCGATTGATTAAGTATTCAATCGTCATCCGTTGAGGCAGTGTTACACATACACATCCTATTCTGTCTGTCACAAGAGAACTAATTTGACTAATATCCTGTCTAAAATATAAGCTGTAAGCATACTTCGACGCCTGAATATTGCACCTGAAATACAGAGCTAGGCGTAGATGTGATGATCACATATTGACACTTAGTGTAAAGTATGTGATTGGGATCGATCAGATGATTGTAGTCGATAATCGAATAACTTGAAAAAATGGCTCTGAATCGTCTGCAACGATACCTGGGAATCTTTTCATGGAGGATATGCATCTCTGGCTTGGAATTATTGGACATTTATTGGAATCGTTACAAGCGGTTCATTTGAAATTCTCGAAATATGATCATTTCAAAGCAGTAAAATATTGAAATATCTGTGATGAAATATAACCAACACCTATTTGTCACTGTGAAAATCAAAACCGTTATGAAACAGCTACAGCAATAATAAATATTATGTTAGGATTTATGTGTAGGTTAAAATGGTTTTGTTAGGATTTTCATCCAATATCATAAGAGAAATTTTACTCTATTCCAATTGGTTAATTCCTACTGGTCAATTTTATGGTCGTCCGAGATATCAATGTCACGTGATGCATTGCTGTTTAATACTGGTTGTCCTGACTATCAATATCACTTCGAATGTTGCTTCCTATTGGTGGTCCTAACTGTCAATGTCACAGAATTCGATGCTGTTTCCTATTCGACCAAAATGTATAAATACGCATTATCTAAAACGTTTGATGACCACAACTAGGACCAGGGCTCGGTCCCTGATCCCTAGTCTGGGATACTGATTCCCTTCTGGATTCGGACCTCGTACTTTCTGGATGCTTGTTGAATACAAGTTCTACTTCATATCAAGTCTTTATATTTTCACTAAATATGGGGGTTGGGATAATCGGATTTGAGTAGCATGTCATGTCATCGGATCCTCGATCCTCAAACTCGTTTTCCGACTAGGTAAACTCGTAATACTTCAAGCATATCAAGTTGACGTGTTAACGTGCACGCGTAACAGGTTTATAGCATTAAATTAGGATGAACATTGTCACTGATATCATAACCTCATAGATGGTGATCAAGTTTTAATAATTCATTTCTCTTTATTCAGTGACTATGAAAGACAAGTGCATTGTTTCACTGATGAATTATGTGTCATAATACTGTCATCCATTGTTTCATTTGAAAATTAGAATAAAATAAATCCGTCTCTTTGATTCTTTGCGCATTTTGTGTGAATTGATTGATACCGTTATTGGATTGAAAGAGGATATGAAGATTGGCTAGCCGAAGGACACGCGTTGTTTCTTATTATGGACTCATCATTTGAATGATGATGATTCGAACGGAAACAAAGGAACTACATTTCGCTCGCACTGCACAAGCTAAAGATCTCCTCAACTCAGTGACTCAACTGAAAATGCTATGTCGTTTGCAGAAAACGGTACCATATTAGAATACCTGAGAAACAGAAACATCCAGCTGAAAGGTCAGAAATAACAAATAATCTGCCTTCTAGACATGACTGTTAGCCGTTATTCATCTGAGCAAATAACGCCTTAACTTTAGCTCTTCGATTTTGCAAAGATTTCAAGCATTTCGTTCATGAACTAACAAACATTTCAGTAATGCTGTCGTGCGAGCTACTTATAAGTAGTATATGACGTGAGTGTCAACGTAATGTCTGGCAGCAGAAGATGGGGGAAGATCAAGAAAGGAAGACTTAGAACAACACAATGGAATTTGTATGAAACGCATGAATAGTGACAGTGGATTGATGTTTTGCAACAGGAACAGTCCAGTTCGATATGATGAACTGATATTTTGCAAATTAACGATTTACGATATGGTTTTACGATTTTACTGAGTAACTCTTTAATTTTCGTTAAATACAATCAGGTTTCCCCAACTGTGTTCTCCTTCACTACAATGCGAATAAGTCAATCGAACTATAGAATAATGAACTGTAAAGTAATACGGTTAACAATGTCATTGTCAACTGTTTCAGACTGACAATTCGTAAACCTACACATTTTATGAATTAGATCATAAAGTATACAATGTTTTCAGTAAACCATTAGCAAATCAGAAAGAAATTATGCAGTACGGTCCAGTGAAAGCAGTTTTCACAGTGTACTCAGATTTTCCAGCCTAAAAATCTGGTGTGCACAGACATGTAGGCGGGCACCTCGTTGAAAATCATGCAATTCGAATACATGGTTGGGTTGAAGAGAACAAAATTCCTTACTGGTTACTCCATGGAATGAAGATTGGGGTGATGAAGGATTTTTTTCAGAATAATCCCTGAAAGTAATGAATGTGGAATTGGAGATGAAGTGACTGCTGGTGTTCCGACATTTTAGTACAAAAAGTATTCTTGCTTTATTTTAACTCTAAATAAATACATTGATGTTAAGTAACAACATTCAAAGAATTTACCGAGAGTAAATTTTTTATTTGTATTCTTTGGGATCGCAATGTTTTCACACATCATTTTTCGCTTTGTTATTACATGACTTTTCATTACAGAAAAAAATAAAATACACTGAATGTCAGTACTCTTTATTTTGAAATAACTCATACTGTTTGCTGTTTAAATGTTACTGCTAGCAAAATGGATGCGAATACAAACGAACAAATTCAGTCAGATTCGTGATAGTTCGCGAAAATTAGGCATTGAATAAATACTACTGGTGACAAGTATAATGACCAATAGAGTTAAATTATGGTAAATGTAAGACAGTTATCCACCGTAGGTACAAGAAGATTGTGTACGTCACTGAAAGATTACATGTACGTTAAATCAAATAATACGATTGTTTGAATAAACTGACATTGATTCTAATCAATTCTTGCTAGAAATAGTACAGAATTTTCCAAGAACAATGATAATCGTATGTTTTACTTCACCTATTATATTCACTTCTTGATATGGGGTAATATAGTACTAACTGAAATAGTTTTGTCTGTTTATTTTTCCTTTTGTTGCGGTGAATATTCGATGTATTTCTAAACTTTACATATCGCCGTCTTGACGATTGTTAAAACAAAGAGCAAATCGTTGTCACAGCTATTTTTTTATTATTCAAAATAAATAGTGATTGATGCAATTATCGAGCTTATTACAGTTAATAAATAGTCGATAGTGTTATCGAATAACTCAAACATTTAATCATAATAGCTAGTAGAATGACTATTTGTGTAGATAGTTAGCAATGCCTATGCACACAAGCTGAACAATAATAAAAATACAGAAATGCATATGAGGTACTACTAATTCATCTGCCCATCACAGAATATTTTTGTTATACAGGTGTAACCAGTCACTTTGATCAGTTCAATTCGAATGTATCTAGTTAAAGAAATGTGACTCATTCATCATAAAACACTAATAAATATTATGGTACAACATGAAGTCACGATAAAATCGTGGAACGAAGGTCAAATATACAGTTACACAATAGGCTATTCTAATCCGTTTGTCCCAGCCTTAGCTAACTTAATCAAGGAGTCTTGACAAGGCGTGGAAAGTGTTTAATACAAGCACCCAGAGAATACGAGTTTGACAAGCACACAATTCGAGTTTATTTATACATGATAGAAACACTCTTGCGAGAGCCACAAAAATAACGTAATAAAATAAACCTTCAACCAACGGCAGTCAAGAATTTCGCAGTTTCATCGACTACCTAAAACTTGTATTCTCGCCTGTTGACTTCAGGAAATTTAAGGCCGGGTGCTGTTGCATACTGCTTATAGCCAGACTCAAAATTTTTGTCTAGCACATCTCTAATAATACTAATGGTTAGCTAGTATAAGAAGATTCATAATGACTGCAAAATGAATATTCATTTCTGTAGAATTGAAAATTTGTACACAAACAGAATGTCATATGAAACAAGCATTACATAGTATCAAGTACAATTAATAAGTAATATCTTGCAGTGTATTGTCAGTGTTACAATTCGCCTGTCGTTTTTCAGTTATATTACTAACTTAAAGTATGAAAAATATCTCTTATTTTAACAAAAATGTGGTCTGTATTTGTGTTGATGTCCTAAATGAATGATCACACATCAACTTTTCTTGTAAATTTTTATAATCCCTAGTTTTTCCTGTCTATAGAATTTTTGTAATTACAAGATAGTGGAAATTGTGGTGTTTCATTCAAATTATAAATCTATAAATGTTAGAAGACCGTTTAAAATCTGGAAGTAATGCATTGCTCTTTCATCGTAATATGAGACTTAGCATCGGTACACATCTGCATCAACTGCTCAATGAAATTGAGCAGTTACTTCGCAACGACTATCAACACTCAGACTCTGTAAATCTTTAGTAGGAATCAAACAATTGGGATGGAAGGCATATACCGAAAAGCCAATTAGCGAAGTTCCAGTTTAAACCACGATTATACTACACTGTTGTTTGCCATGTTGACGTCGTCCGCGTAGGCCAATCAGGATTAAGAGAGAATATTTATTTTCTTTTCTACCTAGAGAATTCGATGAACAATTGAATATTTTTCCAGATAGAAATATCAGTCCATCCTGTTACGGACCCGCTACATGTAGTGCAGTCACTCAATAAAAAGAATGATTTACAAATCCATATCTCCAATCAATTCTATAGTAAAAAATATAGTAAGCACCAATCAATCCAAACTTTTCAATTTAAGTGATGCATAAACCCTGTTGATTGGAGACAGTTACCTATCTAAGACAATCGATGAGGCTGCGTGGAATCATTTTTCAGCCTTCCTCAAGGAAATATTAGGAATAATCAAAAACAGCTGTGGTCATGAAAAGGCATTTTTACCCAAAATGTTGCTCCATAATGCCCAAGAGCAGTAAACATCTAGTGCATCATGGTTTCAATGATATCTCGACTTTGAATATCGTACTGTTTTCCTGAAAAGACAGTAGAAGAATTCCTTGCCGTTTACCGTATAAACTAAGCCTATATAAAATATAGATCAAATGAGATTAAGCAATCGACTTGTCGAGCTGAAATTTTGTTTCGCTATTCATTTCGCATCCATCAAATCAGCACCTTCATATGATATTTTTTAAAAGCTTCAGCAGTGTGAATAAAATGACCAATGAATTCTTGAATGGATTCTACTGAAAATAATTCAGTAATACATATATTTTGTTTGGATGTGGATAATTTTATTTTATTGCAATTAACTATATTATTCAAAGCTTCAGGACAATATTTTATTAACTAAATAACGTTTGATCATCTCACCATTTATTCATTGTATTACCGTGATTGATTATCCGCGTAATTTATTGTCTACTAGTATCTGCATTTTGTTGTATCAATAATGTCATTGACTATTATGAAGTTGGGTGTGTGTGTGCATCCTAACCCTGTTATTACATGTCTAATCTAATAATGTACCACTAAGGATACTCATTTATATTCACCACCTCGCTTTGTTTTGTTCTGTTTGTACGTTCTCATTCCTTTGTCCGTCCCATTAGATGAATTGCATGAAATAATTGAATTCGCAACACCTGAGCAGAAGAGCGTTTCACCTATGTATAATATACGGAGATGGAAAGCAACATTTATTTCATCACATGCTCACTCGACTAGTCATCCACTTTGGAGTCAAATCACAAGTCATTAAACTGCTGAGTCCTACTTTGAATTGAAAACTGAACACCGAAGTATTACAAATTTGGAATCTATAGCGTAATCTACTACTAAGTAAATTGCTACTAAAATTTCATAGTGTTTTTCGAAAAGTTGAATAATAAATAGAGCTTAGACTAGAAAACATTACTTATAATCTGTTACTAAATGTAAGAGAGTGTAACATCACAAAAGGAGGAAGGGTAGTACATCATCATTATGACGGTGGGGAGGTAACCTCAACAGACCCAATATCTGTGGGGCAAAACAATTTGTTTGCTTGCAGCTAATTATTATTTGATAAGATGTAACTAATCAATGATATTGATGTTACTTTCCGTGTCCAACACGTTGACGACTCATGCTTGTAAACGTGCATGAACTGTACTTTCGAATTTCAAAGAAATCTGTCACACAGACTCTAGAGTATGTTTAGTGTCTTATATTACATAATCAATAATTGTTTGAATATCAGACTCTTCACTGATCAAAATTTAAATTATGTTATTCAAAGTTAAATGAAGTAAAATAAATTACTTATATTCCCGCGTCTTCGCCTGCATGTCAACCAACCTGGAAAACGGTATTCTTATCTCAGTGCATCTTGAAATCTTGTTTTCTATATAAATGAGACAATATAATACATTTCCCATGAAATTATTTATTTCCCTGTGAATCGATGGTCAACTGTTTATTTTAGCTTTCATTTGAACAAATAATAGAGACTATTGTGTTCAGCAACTCCGCCTCAGCAGCACCAGGAGGATGCTAACACCTTCACATTTCTGGGCAGAATCGTCGACAATAAACGTGGATCCGATGTAGATGTGAGGGACCGGATTGGCAAAACAAGTGCGGCATTTTTAGAATTGAAAATTATCTGGAACTCCAAACAAATATCAATCAACACCAAAACCGAAATTTTCAATACAACTGTCAAGACAGTTTTACTGTATGCAGCGAAAACTTGGAGAACTGCCAATGCCATCATTCAAAAGATATAAGTATTAGTTAACAGTTGTCTACGCAAAATACTTCGGATTCGCCAGTTAGACACCAACAGCAACAACCTACTTTGGGAAAGAACAAAACAGATTCCAGTGGAGGAGGGAATTAGGAAGGAGCGGTAGAAGTGGATATGATAAATACTGTGGAATGCACGCAACTGCATCACAAGAAAACCTCAATCATGGAACCCTCAGTGTATAGGAAAAAGAGGAAGGTTAATGAACACATTACGCCGAGAGACAGAGGAAGACATGAGAAAAATGAACATAAATTGGAAAGACCTGGAAAGGAAAGCTAAATTAAACTGACCGTAACTGATGAATATCAGTTTGTATGTGGGAAATCATTAAATCAAGCATTCACTACTGCTTTTTATCAAACAATTTAGGTTACTGCATATAGGCGACTAGTGGAATGAACTTCAGTCAATGATGGCTGTTCGGTGATATTCAGATCTCTCTCTGTACGTATCATCATACTGAAATGAAAATGACTTTAGAAACATTAACAGTATGTTATATTGTGTGTTTGTAGAACAATTCATCGAGTTCCTTAGTTCAATTTGAATAGCGGATAGTTTACGTTACGTGATATCTGTAAAAAATTATATAAAACAACCACCTGGACTTAGTTTGCCTGTCTGGATAGCTTAAGCTGAAATCTCTAAAGTATGTCAAGAGTTTACATTAGTATTATTTGTTCTTCTTCAAGTATGAATAATCACCACGTAAATTACAAGTAAGCAAATTACTGAACATGATAATTAGTAAGATATGAAACTAGTCACTGATTCTACATAATATATTTGATGTCAGGAAGTGAATCACATACTTCAAAAGATTTGTACGGTTCAAGAGATAAAGAGCAGTTTCGAAGTAACCAACTTGGTTTTTGATTCTAGGATCTTGAATTGCACACGCACCATGTCTGGTATATTCGTATTCCCTTAAAAAAGGAATTGAAAAAAGAAAAATTCTGATCAACACCTCATGAATAACGTAGAATAAATTCGACAGAACTACTCATTATTCAAACTTGTTTATGAAACATGCAATAAAACTCAAAGTTAGATCAAATTCATTTATCTAGTTCTGTTGAGGCTAGACCCCCAGAACTTACTTGATACATGTTTTAATTGTGGATTTTATAGGCTGTTCATAGGCAGTTCAGTTGACCTTGGGATCACATTTCGTATCAGGAAAGTTCTTGGCTGTGATTGTTTGAGTGTACGGGTATCTTCTCGAAAGAATTGTCGTCTATAATGTATGAACAGCACAGCTAATCGTGAATCAGAAGGACGTAATTTCCATCACTGCACTACGATAATTATTTCATCCTGATTAAGAACAAGTTTATCTGCTTCACTTGGTGTTTTTGGCCGAAATTGATGAAGACGGCAATGAATTGCGTTCAGTTCTCTTGTCAACTGGTATACCTGGACATTCTGTTTATAGTTAGTCTGCTTTGACATTTCAATAGAAACAGATATATGCCTATTGCGTACTCACTCTGAAGCAGGATATTCGTTGGTTTGTTTGATTTCTGTAAATATAACCGATAGACCATTTTATTCCTGACACATTTTCTTGAAATATGTAATGAATAATTTCCATATGAGATCTCTCAACGTGAGAATACACTTTTATGTTCACAGCATTACAGCTGATCTATTTTTAATGCGCCCGATTTCTGTATCCAGACTGTTTATGTCAGTAAACAGTCGTTTACTGCAATACTAAATTTCTAAAAGTGACGTTTGAATATACTTTTAAACAATACTAAATCAGTGCATATAAACTAGATGATATGTTGATATTGTAAAATAATCACTGACAACAAGACACAACGAATTTTAGTCTTACCAAAATTGTTCTGCCCTGTTACAATTTCTTAAACATGGCCATTTGTAATCTAGCTGTGGTCTCAATTGCTGAAATAAAATAAAGATTTTTGTTACTTATGTATATCACAACGAATTTGTAAAAAGATGTGCTCTGTCATTGGAATTTGAATATTCGTACAGCGTGTTCAGAGTACTACTAAAAAGTTTAGATTCTCTTCTGTTTTGGCTCATTGCAGACATTTCATCTTATTAGTATTCACCTGCTTTACAACTGTAAGTAAGACTTTCCAAACCAAATGACCTTCAAAGATTATTGACGTTTGATTTATTTTTTCATGAAAATATACATATTTAGATAATATCAAAGCATCAGTGATTCATGATTAGGATGTGTTATACTTATTTTGAATATCGCTATACAAGTCAATAATTTGAAGAGAGATTGCCTTTACAATGAGAAGCTGATATAATGAATAATGCTTTCAGTAATATGGATCTAAGTTTAAAAAATGATTGCAGCTTGAGAGACATTTGATTTATTTCCCTCCATTCTATTTCTTTATTTTGTAAATATGGAATAAGTAGATCCAAGAGAAATTCGGTATGTATTTAAGTAAACCTTCATCCAGATAATTACTTCGTATTCATTAACTCTATCGATAAAGGTAATTGAAATATTGAAATCATAAATAATTCGTTGTTAGAATACTGAAAGCGGCAGGATTCATAAATGCTCATGGCTGATGTGTCCCATACCGGGATTCAACGACCGTCCAGTGCTTCCAGGTTTCTAATGGTGGTCTAACAATGATTAATCGATGACTTCAATGTTCAAAACGCTACTCTCCATAACTCTTATTGAAAAATCGCAAATAAAACTCTCACTGACATTTGATTGTCGTTGATCTTGTTTTAATTTTCACAAAACGTCATACATTTTTACAGATATGCCTTTACAGCTGAGAATATATTCACTCAGAAATTTTGATGATTGAGACATAATTTTGAAGCAATTAGAAACGCAAATACGTATTTGAACTCACATCTAACAGCCTTATATTGAATGGTTCCCTCAAAGTGCAATTTGGAGTTATGTTTGGCGAAATTTGAGGCTTATCAAATAAAAAAAGCACATTAAGCAGGCAAACACAACGTCATCAGCTAATCATTAAAATGTACGCTAGTTGATTGAGTTGGAGGTGGAGACATTTTAAACAACGGTTAGTTCTGTCAATTGTTGCTTATGCAACACACGTACAACGACTACGCTTAACATTATTTCCTTGTGAAGTGAATTTGCTGTTTATTGCAAATACTATTCTATATATAAATATATATATATATATATTTATATATATATATATTGAAAAACACAGTCATATTAAAAATAGTCTACACGTTTTCTAAGCTGATCATACTGAACTTGATCCCGTTTTTACCAGTAGTGCAATTGACACAGTTTATCGACTGGATATTAGATAGAATGTAATACAGTTCACTGAACAAATGAATTTGAAATGTTCGTGACATCTGGAGCGTTAGGCGCTGTACGTACAGTAACAGCACTCAAAACGTAGGTCATGCAGCGTTTATGGTTTGTTCGATAGTTCTATTATTGAGCTGAATAATTCACACGGAGTTACGCGTCTTCACTACGAATTTCGTTTAGGATTCTGATTCTGTGTTTAATGAAAACGTTTCATCATACACGTTTATCACACTAAACAATATCAAAACATATATCTAGTGGTATATTCAAATAACATCTCACCACAATCCATGGATTGTAATAGAATTTACTCCTCTCAGTTTCGGGCACTAAATATGAGAGAAACAAAACGATATAAAATGATGATGCGAAATCTTACAAGCCATTGTGCAATTCAAAAAAGATTCAGGTATCCTGAAATGTTACTTCAATTCACCATTCATTTTTATGTCATTTGCGATTGTTAACTCAAGAATACTGGAGAAAATATATTAATAACCTCATTTAAAGTTTCCCTGTTCATATAGGTAATCATGTTCCGAAATAAAGATTGATGGCTTCATGTGACATAAGCATTTATTTTACCACTCTACAGGAATCGATGCCTGTGTGCTTAATCCTCCCAACTTTGAGAACGCATTGCACATTTATGATTTCGTCTTATTTTAAATAAGATAGTGCTTGAAAAACGTTTCATCATACACGTTCATCATACTAAACAACAACAGCATTATTTTTCGACGAGCCACGAAATATTACCATCTTGAATGCGATATATTATATCATAGTTGATTATTTTATGCATTACCAATCATCGATTCATCTTACATCGTGAGAATGTTCAAAAGATGCAATATAATAAATGACGCTTGAAAAGTTGATTCTATGACGAATGAACACTTCAAGTGATTTCTAGTTACTATAAATGTAATTCAGATTTAAAGTTTCTGGAAGATTGTCTATCGCAAATATACTGAATCCGGCAAATATACTGAAATGCAGCATTATCTCTAATCGTATTTTCTAGCTAACTTTAACTGTGTAATTATTAAACCGAATAAAATTTGACAGCCTTTCTGAAGAAGATTGCAATCGAGAAATATTACAGAATGACACAGATTTAGCTCTGATGGTGAAACTAGTTGAAGGATGAATCACACATCTTCCTCGGTTAACGAAGCTACTTAAACTTCTTAAAAATTGTCTCTGAATGGAACGTGGCCAATCTTTCAGTGTTTTTCAGTGAGACACTTCACGTTAATCACGTAACCAAACTAAAATTTTCACATCGTTCGGCCATATCATCTTACATATGAAAACTACATTAATTTTGCAATCTAATGTTATCATGTTGAACTCAAACAGAAATAACAGCAAGTCATCTATACGTTACATAAATAGAAAACAGAGGTGAATGATTGCTCTCTTTTGAACCATTATCAACAAATGTGTAAATCTGAAATTCCGAGTCACGTTTAAAGTTACTCAACAAACTCAATTTCACCGAAATGTCACGCCTCTTCTAAATGCTAACCTGAAATATGTATTGATGTACGACAGCTGTCATCTTATTTAACAATTCATTGTTTTCCTCAGTTAGTGTCGAACTGTTTGCATATCGTGAATTTACCGTGTGATAAATCTGGTGAAACTCGACTACACCACTCAGCTATACTTTAAGGTCGCGAGGTTTTGAATCCCACCTCACACGAAAATAACCTGTTGAAGTTAACAACGGTCTTAGCATGCATTAGACTGTACATTGGTTACATAAGTAAAACATATCCTCAGTTTCATCATAGATTTATTGTTATATATTACTGATCGAGTAGCTTGCTTATACTCTCAGTTCATAAATACGTTTCAATGGAATTTTGTTTTGTAATAAAATTCACATGACCAAACTTTCATTTCATGCAATGCAAATCAAATTTCAGCTTTAATAAGAATTATACATTGTTAATCTTACTTGGTTATTTATCTACTTATTAGCACTTTCACTTCCTATTCATGTATGTTGAAATTATTCCTATGAAACGTATGCATGATCACTCAACATAGATCAGGTGATCGGAATCATAGATTGTTGTTGGTGTATCAATAAACCATTCAAATGAATTTGGCATACACGTGAAAAGGTCTTTCTTTCAAAAGACAAATTAACTGTTGTCTGCTTCCTGTTTTATTCTAAATGTATTATTATGTTTATCGATTGCTTGATGAATATTTCATCATCAGTATGTCATTTTTCGACTGGAACTAGCACTCACCTTTTTAGTCTTTAAAGTGATTATTTAATGTGCTTTTCTTCTTCTGCGTTCACTATACTCTGTTAATTTACCATCCACCATATAATTGGTATATGTTTCTGTACTCGAATTAACACTAATTTTGTATCATTTCATGAACTAGAGTTATTTAGAAAGAAAGACCTTTTCACGTGTATGCCAAATTCATTTGAATGGTTTATTGATACACCAACAACAATCTATGATTCCGATCACCTGATCTATGTTGAGTGGAAATGCATACGTTTCACAGGAATTTTGAAAATGAAAAATGAGGGTTGAAATAGTCGATTCTATGATGAACGAACACTTCAAATGCTTTCTAGTTACTATAAATTTATTTCATAGTAAAAGTTGTAAGAAGATTTTCTATAGCAAATATACTGAAGCCGCCAAATTCACTGAAATGCAGCATTATCTCTAATCGCATTTTCCAGCTAACGTTAAGACGAACATACAATCAGTCTGTCTGTGATGTAGATATAGAGGTTCACTGGTAATAAATATCAATAAACTGAATTCATCACGTAGTTAAAAAGTACAATAGGTCACATACCAGATAAGCATTTATTCAGTACACCAACATAGAAACATGAATCTAGTGGAAACGATGTGCAACAAATGTTTTTCAGTTATTTACTAGCCTGAATTTCAAGATCACTTAAAGAATGAGCATGAATATTACGATAACGCATTTCAATAAAATGAAACTGTGTAATTCATAAATTGAATAACAACTGATAGCCTATCAGAAGAAGATTGCAATCGAGAAATATTACAGAATGACACAGATTTAGCTTTGATGTTGAAATTAGTCGAAGGGTGAATCATACATATCCCTCGGTTGGCGAAGCTACATAAAATTGTCAACTTCCTAAAAAAATTGTATATTTCCTGCCTTTGGTTACACTGTATTCAGCAAAGAAATTTTCTCCAATCATCAATCTGTTACAATGAGTGTTGCACAAGAATGATACGAGGTAAAATTAATAAGGACCGTCAGTTGATTATTGTCGATTCAGTAGGTTACGTTAACTATAAAACACTCGGATAATATCAAACCATTCTATACTTATCTGATTTGTATACTTCGCTGAAATCATTTTGAAAATGATGTGAAGCATAACATGTATTCATTGTCTTCTCTGAATTGAATGTGTTTTATCATCAGTGTTTTGCAGTGAGGCACGTCCCTTTATTAACATAACGAACCTGAAATTTTCACATGGTTCAATCATATATTCATAGACGTGAAAACTACCTTAATTTTGCTATCCAATGAAATCATGCTCAGAGCAAACAGAAGTAACAGTAAGTCAGCTAAACGTTACGTACATAGAAAACGGAGGTGAATGATTGCTCACTTTTGAAACCATTATCAACAACTGTGTAAATCTGAAATTAGTCAGCAAACTTAATTTTACCGAAATGTCAATATTAATTTCAACAGGCAGGTTTGTAATTTTCTTTCACATAATAAAGAATTGTTTAGTTTTAAGTGTTCATACCTAAACATTCTGGCTCATGGTTGAGAAAACGTGTAAAATTGTCGAACACAGTGATAATGTCAAGTTGTCATGTGCATCACTTATGTGACATTGTATTAGCTCACCTTATCTAGTGCTTACCTTAAGCTTTAATAAAGTCCGGGATTATGTACTTCTATAAATAATGGTACTTTCTGCCAAATCACAGTGTTAGATTTTCATTGACAATAACGATTAATATTTGGAAATGCGTGCAATGTAAGTCCATTTGCCATTTATCATATATATGGTAAATAACGTTCATTACGTTTTTAAATATCCATCAGGAATTTTAAAATTTCAATGTTAGATGTAAACGTATTTCCAGAATTATTTGGTTAGTTCAGAGTTAAAATATTAAGTCATTCGAAAACATAAAGGATCCATCACTTAACATGTGTAAATGTTTGAATAACCAAATAACTATTCTATTCATTTTGAACTTCGGTTGATATCCCGATTATCTTCCATCTTCTACCTTCAACGATTATTTGTAGACTTATGGGCTTGAACGTTCTTGCACTAACTGCAATTGTGATTGTTTGATCAAATTCCAAAGATTGGGACTTCTACCTGTTCACAATAACCTGGCCACCTACTTATTGTGATTCTTATAAGGTAGTACTTATTTCATGAAGACCTGCATAATTTAGTGTACTGTAATGTCTGCATTATTTTATGTATGATTTATGACTGAACTAGACATATTTTATTCGTTTTTTACTGACAAATGAATTCTCCGATCAAGCTACGTAATGATCTACTTATCACTGTTTGGCTTTCATCAGCAAACAGTATTGAATTCACCTAGCTGATAATCATATTTCAAAATCTGATGTTTTAACGGAAATTAAATAAACATTTCGATTGTCTGTATTAACTACCACAAAACATAATACTCATTCTTCAAGCATTATCTTACCCAAAATGTAATCAAATCATAAATGTGCAACGCGTTCTCAAAGGTGGGAGGATTAGGCACACAGGAATCGATTCCTGTAGAGTGGCGAAAGTCAATGCTTATGTCACATGAAGCCATCAGTCTTTAGTTCAGATCATCATAACCAATATGAAAAAGGAAAACTTTAAATGAGGTTAATAATATATTGTCTCGAGTATGCTTCAGTTACCAATCGCAAATGACATAAAAATGAATGGTGAATTGAACTAACATTTTTAAATCGGTCAATTTGCATCGTCATTTGATGTCGTTTTGTTTCTCTCATATTTAGTTCCCGAAACTGAGAGGAGTAAATTCTATTACAATCCATGGATTGTGGTGAGATGTTATTTGAATATACCACTAGATAAATGTTTTGATGTTGTTTAGTATGATAAACCTGTATGATGAATCAGTTTCAATAAACACAGAATCAGAATCCTAAACGAAATTCGTAGTGTAGACGCGTAACTGGGTGTGCATTATTCAGTTGAATAAAAGAACTATCGAACAAACCATAAACGCTCCAGGACATAAGTTGCAAGGGCTCTTACGGTACCGGAATGTTCGTAACGTCACTGTAAATAATGCCATGTAAAGGACAGTAAAGTTCAGCGCCTAACAGCTGAGATGTCAGAAACATTTCAAATTCATTTGTTCCGTGAACTGTATGCATTTATGAATCCTGCCGCTTTCAGTATTCTAACAACGAATTATTTATGATTTCAATATTTCAATTACCTTTATCGATAGAGTTAATGAATACGAAGTAATTATCTGGATGAAGGTTTACTTAAATACATACCGAATTTCTCTTGGATCTACTTATTCCATATTTACAAAATAAAGAAATAGAATGGAGGGAAATAAATCAAATGTCTCTCAAGCTGCAATCATTTTTTAAACTTAGATCCATATTACTGAAAGCATTATTCATTATATCAGCTTCTCATTATAAAGGCAATCTGTCTTCAAATTATTGACTTGTATAGCTATTTTCGAAATAAGAATAACACATCGTAATAATGTGAAATCTATTCATAATGTTGAGCAACAGTTATTTTAAGGAGTGTAAGGAGGAGATTATAGAAGAATTGTTCGGTAATGAGTCACTGATGCTTTGATATTATCTAAATATGTATATTTTCATGAAAAAATAAATGAGACGGTAATAAATTTGGAAGGTCTTACGGTTTGGATAGTCACACTTACAGCTTTAAAGCAGGTGAATACTAATAAGATGAAATGTCTGCAATAAGCCAAAACAGGAAAGAATTCAAAATTTTCATCAGTATTCTGAACACTGTGTACTAATATTCGAATCTCAATGATAAAGCACATCGTTTGATGAATTTGTTGTGATATACATAAGTAACAAAAATCTTTATTTTATTTCAGCAATTGAGACCTCAACTAGATTACAAATGGCCATGTTTAAGAAATTGTAACAGGGCAGAACAATTTTGGTAAGACAAAAAATGCAAACCTAATCTTTGTGATCTTGTTGTCATCTAGTTGTCATCATCTACTTCATATGAACTGGTTTAGTATTGTGTAAAAGAATAGTCGAACGTCAACATTAGAAATTCAGCTTTGTAGTTAACTACTGTTCACCAACTTTGACAGGCTTGATACAGAATTTAAAAACATACAAATAGATCATTTGAAATTTCGTGAAGATAAAAATGTATTCTTACTTTGGTGATCTCATATGAAAATCACTCATTACATTTTTCAAGAAAATGGGATAGGAATAAAATGCTAACTCAGTTTCATTTATACAGAATCTTGATTTCTGATGGGTTTTCTGAAGGAGTTTGATACAGATTCTTTAGCGGAATTTCTTAGTCATCTTCATCATAATCTGCTGAAATTTTTCTAAGTATCATGTCAACTACGCTAGAAAGAACAAATAATTGTAGCAACGGAATTTCAAATCATGAAGAAATTTATTTAAATTTAGCTGATAATAATATCCACATACATTAATTTTGAATTTCATCCGATTTAGTGAACAGCTGTGATGCTTATCACTTGATATGCTTGAAACTATTACTAGCTCATCTTAGTCGATAAACGACAGCGAGAGAACAGGCCGGTGACACGGTGAGCTACTTCAATCTATTGCCACAAAACTAACTGAAGAAAACGTCTTGAAATCGCGTAGAAAGTGAATTCTACAATAACCCAGAAAAACTGAGGTTCTCAAGCACACAAGCTGAGTTTATTTGTGGATGACGGAGACGTCCTTGGGAGAGCCACAAAAGTAGCGGACTAAAACAATCACTAAACCAATCACAGCCAAGAACTTTCCTGATACGAAATGTGATCCCAAGGTCCACTGAACTGCCTATGAACAGCCTATAAAATCCACAATTAAAACATGTATCAAGTAAGTTCTGGGGGTCTAGCCTCAACAGAACTAGATAAATGAATTTGATCTAACTTTGAGTTTTATTGCATGTTTCATAAACAAGTTTGAATAATGAGTAGTTCTGTCGAATTTATTCTACGTTATTCATGAGGTGTTGATCAGAATTTTTCTTTTTTCAATTCCTTTTTTAAGGGAATACGAATATACCAGACATGGTGCGTGTGCAATTCAAGATCCTAGAATCAAAAACCAAGTTGGTTACTTCGAAACTGCTCTTTATCTCTTGAACCGTACAAATCTTTTGAAGTATGTGATTCACTTCCTGACATCAAATATATTATGTAGAATCAGTGACTAGTTTCATATCTTACTAATTATCATGTTCAGTAATTTGCTTACTTGTAATTTACGTGGTGATTATTCATACTTGAAGAAGAACAAATAATACTAATGTAAACTCTTGACATACTTTAGAGATTTCAGCTTAAGCTATCCAGACAGGCAAACTAAGTCCAGGTGGTTGTTTTATATAATTTTTTACAGATATCACGTAACGTAAACTATCCGCTATTCAAATTGAACTAAGGAACTCGATGAATTGTTCTACAAACACACAATATAACATACTGTTAATGTTTCTAAAGTCATTTTCATTTCAGTATGATGATACGTACAGAGAGAGATCTGAATATCACCGAACAGCCATCATTGACTGAAGTTCATTCCACTAGTCGCCTATATGCAGTAACGTTAAGTGTTTGATTTGTCACAGCCAACTGATATTCACCAGTAACCGTCAGCTTGATTTCTGCTAACTGATACACACGTTAACATAAAAGATCATTACTTGGCTGTCTTCATTTCATTTCATTTATTACAGTAGACTTAAGAAGTACGGCATCACGCCAAGCAGAAAAACAGAATATAAAGTAAGTTTATTTGTTAACAAGTATGCGGAATGAATTTGTGTTTACAAGTGATGTATGTTGGAATCAGCGAAAATTGTAAAGTCAGTTAGGATTTTATCATTTTGATGTGAAATGTATTATACAAGAACTCTAGAATACTGTCAGTTGTTGCCGAAACACCATAACTCCTTTGTTATTGAACATTGTTGTTAGACATTGGAAAACTCACTATCACATATTTCTTAGTGACGATTGCGACATTTCAACTCCTATCATGGTACATGCTTATTTAATGGAAAGCCATTAGTTGTTTTTTTCGGAAAATACCTTATTGGTTCACCTATTCCATATAGTTATCAAATAACACTCTTACATACTGTGTGGGATCTGAACACAGTTTACTTATTTACCCACACCTGTCATCCCCATTGGAGTATAGGTCGCCGACCAATTTTCTCCAACCAACTATGTCCTTAGCTTCCCTTTCCAAATCCTTCCAATTTATGTTCATTTTCCTCATGTCTTTCTCTATTTCTCGGCATAATGTGTTCATTTGCCTCCTTCTTTTTCCTATATATTGATGCTTCCAAGATAGAGGTTGTCTTGTGACGTAGTTCAGTGCTTTCCACACTATCTGTCGGATCCACTTCCACCGCTCCTTCCTGATTTCCTCCTCCACTGGAATCTGGTTTGTTCTATCTAACAGTAGGTTGTTGCAGATGGCGTCTGACCAACGAATCCGAGGTATTTTGCGTAGACAACTGTTAACGAATACTTATATCTTTTGAATGATGGCATTGGTAGTTTTCCGATTTTTCGCTCCATATAGTTAAACTGTCTTGACATTTGTATTGAAAATTTCGGTTTTGCTGTTGATTGATATTTGTTTGGAGTTCCAGATATTTTTCAACTGTAAAAATGCAGCACTTGCTGTGCCGATTCGAGCCCTCACATCTTAATCGGATCCACCTTTATTGTCGACGATGCTACCCAGATATGTGAAGGTGTCAACGTCCTCTTTCTGCTGCTGAGGCGCAGTTGCTGAACACAATAGTCTCTGTTATTTGTTCAAATGAAAAGCTGAAATAAATATTTGACCATTGATTCAAGGGAAATGAATGATTTCATGGGAAATGTATTTTATTGTTTCATTTACATAGAAAACAAGATTTCAAGATGCACTGAGAAAAGAATACTGTTTTCCAGGTTGGTTGACATGCAGGCGAAGACGTGGGAAGGTAAGTATTTTATTTTACTTTATCTAACTTCAATTAACATAGTTAATTTAAATTTTGATCATTGAATAGTCTGATATTCAAACGGTTGCTGTTTAGGTTATGTAAGACAATCAACATCACATTTTTCAGATCAATTACGTTTTCTCACTGTTCTATCGAAATTTATAGAAGGGACTAAATGTTCTAAATTACACTTAACATACTCTACGGTCTGTTAGAGATTTCTTTGAAATTCAAAAGTATAGTTCATGGAGGGAATCTTGAATCGTAGTTGTTCACATGTTTATTCATCAACGTTTATTTATTTATTCATGATTTTGATCATTTTAACAGGGTACCATGAAATATGATTTCGAAGAAGTACGATTTTGTTTGACTAAATCATTCGGATATCAGAAATGCATTACCGAGGGCAAATGTCCAGATAAATTCTATTTTCCACCTTTTCCAGGCGAACGGGATCAGTTAAAAAGCAACAACATGAAAACAAATTAGAAAATAATAGAAGACAGTGAATTACATATTGAAATCGATGTAACAATCATCACTTTGTAATAACAGCGACTAATTTTGAATTCTCCATACAATATATCAATGATTAAAACTGATATTGTAGAATCCATTTTGAAGGCTTCATTTTTTGGGAAAATCCCTCCATGAATATATTTGTGTTATGATCTTTCCAACACTTTCTGTTCAGTTTTTTGGTACTCTGTTAGTCCCAATTTGAGATATGATTATTTGTATTGTAATATATTTCCTATTTTCTGTAATTCAGTTTATATGTTTCCTTCTGAACTGTAAATTTGTTGTTCAAATTGATTCTCAATTTGGCTACAGCCATATGGGATTTGATACCTTTGCGGTTACTTCGTATTCTTGACCGAAATGACGAATTCTTCGAGAATTTGAGAATTTTTCTGTTAATTTTGGATCGGGACAGTATAATATTGTTTAGGTTATTGTCTGAATTAAAAAATAATTCAAACCATTTTAACTCTGCCCTGGGAGTTGGAAGAAGAATTATGACGTCACGTGATGAAAGCCGAGTTCCCTCGGAAGTCACGGGGCTGATGCCTCTTCTGACAACCAGAGCAACCATTTTTTTAGGTACATGGAACGTTCGTACATTGTGGGAGACTGGAAGACTACTTCAAGTTGCGGCAGAAATGAGAAGATACAACCTCGAGGTGCTTGGAATCAGTGAAACACATTGGACACAAGTAGGACAAATGAGACTAGCTTCAGGGGAACTGCTGTAATACTCTGGTCATGAAGAAGAAAATGCTTCACATACACAAGGAGTTGCATTGATGCTGTCCAAACATGCACAAAAGGCACTAATAGGATGGGAATCTCATGGACCGGGGATCATTAAAGCATCCTTCAAAACAAAGAAACAGGATATTACAATGAACGTCATCCAATGTTATGCACCTATCAACGACTACAATGACGACGTTAATGATCAATTCTACAAACGGCTGCAGTCAATCGTCGAGAAATGTTCACCAAAGGATTTGACGATTCTTATGGGAGACCTGAAAGCCAAGGTTGGCATGGACAACACTGGATATGAAGACATCATGGGACGACATGGACTGGGAGAAAGAAGCGAAAATGGTGAGAGATTTGCAAACCTATGTGCCTTCAACAAACTTGTCATCGGTGGCAGAATATTCCCGCACAAACGCATTCACAAAGCCACATGGATTTCACCGGATCACACTACTCAAAACCAGATTGATCATATCTGTATCAACAAAACGTTCAGAAGGACTATGGAGGATGTGAGAACCAGGAGAGGAGCTGATTAAGCCTCAGATCACCATTTGCTAATCGCCAAAATGAAACTGAAACTAAAGAAGCACTGGACAACGGGACAGACAACATCACACAAGTTTAATACGGCCTTTCTTCGGGATACTGTAAAGCTCAACGAATTCAAGGTAGCCCTCACCAATAGGTTCCAGGCCTTACAGGATCTACACAATCGAGAGCACACAACATTGGAGAACAATTGGAAAAGGGATTAAGGAGGCAATCACTTCAACATGTCAGGAGGTCCTTGGTCGCAAGAAGCAGCATCATAAGGAATGGATCTCTGTTGATACTCTTGCAAAAATTGAAGAAAGGAGGAACAAGAAAGCAGCAATGAATGTCAGTCAAACAAGAGCTGAGTAAGTTACCGCACAAGCTGCATACACAGAAGCAAACAGGGAAGTGAAGAAGAGCATCAAAGCTGACAAACGAAAATATGTGGAAGATCTAGCAATGACGGCGGAAAAGGCTGCAAGAGACGGAAACTTGAGACAATTGTATGAAACTACAAAGAAGCTCGCCGGGAACTATCGTAAACCAGAACGACCAGTGAAAAACAAGGAAGGCAAAGTAACCAGCAACACTGAAGAACAGCGAAATAGGTGGGTAGAGCACTTTAAGGAACTCCTAAATCGACCAGCTCCTCTGAAGACACCCAGCATCGAAGCAGCATCCACGGACCTCCCAATTGGCGCACCTACGATTGAGGAGATCAGTATGGCCATCAGACAAATCAACAGAGGCAAAGCAGCAGGACCAGACAACATTCCAGCAGAGGCAATGAAAGCAGATGTAGAAGCAACCCCGAAAATATTTCACGTCCTCTTCAAGAAGATTTGGGATGAGGAACAAGTACCATCAGATTTGAAGGAATGATACCTGATAAAAATACCAAAGAAAGGCGATCTCAGCAAGTGTGAGAACTACAGAGGCATCACTCTTCTTTCAATACCAGGCAAAGTCTTCAACAGGGTATTGTTAAACAGAATGAAGGACTTCGTAGACGCCCAACTTCGAGATCAACAGGCCGGATTTCGGAAGGATCGATCGTGTACTGACCAAATTGCTACATTACGGATCATTGTGGAACAGTCAATTGAATGGAACTCACCACTCTACATCAACTTCATCGACTACGAGAAAGCATTCGATAGCGTGGACAGGAAAACACTGTGGAGGCTTCTTCGACACTACGGGGTGCCTGAGAAAAAAGTTAACATCATACGGAACTCTTATGATGGATTCAACTGCAAAATCGTGCACGGTGGACAGCTAACCGACTCTTTCGAGGTGAAGACCGGTGTCAGGCAAGGTTGCTTACTTTCACCCTTTCTCTTTCTCCTGGTCATCGACTGGATTATGAGAACGTCAACAGCTGGAGGGAAGCACGGTATCAACTGGACAGTTAGGACGCAGCTGGACGATCTGGACTTCGCAGATGACTTGGCTCTTCTATCGCACACGCAAGAACAAATGCAAGAGAAGACGACAAGTGTAGCAGCAGCCTCTGCAGCAGTAGGTCTCAACATACATAAAGGAAAGAGCAAAATTCTCCGATGCAACACAACATGCACCAATCAAATCACTCTTGATGGAGATGCCTTGGAGGAAATTAACACCTTTACATATCTGGGCAGCATCATCGACAATCAAGGTGGATCGGATGCAGATGTGAGGGCACGGATTGGCAAAGCAAGGGCTGCATTTCTACAGTTGAAAAATATCTGGAACTCCAAACAGATATCAATCAACACCAAAATAAGGATTTTCAATACAAATGTCAAGACAGTTCTAATGTATGGAGCGGAAACATGGAGAACTACCAAAGCCATCATCCAGAAGATACAAGTGTTTATTAACAGTTGTCTACGTAAAATACTTCGTACTCGTTGGCCAGACACCATCAGCAACAACGAACTGTGGGAGAGAACAAGTCAGATTCCAGTGGAGGAGGAAATCAGGAAGAAGCGGTGGAAGTGGATAGGACACACTCTGCGAAAAGCACCTAACTGCGTCACGAGACAAGCACCCACATGGAACCCTCAAGGCAAAAGGAAAAGAGGAAGGCCAAAGAATACATTACGCCGTGAACTAGAGAAAGATATGAGAGGAATGAACAAACATTGGACAGAACTGGAGGAAGAAGCCGAGGACAGAGTTGGTTGGAGAAAACTGGTGGGCGGCCTATGCTCCATTGGGGGTAACAGGCGAAAGTAAGTGAGTAAGTATTGTCTGAATTCGTTTTCCGATTAATAATAGAACCATTATTACCCAGAAATTTGTATTTTGATACTTATTTCATTATGGTACAAGTTATTTTCTGTGCTGTTGTTAGACGAAGCATTAAACAATTAGTCAAGGATATCCTTTTAATGAAACCATGTTTTATGGTAACTGATACAATCTTGAATGACATGAGAGTTATTCACTTTGAACACACTCATTACCGACTGAAACACAATACATTGTCATTGTCTGGTCTGATGGAGTTGTATGCGAATAACCTGAAGATAGCAGTGTTAATTTAAAAAACCACAGTTGGCATATGAAATCATTTCCAATAGCAAACTTGGGTGTAAAATACGAGTTGATGCAAGTCCATTGATGCAATTTACTAGCTCACTCGCTCATATGAAATTTCAAATATCAGCAAATTGAACAATGATATTTCTGGATCAAAGAGCTTTTAGTATGCATCACTCAACATGGTTTAAATAATACAATATGATATCAGAACATATTTGAATATATCTCCAGGTTAATCGTTAGGTGTCTTGTACCATAGGTTAGCATGAATGAGCGATTTGTAGCGCGTAGTCAAAGCCTCGTAGCCTGAAACATCCTGGTACAGGTCGGTGAGACAGAAACGTGGGCATCTGTATTCACTAGGTATCTAGCGTCAATGCGATAATCATGTACCTAAAATAGGCGAACAACCTGAGGTGAATCTACTTAAATATCCTTGAATATATATGTTCACGATATGAATCAAACTTTAGATTGTACATGGCTAAGAATTTACAGGTTACTCACTCAATTATATACTATGCCACTTATCCTTATGGTACCGTAGGCTGCTGACACGAATTCTATAACCTACAGTTCTCTCGACATTTTTTTCTAGTTCAACGCGTTAGCTGTTCACTCTTTCCATTTCAGCTAACATTTCTTAACGTTATTTGCGCTTTACCTACAGCTTTTAATTTGGAATAAGCTGGAATGTGCTTCTTTCACTTACACGTTTTATTTGTGTTTTCTTAGTGAACGCTTCAGAAAAACAGAATTCTTGTCATTCAATTAGCACCAGTGTTCGATATTAATATGTTTGTTTATGTCAAACCACATCATCTATCAAAGCAATGTGAAATACATTCTAAGTGGGTTGGTAAGGAATGAAACGATCATATGGTCGAATTCAAAACAGGTTATTACTTGTGGACAGTTTTTTAGCAACAAAAAAGTTGTACATTCTATGGTGTATATTAATTCGCTAACATTACATAATCTGACATTTGAATGATGAAAGGAATAATAAATTTTGTTGTTGTAGGCTATATGCAATGGTATTTTTCTGGCTATTCATGAGGTAGTAATTTGACAGGCCTCTGGGTAAAGCAGCCGCGTCTTCCGCTCTTATCCACAGTAATAATTAAGGAATATGATGAGATGGAGAAAAAGCGAAATAGTAAATGTGGGTCAAGTAGAATAAGGTGTGATCTCTCAAACCTTCCGTTGTTTGTATTGAAACAATAACTGTAATACTGCACATTTATGTACTATGTAATAATTAAACCGCAAACTGTACTTTACTTTTTATGATCTTAGTGTAATATAAGGCTACATTTGCATAACATCACGTCACAAGATGATTGATTCAAACAAACATCACTCGTAATTCCATAAACGTGTTGAAAATTACGCTTATATCATATTCTGTTTCACTGCTTGACGTAATGTTACGCTTCTTAATTTTACCGTTATCGATAAGATGAATAGAAAACAATCAAATAAACTTCTGTGACATCATTTTGTGTAGCATTTACTCCTGTTTAACACCAAATGCATAACGTTGCTGTATGAAATCAACAGTTATTTAAAACTTGATTTATTGGCAGAAATTTGGTGACACTCATATCTCTTTATACCTCGTCAAGCTGAAATATGACTGACTGAAGAAAGTGGGAGTACCTTATAGCATGTGTTTATGCATCATGTTCCATAGTTCACTTTGAATAACACAAAGTTTACTTTACGCGGTATATCAGAAAATGGATTAAAACTAACCCTTCTATATCATTTTATTATCTGGATAGCCTGACACCGAGTCTCCACATTATGCAAGCAGTCTACATTAGTATTGTAGTGAATGAGAACACAGGTGGAGGCAACCGAATTGTATTTAACGAAAATTACAGAGTTACTCAGTAAAATCGGAAAACCATATCGTAAATCGTTCATTTGCAAAGGATCAGTTCATCCTATGGAACTGGACTGTTCCTGTTGCCAAACATCAATCCATTGTCACTCTTCATGCGTTTCAAACAAATTCCATTGTTTTCAGACTCTTCCTTTCTTGATCTTCCCCCCATATTATGCTACCAGACTTTACGTTGACACTCACGCTATATACTACTTATAAGTAGTTCGCACCACGGCACCACACTCGTCCCCCCTTTTAATAAGCTGTCGTCGCAGTCTTTCTGATCTCCGTACAGCCGTCTTCTTCATCAGTGTTTGTGGCTCGCCCTCTTGGCGCACTTGGAACCACCTTTGGAGTTCACTGGCATTCACGCGTTTCTGTTTGTTTCCTTTCTGGATCGTATACACTGCGCCGCGCCTCTCGGTGACGACGTACGGTCCCTCCCACTTCGGGATCAGCTTACCTGACCCTGGCCCTCTTCCTGTGGTATATTTCCGTTCTCTACACTTCACCTGATCTCCCACTTCAAACAATCTCCAGTTCTTTCTCTCCTGTTCTGACTTTTCCATGTCTGATGTTTGTTTCTCTCTCACATTCCTGATTGCTTGTCTCCGCTCTGTTCTCAATCTTGTTGTATTCCATCTCTGTTGTTGCGGCCAGGTTTTATCATGCGTTGGTAGTCTCGGCCGTCTGCCATACATCAGCTGGAACGGTGACTTCCTGGTTGTTCCCTGTGCCGAGGCACGATGTGCCAGCAAGATTAATGGTAATTCTTTCTCCCAGTCACCCCCTTTAGATGCTAGCCATTCCTTTAGCGTTCGGTTATTCCTTTCCGTTAACCCATTCGTCTGTGGATGATACGGCGTTGTTCGTACTCTCTTGATACCTAACTGCTTTAGACGGGACTTGAACTCATCACTCTCGAAACAGGGACCTTGATCGGTTAATATTATCTTTGGTATCCCATGGTCCGCCACAATGTGCCGCATTACCGCTTCCGTCACCGTCCTTGCACGTTGGTCCGCCATCGGCACGGCATTTACCCATCGTGTGGCATGCTCAGTCATCACCAGCAGGTACTGGTTACCACTTGTCGTCTGCGGGAACGGTCCCATAACATCTACTGACCACAAATCACCAACTGCTGTTACTGGAATTGACTGCAATGGCGGTCGTATGCATCGATCTCCTTTCATTAGTTGACATCGCTGGCACGCTAATACATATCGTGCAACATCGTCTTTCATACCTGGCCAGTACGCACTTTGTCGCAGCAAATCAGTTGTCCGTGCAATACCTGTATGCGCTACCTGGTGACATTCACGAATCATCTCCTGGCGCAGATCTTTTGGGATTATTGCTACCCAATTCTCGTCATCATCCCGCCAGGTCAAGGCTCCGTATCCGTTCACTCTCAGTCTCTCCTTCTGCCTCAGCAACACTGTTAATTCTTTATCTGTTCTACTCTTGTCAACATCTTCTCCCTCTTTTATCACTCTGATTACCTCCCGAAGGTTAGGGTCGGCTTTCTGATGTCGGACGAGTTCTAGGGGGTCTCCCTCTAGGCCGTTAACTGCACACGCTATCTCTGGAAGTTCGGCTTCGGTGTCCGGTCTTGACAAATAATCTGCCATTACATTTTCCTCCCCTGGCACATGCCCGATGCTGAAATCATACTCCTGCAGACGTAGCATCCATCGAGCCAACTTCCCCCGAGGGTCTTTTGCTGTTTTCAACCATTTTAGGGGCTTATGATCCGTCTCGATGTGAAATCGTCTACCTAAAAGGTACGGTCTCCATTTCTCTACTGCCCACACGATTGCTAGGCATTCCTTCTCGATCGTTGAATACTTCTGTTCGGCGGGTGTGAGAACGCGACTTGCGTATTCCACCACTCTATCAGCCTGACTCAATACCGCACCTATACCATGATCACTTGCATCTGTGGCCACTGTAAACAGTTTACCGGGTTCAGGCAGTCGCAGCGTCATCTGACGATCGTCTAGCATGTTTTTGATTCGGTTGAACGTTTGTTCGGCAGCCTCAGTCCATGTAAACTTGGTGTTGCTCAGCAACTTATATAAGGGCGCTGCTATTTCGTTGAAATTCTTGACAAACCGACTATAGAACGCCGCTCTTCCCAGGAACTGTCTCAACTTCCTTTTCGAATTAGGTACTGCAATATTTTTTATGGTAAGAATTTTCTCTGGTAATGGCTTTATTTCTCCGTTTCCCACTTTATGTCCCAACAATATGACGCTGTTTTTCGCTATCTGCGACTTTTCCTTATTAATTCGAAGCCCAAATTCGTCAATTCGCTTTAAGACCGCTTCCACATGCTTGACGTGATCTGTTTCCGTCAGGCTGTACACAACTACATCGTCGCCATATACCTCAACATTATCTAGATTCTTAAGCAGCAGCGTCATCAATCTTCTGAACGTGAACGGTGCACCAGCCAACCCGAACGGCATTCTTTTAAATTGATACTGTTTATCCCGTATAGTAAATGCTGTCTTTTTGCGATCGCTATCTTTTATAGGTAGTTGCCAATAACCTGACCGTAAATCCAGCACTGTAAACACCGTGGCATTCTGTAATCGATCTAATGTTTCTACTACTGTTGGCATTGCGCACGGTTTCAGGTCTGTTATATTATTCAGTTCTCTAAAGTCGACGCAAAATCTATACTTTCCATTGGGTTTCTTTACCAAGAGTACCGGTGAGCTATACGGGCTGTCTGCTTCCTCAATTATACCTTCCTTCAACATTTCCTGGACCTGTCGATTTACCTCGGCCTCTAAATGCACTGGGACACGACGTGTTGTAAATATATTTACTCGGTCGTTCTTTATAGGAATTTCATGCTTTACTTTGTCACAAAATCCATACGGCTCCCCATCTCCAGTGAACAGTTTCGCATACTTTGCGCATAACTCGTTAACGTTAGGTTTCTTGGTCGAGACGTCCGTTGCCATCCTTATTTCAGCCACTTCGCTACTTTCATGTATTGGCAATGAACCGTACTTTGTGACCATTTTCCCGCTTCTCAAGTCAATTATTGCTTTTACCTCTCTTAGGAAATCTGCTCCTAATATCGGTCTCGATAAGCTTGTGGTTACCACGAACGGAAAATTTATCTCAGCTCCACTCATTTTTACAATACTGTTAGATACCCCCAACACCTCTAGCATATGCCCTCCTATGGTGTGGACAGCTAATGTACATGGTTTAATTGTCTTACATTGCTCTTTGCTTATTAACGATATAGCTGCCCCTGTATCAATCAAACACACTAACTACCGTTCATTTATGTACACTCTGGCATAAATTGCCCCTCTATCTACTAGTGCAAGAACCTCCCAATTCCTAGAGTGGAAAGAAAACACGTTATAATGTTTAAAATATCGTCGTCGTCGTCTTCTTGGACAGTTTATCTTCCAATGTCCTGCCTCTCCACAAGCGTAACATTTATCGTTCCTTTTATGACTTACTCGTAATGCTGCTATCTCACGCTCTAACTCCTCAATCTTCTTCTCAAAAGTATTTATCTCCTGCTTTTCGCACCCGACCGGAGCTACTGTTCGTGTCATCAGCTGACGAGTCACCTTCGCCAGTTCACCGATATCCATAGGTTGTGCTGCATTTACTAATCTCAGCTGCTGGGACACAGCGGCAGGCACACTCTCAATAAATTGCGACGCCAACAATTGTGCCTCCGACTCCTCATCGATATTCGGCAACGCACGGCGCAGCAACCTTTTGAGTTCCGCAGCGAGCACCAGCGGGTCACCATCAGCCGACAGCCTCGCCAACCGGAACTTCCGCAACGCCTCCTCCCTGTCCACCGGGCTGTCGAACTCGGTCATCAGCCGCTCAACGACCGCCTCCCATGGCGTCTTCCCGCCAGCACCGTCCAAGCCGTCATATACGGCCTTCGCCCTTCCTCTCAGCAGCGTCCCCAGCACCACCAGCTTTGCCTTCGGTTCCTTCACCCCCACCAGCTCCGCCACGGCCTCAAACTCCTTCAGGAAGCCCCGCACATCCCCGTCTTCAAACTCCCTCGGCCATGGAATCTTCATCCTTTGCGTAGGCAGCGACACCAAATGTAGTGAATGAGAACACAGGTGGAGGCAACCGAATTGTATTTAACGAAAATTACAGAGTTACTCAGTAAAATCGGAAAACCATATCGTAAATCGTTCATTTGCAAAGGATCAGTTCATCCTATGGAACTGGACTGTTCCTGTTGCCAAACATCAATCCATTGTCACTCTTCATGCGTTTCAAACAAATTCCATTGTTTTCAGACTCTTCCTTTCTTGATCTTCCCCCCATATTATGCTACCAGACTTTACGTTGACACTCACGCTATATACTACTTATAAGTAGTTCGCACCACGGCACCACAGTATTATTTGTTCTTTCACAAATATGAAGAGTGATTGCAATAATATCAAGTAAATAAATAACTTGACATGCCAATCAGTAATTTGCAAAATTATTACTTGATGTTAGGTAATTTATGATATTTGGAACTAGGTCAACTACTTCAAAAAACTATACTATTCAAGAGATTCAGAGCAACAAACGACACCTTGTATTCGATAATTTTCATGTGCACATTTCATGGGTTTGTCAAATTCATGTTCTCTTACATAAAACTTCAATGTGTAATATTGAATAATTTACGCAGAAACCATCACACATAGTCATGACAGATGCCACCAAATGAAAGTTGCAATCAAAATCATTTGACTAGTCTATCTATCGAGTTTATTCCGAAATCACTTTTGGGCGAATACATTTTGAAAAAGGGAGGATTTTGGGAGTCAGATATGAATAAATTTCATTCTGATTAAAGATCTTATTTATGCAACATTTCATTAGGGTTGATTAGTTACGTAAACATTACATAAGATTCATTAACTACCTATAGATGGCTAACATTTTTCAAATAAAATTATCGATAATGTTTGAGACTGTACATTGTTCCACGGTTGCATTTCTGCGAACAACTGATCGTTGAGAAGCAGTGCAAGGTAAATGCCGGTTTGCATATAACAAGGATTAAAGAAGTGAATGTGCAATGGTTTTTTCTCTGGAGATTCACGAGGTATTAATTTGACAGGCTTCTGTGTAAAGCAGCCGCGTCTTCCGCTCTTATCCACAGTAATAATTAAGGAATATGATGAGATGGAGAAAAAGCGAAATAGTAAATGTGGGTCAAGTAGAATAGGGTGTAAACTCTCAAACCTTCCGTTGTTTGTATTGAAACAATAACTGTAATACTGCACATTTGCAGGGTAATGAAGACAAGTCACTAGTATGATTATGAATGAGCAAATAATCCGATGAATTATGGAATTTCGAAAAAGCTAATTTATTAGAAATTGTGTTTATCTACAGAATAAAATAATGCAGGCAAATTGATCGGATGCTTTGGTGATATTTCTATGACTGATTTTTAACGCTCTAGTTGAAGAAGTTATGGATGAGTTCTTTCTCACCATATTTGTCCAAATCTATTTCTATTGAGATTAACTTTGTAGGCATTGAAAACAGTGCACGTTTACAAGCATGAGTCGTGAACGTGTTGGACACGGAAAGTAACATCAATATCATTAATTAGTTACATCTTGCCAAATAATAATGAGCAGCAAGCAAACAAATTGTTTTGCCCCACAGACATTGGGTCTATTGAGGTTATCGCCACACCGTCATAATGATGATATACTACCCTTCCTCCTTTTGTGATGTTACATTCTCTTACATTTAGTAACAGATTATAAGAAATGATTTTTAGTCTAAGCTCTATTTGTTATGCAACGTTTCAAAAAACACTTTTTCATTTTGGTAGCATTTCACGAAGTTGTAGACCACGTTTACGATTAAAACTTTCTAATCTTTCGGTGTTGAATGTCCAGTTACAAGTAGGTCTCACAAATTTAGTGGCTTGCTTTTTCATTCAAAGGAAGATGACTGGTCGAGTGAGCATGTGATGAAAAAAATTTTGCTTTCCATCTCCGTAAATTATACCTAGGTGAAATGCTCTTCTGCTCAGGTGTTGCGAATTCAATTATTTCATGCAATTCATCTAATGGGACGGACAAGGGAATGAGAACGTACAAACAGAACAAAGCAAAGCGAGATGGTAAGGTAAATGATTATCTACAGTGGGGCATTATTAGGTTAGATATGTAAGAACATGGTTATGATGCACACACACACCCAACTTCATAATAGTCAATGATATTATCGATACAACGAAATGCAGATACTAGTAGACAATAAATTACGCGGATAATCAATCACGGTAATACAATGAATAAATGGTGAGATGATTAAATGTTATTTAGTTAATAAAATATTGTCCTGAAGCTTTGAATAATATAGTTAATTGCATTAAAATAAAATTATCCACATCCAAACAAAATATATGTATTGCTGAATTATTTACAGTGAAATCCATTCAAGATTTCATTGGTCATTTTATTCACACTTCTGAAGCTATCACAAAATGCCATATGAAGGTGCAGATGTGATGGAGGCGAAATGAATAGCGAAACAGAATTTCAGCTCGACAAGTCGATTGCTTAATCTCATTTGATCTACATTATATATTGGCTTAGAGCATACGGTAAAAGACAAATCGAATCATTTACTATCTTTTCAGGAAAACAGTATGTTATTCAGCGTCAAGATATCACTGAAAACATGATGCACTGGATAGTTACTGTCTCTGGAGCAAAACGTCGGTGCAGATTCTTCCTAATGATGATGGCTGTGTTCAATTATTTCCAGTAATTATTCAAATTTGAAAAAATTCCCTCGATCTCACTTGCGAACGCCTAACCTGAAGACCGCTGTACCAACATCTAACGGTGTTGATGTCTGGCTCTAATAAATACTTGATACTGCGCAACCTCACTGATTGTCTTAGATAGGAAACTGTCTCCATTGAACAGGGTTCATTCGTAATTTATATGAAAGGTTTGGATTGATTAGTGCTAAACTAACTAATAAGAATGAAATGATTTCACCATACGTTTTACTATAGGATCGATTGGAGATAAGACTTTTGCTACATTATAAGTCTTCCCTTGATAATGATTTACAGCAGCACATGTGACTTGTCCGTAACAGAATAGAGTGACATTTTTAATCACGAAAACTTTTGACATTTTTCATGTCATTCTGTAAGTAACGTCTATGAATGTTAGAAACTTTGAGACGAAAATGATAGTTCTCGCTTCATTCTGATTGTTTGACATCTACTAAATATTCACAGAGATTAAGTGTTTGTAGTCGTTGCGAGGTACATTTTTCGACCGCTTACTATAGTTATTTGATTCAATCGTGGATCGACTCTCGTGTACCGTATGAGTGTCCAATCTAGTGGCAGTAGTAGCTCACTCATATAAACCAGTCTCATATCTAATTATTGTTGTAAACGACGCGAGAAAAATATTCGAAACAACTGTAGCTCTTACATATTCAAAAAGAGTTTAGCAAGGCACCGAAAATCTTTGAGCGGGTAATCTAAAATAACTCCGCCATTAGAACCTTCGGGGCTACTGCCGGTCCCAAGCCCGAGTAAAGGAGGAGGGTCGAACATGGGGTTGGCGACCCCATTCCGTCAAAAACTAACTTGCCAAAAAGACGCTAACCAGAAAAAATAATTCAAACCATTTTAACTCTGCCCTGGGAGTTGGAAGAAGAATTATGACCCCGCTTTATAAAAGCCGAGTTCCCTCGGAATTCACGGGGCCGATGCTTTATCTGACAACCAGAGCAGCCATCTTTGTAGGTACATGGAACGTTCGTACATTGTGGGAGACTGGAAGACTACTTCAAGTTGCGGCAGAAATGAAAAGATACAACCTCGAGGTGCTCGGCATCAGTGAAACGCATTGAACACAAGTAGGACAACTGAGACTAGCTTCAGGGGAACTGCTGTAATACTCTGGTCATGAAGAAGAAAATGCTTCACATACATAAGTAGTTGCACTGATGCTGTCCAAACATGCACAAAAGGCACTAATAGGATGGGAATCTCATGGACCGGGGATCATTAAAGCATCCTTCAAAACAAAGAAACAGGACATTACAATAAACGTCATCCAATGTTATGCACCTACCAACGACTACAATGACGACGTTAAAGATCAATTCTACAAACGGCTGCAGTCAATCGTCGAGAAATGTTCACCAAAGGATTTGACGATTCTTATGGGAGACCTGAATGCCAAGGTTGGCATGGACAACACTGGATATGAAGACATCATGGGACGACATGGACTGGGAGAAAGAAGCGAAAATGGTGAGAGATTTGCAAACCTATGTGCCTTCAACAAACTTGTCATCGGTGGCAGAATATTTCCGCACAAACGCATTCACAAAGCCACATGGATTTCACCGGACCACACTACTCAAAACCAGATCGATCATATTCAAGATAGCCCTCACCAATGGGTTAAAAGCCTTGTACCATATACTTAATGGAGAGGAAGCAACATTGGAGAACATTCGGAAAAGGATCAAAGAGGCAATCACTCCAACATGTCACGAAGTTCTGGGTCACAAGAAGCACCATCACAAGGAATGGATCTCTGTTGATACTCTTGCAAAAATTGAAGAAAGTAGGAACAAGAAGTGAGCAATCAATGTCAGTCAAACAAGAGCTGAGTAAGTTACCGCACAAGCTGCATACACAGAAGCAAACAGGGAAGTGAAGAAGAGCATCAAAGCTGACAAACGAAAATATGTGGAAGATCTAGCAATGACGGCGGAAAAGGCTGCAAGAGACGGAAACTTGAGTCGATTGTACGAAACAACGAAAGAGCTCGCAGAAAAATATCGTAAACCAGAACGACCAGTGAAAAACAAGGAAGGCAAAGTAATCAGCACAATGAAGAACAGCGACATAGGTGGGTAGAGTACTTCAAGGAACTCATGAATCGACTAGCTCCATTGAACCCACCCAACATCGAACCAGCATTCATGGACCTCCCAAATAATATCGGCGCACCTACGATTGAGGAGATCAGTATGGCCATCAGACAAATCAACAGAGGCAAAGCAGCAGGACCAGACAACATTCCAGCAGAGGCAATGAAAGCAGATGTAGAAGCAACTGCGAAAATGTTTCACATCCTCTTCAAGAAGATTTGGGATGAGGAACAAGTACCATCAGATTTGAAGGAAGGATACCTGATAAAAATACCAAAGAAAGGCGATCTCAGCAAGTGTGAGAACTACAGAGGCATCACTCTTCTTTCAGTATCAGGCAAAGTCTTCAACAGGGTATTGTTAAACAGAATGAAGGACTTCGTAGACGCCCAGCTTCGAGATCAACAGGCTGTATTTCGTAAGGATCGATCATGTACTGACCAAATTGCTACATTACGGATCATTGTGGAACAGTCAATTGAATGGAACTCACCACTCTACATCAACTTCATCGACTACGAGAAATCATTCGATAGCGTGATTAGGAAAACACTGTGGAGGCTTCTTCGACACTTCGGCAAGCCTGAGAAAATAGTTACCATCATAGGGAATTCTTTTGAAGGATCCAACTGCAAAATCGTACACGAAGGACAGCTAACAGACTCTTTCGAGGTGAAAACCGGTGTCAGGCAAGGTTGCTTACTCTCACCCTTTCTCTTTCTCCTGGTCATCGACTGGATTATGAAGACGTCAACATCTGGAGGGAGGCGCGGTATCAAATGGACAGTTAGGACGCAGCTGGACGATCTGGACTTCGCAGATGACTTGGCTCTTCTATCGCACACGCAAGAACAAATGCAAGAGAAGACGACAAGTGTAGCAGCAGCCTCTGCAGCAGTAGGTCTCAACATACATAAAGGAAAGAGCAAAATTCTCCGATGCAACACAACATGCACCAATCAAATCACTCTTGATGGAGATGCCTTGGAGGACGTTAACGCCTTTACATATCTTGGCAGCATCATCGACGAGAAAGGTGGATCGGATGCAGATGTGAGGGCGCGGATCGGCAAATCAAGTGCTGCATTTCTACAGTTGAAAAATATTTGGAACTCCAAACAACTTTCAAACAAAACCAAAATCAGGATTTTCAATACAAATGTCAAGACAGTTCTCCTGTATCGAGCGGAAACATGGAGAACTACCAAAGCCATCATCCAGAAGATACAAGTGTTTATTAACAGTTGTCTACGCCAAATACTTCGGATTCGTTGGCCAGACACGATCAGCAACAACGTACTGTGGGAAAAAACAAACCAGATTCCAATGGAGGAGGAGATCAGGAAGAAGCGGTGGAAGTGGATAGGACACACAATGCGGAAAGCACCCAACTGCGTCACAAGACAATCCCTCACATGGAACCCTCAAGGCAAAAGGAAAAGAGGAGAGCAAAAGAAAACACTACGCCTAGAAATAGAGAAAGATATGAGAGGAATGAACAAACATTGGACACAACTGGAGAGAGAAGCCCAGGACAGAGTTGGTTGGAGCAAACTGGTAACAGGCGTGAGTAAAGTAAAAGAGTGTAATCTAAATGTTAACTTGGACTAATTCTGTGCAACCTTAAATCATTTGACAGCTATATATACATTCAATAAAACATTTGAAGAGAAATTCAAAAACACTTTATTGATAAAGTAAAAACAATGATTATAATGATGAGAAGTATTCAGTATACATTTAAAATATTTTATTTATTTCTCATATCACATTGTATAATGATATTTAGAAGAAAAATATCAGAGATGATTATTTGACGCGTCCAGCTGTTATCTCAGATTCAATGCCACATACATTACTTCCACGTACTATTCGGAAATAACCATTCTCACCCCAATCTTCATTCCATGAATTAGCAATCAACCAATATGGGGTTTTCTTTTCAACACCCCATCCATTTATACGAATAGCATGTCCACCAACAACTTTATCAGTCATATTTTTATAAATTCCAGATTTATAATTAAGAAAATCTGCATAAACAACAAATACTGCTTCGACTGGTCCATATTTCATAATATCTTTTTGAATAGCTTTTTCGTTAGGAAGAACATTGTAAGAGAATTTACCTAAAATGTATAAGAAACGCAGTCAGTCATGCAATAGGAGTTGTTTCAGTAAAGTGATTATTTTTTTCCTTTTTTTATCAAAGTTCAATTTTACAGACTTTCAAATTCATAAATGTAAACTATATGTGAAAAATAGTTATGAAATGAATTTGATTGCTAGTGGGAATTGTATCTGATTGACTTTAATCTGTTTTTGTTTGACTGATATCTAATTGACATTCATAAGTAATTTTCAAACAAAATGCTTTGAAAATTGCATACCAATGATCAGGTAGTTGAAAATGAATATCGCGCAAATATATCATATTACTTTTCAGAACAATCATGTTTTCTCATTGTTCTATGAAGACTAATAGAATAAGTTGAAAAATTTGTAACATTTTTCATTGAACTAAACTCTATAAATAGAGAAATAAACCTTTTATGTCTTGGATGCCAATTGTCGCACACAATGTCAATAAACAAAATAAGCCTTTTTGAATATCAGTATACTTTGCTGGTATTACTGACAGAAATGTATTCTTTATTCTGAAGGTATAAAACATTTACAATGTAATCGGTGTTTATATATAATCGTGATGTTTGTAAAGTGTAATTGTGATTGCGACATATTTGTGTAAATCAGATACAGAACATTTTATAGTTGACAATGAATTAGTAATGACTAGTACTGGGAAAATAGTTACTACTTACCACTGTGTTTATCTTTCATGTAAGGGATTTTATAACTTTTCTGACAAGTGTGTTTACATTGAGGAGTTTTGTAGGTTTTCGTACCACATGCAGGATATTTTCCTTCACTATGATGTTCACATTTAGGGAATGGATATGGTTGACAGCCAGTGGGATTCTCTTTAGAACTACCAGTGACAATACCTTCATCCACCCAAAAATCCCAAGCGGCACCAGGAAAACCACCTTCACAACCAAATCCACAGTCAGGACAACAGCTTATTACATCAAGAGCAGTCAGTTCAACAGATCGTTTTACATGTGATTGTATGCAGATACGATCACTGATTGCTTCTACTGCTCCAAATGCCTGGAATACAGAAGCATTTAAAATATGCTGACGGTTTTGATCACAGCATGATATTTACACAATATTACTTATCCTTAGTTATAAAATGTCTTATATTCAAGATTAGGTTATTACTTGGTTGGTTTATTCATTGTACATCATACTGAGTGCATCCACTCAACATATTACGGAATACTTTCGTGAATAGACATGATAATACTACAATCTGTTCATTCATAAGATTCTCTACACAAACAGATATCTACAGATATCGAAAGTCATCGGTAATATGGTATTCTAATCATTAGAGCTTACCCAACATGATCCACATCGTGACTGATCGCGTATCATTGAGATACTTTTACAACGAGGTCATTCCTTTCATGCGTCGAAACTCGATGGAATTTCCACATTCCAATCACTATGATCGACTGTTGGACGTTTCTTGTTTTGCAACACTGGATCCTCTTTTCTTGCACCCATCATCATACGTGCATCATCCAATGATAGGAAACGTGTGCTTTTTTCAGATTTCCATCCAGCATCTGGCTGAAGAAAAGAAAAGTGAGAATCAGAAGTATTGATTTTTTGCTCAGGGAAAGTATTCACGGATTTTCAAGTAAAAAGAATGAAAATAGAAAATGCAACACTTCAAAATGTTCCACTATCAATCGTTGGTTATTCAGTGTTCAATCCCGAATATATGAAATCAAATAAGAAATATTCTATTGGTGATAACTTGAAACTTGGCATTCTTATTTGTCATTGTTTTAACAAGTTTTTAATTATAAAGAAATTCATTGTACACACAGACATACAATATTTCTGTTACTTCACATAGATGTTTCTTTCTCCTAGACATTAATATAGACAACTTACATGTTGATTGATATACGAGATCATTTCATCGGACAGTGGTTCAATTCTTTCAACTTTCTTCACTGAAACATGTGCTTCAATGAGAGTTAACAATGCAGCAATACACAAGACAGAGCCGTACATATTTAAATCAATCTTCAGTGAATGCGTCTACATTCAATAGGTCAACAAAGAATAATTGACTTATATAGTGAGTTGAAATATTGGACTTTGATCAATAATAGTAAGCTGTTGTAATTCTCAAGTATTTTTCATACACCGCCGTTAATGTTCAATTGGGAAAATATGCTTCAGTGAATAAACAAATCAAGATACTTATGCTCACAAATGAACATTCAACGTTGATCAACATTGATATGTGCAATAAAATTAGTGAAAAATTATTTTTATGAACTTAAATTTAGATTGTGATTTACATTCCAAAGATTATTTTGGATGTAATACAAGTATTGGTACTTGAAATGTAGGTAAATCGCAAATGTTCCTACTTACTTTGATATTACACCATTATTAGTTCATCGTAAATAGTAAACATATTCATTTGATTCGGTTCAACTTCATTTGTGTACGTACCTTTTGATGTTTAATGAGAAGATATGATTGTTCTGAAAAGTAATATGATATATTTGCGCGATATTCATTTTCAACTACCTGATCATTGGTATGCAATTTTCAAAGCATTTTGTTTGAAAATTACTTATGAATGTCAATTAGATATCAGTCAAACAAAAACAGATTAAAGTCAATCAGATACAATTCCCACTAGCAATCAAATTCATTTCATAACTATTTTTCACATATAGTTTACATTTATGAATTTGAAAGTCTGTAAAATTGAACTTTGATAAAAAAAGGAAAAAAATAATCACTTTACTGAAACAACTCCTATTGCATGACTGACTGCGTTTCTTATACATTTTAGGTAAATTCTCTTACAATGTTCTTCCTAACGAAAAAGCTATTCAAAAAGATATTATGAAATATGGACCAGTCGAAGCAGTATTTGTTGTTTATGCAGATTTTCTTAATTATAAATCTGGAATTTATAAAAATATGACTGATAAAGTTGTTGGTGGACATGCTATTCGTATAAATGGATGGGGTGTTGAAAAGAAAACCCCATATTGGTTGATTGCTAATTCATGGAATGAAGATTGGGGTGAGAATGGTTATTTCCGAATAGTACGTGGACGTGATGTATGTGGCATTGAATCTGAGATAACAGCTGGACGCGTCAAATAATCATCTCTGATATTTCTCTACTAAATATCATTATACAATGTGATGTAAGAAATAAATAAAATATTTTGAATGTATACTGAATACTTCTCATCATCATAATCACTGATTTTAGTTTATCAATAAACTGTATTCGAATTTCTCTTCAAATGCCTTATTGAATGTGTTTTTAGCTGTTAGATGATTTAAGGTTGCACAGAATTAGTCCAAGTTAACATTTAGATTACACTCTTTTACTTTACTCACGCCTGTTACCAGTTTGCTCCAACCAACTCTGTCCTGGGCTTCTCTCTCCAGTTGTGTCCAATGTTTGTTCATTCCTCTCATATCTTTCTCTATTTCTAGGCGTAGTGTTTTCTTTTGCTCTCCTCTTTTCCTTTTGCCTTGAGGGTTCCATGTGAGGGATTGTCTTGTGACGCAGTTGGGTGCTTTCCGCATTGTGTGTCCTATCCACTTCCACCGCTTCTTCCTGATCTCCTCCTCCATTGGAATCTGGTTTGTTTTTTCCCACAGTACGTTGTTGCTGATCGTGTCTGGCCAACGAATCCGAAGTATTTGGCGTAGACAACTGTTAATAAACACTTGTATCTTCTGGATGATGGCTTTGGTAGTTCTCCATGTTTCCGCTCGATACAGGAGAACTGTCTTGACATTTGTATTGAAAATCCTGATTTTGGTTTTGTTTGAAAGTTGTTTGGAGTTCCAAATATTTTTCAACTGTAGAAATGCAGCACTTGATTTGCCGATCCGCGCCCTCACATCTGCATCCGATCCACCTTTCTCGTCGATGATGCTGCCAAGATATGTAAAGGCGTTAACGTCCTCCAAGGCATCTCCATCAAGAGTGATTTGGTTGGTGCATGTTGTGTTGCATCGGAGAATTTTGCTTTTATATTTATGTATGTTGAGACATACTGCTGCAGAGGCTGCTGCTACACTTGTCGTCTTCTCTTGCATTTGTTCTTGCGTGTGCGATAAAAGAGCCAGGTCATCTGCGAACTCCAGATCGTCCAGCTGCGTCCTAACTGTCCATTTGATACCGCGCCTCCCTCCAGATGTTGACGTCTTCATAATCCAGTCGATGACCAGGAGAAAGAGAAAGGGTGAGAGTAAGCAACCTTGCCTGACACCGGTTTTCACCTCGAAAGAGTCTGTTAGCTGTCCTTCGTGTACGATTTTGCAGTTGGATCCTTCAAAAGAATTCCCTATGATGGTAACTATTTTCTCAGGCTTGCCGAAGTGTCGAAGAAGCCTCCACAGTGTTTTCCTAATCACGCTATCGAATGATTTCTCGTAGTCGATGAAGTTGATGTAGAGTGGTGAGTTCCATTCAATTGACTGTTCCACAATGATCCGTAATGTAGCAATTTGGTCAGTACATGATCGATCCTTACGAAATACAGCCTGTTGATCTCGAAGCTGGGCGTCTACGAAGTCCTTCATTCTGTTTAACAATACCCTGTTGAAGACTTTGCCTGATACTGAAAGAAGAGTGATGCCTCTGTAGTTCTCACACTTGCTGAGATCGCCTTTCTTTGGTATTTTTATCAGGTATCCTTCCTTCAAATCTGATGGTACTTGTTCCTCATCCCAAATCTTCTTGAAGAGGATGTGAAACATTTTCGCAGTTGCTTCTACATCTGCTTTCATTGCCTCTGCTGGAATGTTGTCTGGTCCTGCTGCTTTGCCTCTGTTGATTTGTCTGATGGCCATACTGATCTCCTCAATCGTAGGTGCGCCGATATTATTTGGGAGGTCCATGAATGCTGGTTCGATGTTGGGTGGGTTCAATGGAGCTAGTCGATTCATGAGTTCCTTGAAGTACTCTACCCACCTATGTCGCTGTTCTTCATTGTGCTGATTACTTTGCCTTCCTTGTTTTTCACTGGTCGTTCTGGTTTACGATATTTTTCTGCGAGCTCTTTCGTTGTTTCGTACAATCGACTCAAGTTTCCGTCTCTTGCAGCCTTTTCCGCCGTCATTGCTAGATCTTCCACATATTTTCGTTTGTCAGCTTTGATGCTCTTCTTCACTTCCCTGTTTGCTTCTGTGTATGCAGCTTGTGCGGTAACTTACTCAGCTCTTGTTTGACTGACATTGATTGCTCACTTCTTGTTCCTACTTTCTTCAATTTTTGCAAGAGTATCAACAGAGATCCATTCCTTGTGATGGTGCTTCTTGTGACCCAGAACTTCGTGACATGTTGGAGTGATTGCCTCTTTGATCCTTTTCCGAATGTTCTCCAATGTTGCTTCCTCTCCATTAAGTATATGGTACAAGGCTTTTAACCCATTGGTGAGTGATATCTTGAATTCGTTGAGCTTTACAGTATCCCGAAGTACTTCTGTGATGTTGTCTGCCCCATTGTTCAGTGCTTCTTTGGTTTCAATTTCGTTGTGGCGATCAGCAAGTGGTGATCTGAGGCTTAATCAGCTCCTCTCCTGGTTCTCACATCCTCCATAGTCCTTCTGAACGTTTTGTTGCTACAGATATGATCGATCTTGTTTTGAGTAGTGTGATCCGGTGAAATCCATGTGGCTTTGTGAATGCGTTTGTGCGGAAATATTCTGCCACCGATGACAAGTTTGTTGAAGGCACATAGGTTTGCAAATCTCTCACCATTTTCGCTTCTTTCTCCCAGTCCATGTCGTCCCATGATGTCTTCATATCCAGTGTTGTCCATGCCAACCTTGGCTTTCAGGTCTCCCATAAGAATCGTCGAATCCTTTGGTGAGCATCTGTCGACGACAGCAGCCTTTCGTAGAATGGATCTTTAACGCCGTCTTTTTAGTCATTGGTATGTGCATAACACTGGATGACGTTCATTGTAATGTCCTGTTTCTTTGTTTTGAAGGATGCTTTAATGATCCCCGGTCCATGAGATTCCCATCCTACCAGTGCCTTTTGTGCATGTTTGGACAGCATCAGTGCAACTACTTGTGTATGTGAAGCATTTTCTTCTTCATGACCAGAGTATTACAGCAGTTCCCCTGAAGCTAGTCTCAGTTGTCCTACTTGTGTCCAATGCGTTTCACTGATGCCGAGCACCTCGAAGTTGTATCTTTTCATTTCTGCCGCAACTTGAAGTAGTCTTCCAGTCTCCCACAATGTACGAACGTTCCATGTACCTACAAAGATGGCTGCTCTGGTTGTCAGATAAAGCATCGGCCCCGTGAATTCCGAGGGAACTCGGCTTTTATAAAGCGGGGTCATAATTCTTCTTCCAACTCCCAGGGCAGAGTTAAAATGGTTTGAATTATTTTTTCTGGTTAGCGTCTTTTTGGCAAGTTAGTTTTTGACGGAATGGGGTCGCCAACCCCATGTTCGACCCTCCTCCTTTACTCGGGCTTGGGACCGGCAGTAGCCCCGAAGGTTCTAATGGCGGAGTTATTTTAGATTACCCGCTCAAAGATTTTCGGTGCCTTGCTAAACTCTTTTTGAATATGTAAGAGCTACAGTTGTTTCGAATATTTTTCTCGCGTCGTTTACAACAATAATTAGATATGAGACTGTTTTATATGAGTGAGCTACTGTTAGGATATTCACCAAATATCCTAAGAATACTATTTTTAGAACTGCAATCCTATTGGTCGAATTCTATTGGCCGAAATTTCGATCGTTCTTACCGTCAGGGTCAAATACTTCAATGTTACCTCTTATTGGTCATCTGGACGGTCAATGTCATTCAAATGTCCTTTTCTATTGGTCGTCCTAAATTGTCAATGTCACAGACGTTGATGCTTTTTCTTATTCGACCTTAGTGTATAAATATGCGCTATCTGGAAGACTTAATAATTCCGTTTCCCCTGCCTACTTCTTCTGTTTACGACCCAATAAACATCTTCCTGCCACGGTGTTACGTTCTGATTCTAGGAGATTTGGGAAAGCCTTTGGGTCGTTTTGTGATATTTGAATTGGACGCCGTTAGGACTGAAGATTTACGTAGCCGCGTTTACAACAAATTTGGCGACATGTTGGTGACTAATTATGGATCCAGCTACATTAGAAAAATTGTTTGCACAGCAGCTGAAGCTGATGGAGATGCTTACTCAGACGCACATCTCTTCTCAAGTCTCATCTACACCAACAATTCCTCAGTCAGTTGATGGTATGACCAGTAGTATTTCTGAGTTTCTGTATGATCCTGACGCCAATATTACATTTGATACTTGGTTCATGCGTTATGAAGATCTTTTCAAAGTTGATTTTGCTGACAAAGATGATTCCTGGAAGGTGCGTCTTCTCCTTCGAAAACTTGGTCCGTCAGAACTGGACAAGTATCGCAACTACATTCTACCGCAGAACCCACGTGACAGATCATTCGATGCTACGGTTCAGTCCCTCAGCAAACTTTTTGGGGATCAGCATTCTATTTTCAATACACGTTATCGTTGTTTAAAACTAGTCATGAATGAGTCCGATGACTTCTTGACTCATGTTGGTATTGTCAACCGCGAGTGTGAACGGTTCAAACACAGATCCCTTACTGATGACCAATTCAAATCACTCATATTCATATGCAGTCTACAGTCACCCAAATTCTCCGACATCAGAACTCAATTGCTTAACCGCCTCGAACAAGACCCAACACTGACACTCGATGCTATCGCTGATGAGTACCAACGCATCACCAACTTACAGTGTGACAACACTTTGGTTCAATCTGGGAGCCACGGTGGTTCCGAAGTTCACGTTGTTCAGCAACAGAACAAATCTTCTAGATCGAAAACCTTTGGTCGTTCGAATGCCAGTTCTGTTCCTAATCACTCAAAATCAACGCATAAGAAGCCCCCCTCACCATGTTGGCACTGTGGAGACTGGCATTATGTGAAATTTTGTCCATTAAAGCAGCATGTGTGCAATCGCTGTCAGAAAATTGGTCATAAAAGCGGTTTTTGCCAATCAACCCGATTCACTGGCCGGCGAAATTCACAGTCGCAGCACCGTTATCCCAGAAAGCCGTTTGCTGCATCTAGGAGTTTAGCAGCAGTCTTCCACACCGATGCTTCTACTCGACGCAAATTTCTGACCCTCTCGATTAATGGTCAGCTGGTTCGGTTGCAGTTGGATACTGCATCAGATATCACTATTCTTTCAGAAGAGACTTGGCGAACCTTGGGTCAACCACGCATCAAACCATCGTCGCAGACAGCTGTCAGTGCCTGTGGGGGTCACCTTCGTCTTCGTGGTAAACTTCATTGCTGTGTTTCGTTCAGAGATACAACCTTCAATGGAACATGCTATATCAACAAGTCTCCTCACAACCTTCTGGGGTTAGATTGGTTCGAAAAACTTGGTCTCGCTGATCTTCCCATCAATACTGTCTGCAATCAAGTAAAAACTCCTGCCATTATACAACAGCATGCTGCAGATTTTCAAAAACGACTCACTGAACCGCTTCAGCCTGGTATCGGACTGCAGCCAGTTGCCATGCCTGAAGAAAATGTGATCTCAAATAACTTGTGTGACGTCACCATGCATGTCAAGTCCCAACATAAAGCAAACTGGGGTGATGGAGAAAACCATGATACAATAAACAGAAAAAGATATTCACGTGACTCCATTCTTTCTTGTAAATCTTCAAGCGTCGAAGTGAAGCTAGTAAATGATAAGGATATCATGAAAAGCCTTTCAAATACCAAAAGACCTCGTGATCAACTAAGGCCAGGGGGAGATAAAGAGAAAGGTAAAATTACGAAGCGCCTCCCACTCTGTTTGCTGTTGGATACTTATCAAGTTCCGCCAATACCTCCAACAGACACTATCGAGTCATCTACTCAAACAGAACATCCTACAGCTCCAGGGATTTTATCTCCGAGGTGGTCGAAACGCAAGCGAAGAAAATCAAGTAATTTCAAGTAAACCCTCGGCTGTGTCGCTGTTATTTTTTTCCTTTTTTTTCTTCCAGAGGGAGGTGTTAGGATATTCACCAAATATCCTAAGAATACTATTTTTAGAACTGCAATCCTATTGGTCGAATTCTATTGGCCGAAATTTCGATCGTTCTTACCGTCAGGGTCAAATACTTCAATGTTACCTCTTATTGGTCATCTGGACGGTCAATGTCATTCAAATGTCCTTTTCTATTGGTCGTCCTAAATTGTCAATGTCACAGACGTTGATGCTTTTTCTTATTCGACCTTAGTGTATAAATATGCGCTATCTGGAAGACTTAATAATTCCGTTTCCCCTGCCTACTTCTTCTGTTTACGACCCAATAAACATCTTCCTGCCACGGTGTTACGTTCTGATTCTAGGAGATTTGGGAAAGCCTTTGGGTCGTTTTGTGATACACGAGAGTCGATCCACGATTGAATCAAATAACTATAGTAAACGGTCGAAAAATGTACCTCGCAACGACTACAAACACTTAATCTCTGTGAATATTTAGTAGATGTCAAACAATCAGAATGAAGCGAGAACTATCATTTTCGTCTCAAAGTTTCTAACATTCATAGACGTTACTTACAGAATGACATGAAAAATGTCAAAAGTTTTCGTGATTAAAAATGTCACTCTATTCTGTTACGGACAAGTCACATGTGCTGCTGTAAATCATTATCAAGGGAAGACTTATAATGTAGCAAAAGTCTTATCTCCAATCGATCCTATAGTAAAACGTATGGTGAAATCATTTCATTCTTATTAGTTAGTTTAGCACTAATCAATCCAAACCTTTCATATAAATTACGAATGAACCCTGTTCAATGGAGACAGTTTCCTATCTAAGACAATCAGTGAGGTTGCGCAGTATCAAGTATTTATTAGAGCCAGACATCAACACCGTTAGATGTTGGTACAGCGGTCTTCAGGTTAGGCGTTCGCAAGTGAGATCGAGGGAATTTTTTCAAATTTGAATAATTACTGGAAATAATTGAACACAGCCATCATCATTAGGAAGAATCTGCACCGACGTTTTGCTCCAGAGACAGTAACTATCCAGTGCATCATGTTTTCAGTGATATCTTGACTCTGAGTAACATACTCCCTACCGAAGCTGCTACCTTGACGTGGTGGTCGGGCTTGCCTATCGTGATGAACCAACCGAGCTATACTGGCTGGAACACATGTTTTTGCAGGTCCTACCATGCCAGGCAGGTCGATTGGAGAATGATGAGACTAAAAGCAGCTACCCAAGGTCTGAGGGCGAAGTCGTACTACTGACTGCGGAGGGGTGTGACAGCAGTAAAGTGTTTCCCTCGGAAAACAAGCAGCATCTGCAGTGATGCTGCCTTCTCACAAGGAAGGAAGCCTTAGAAAAGGTCGGCCCAAAAAATGTCACACCTCCCCTAACTCACGGATTTCCGTCTCCTTGGGTAAGGGTGCCCACCAAGGGCCTTTAAGAACGGAGCTAATCCTCAAACAACGTCTCATAAAAAGGCCGTGCGTGACCGGCCTCAAGCAGTTGTCCCTTTGGCTCTGCGGTCACGCACCAACACTAATCTATCTTCCTTTTCAGGTTCGTCAAGAAACAACCTTCCACGGTGTGGGCAGCCGGGAAGTGATAACCGCCCTCATACCCGCAACAGCACACGAGACCAAATTGTTCAAAATCAAATCCTTCCTACATTCCCTAATACCTCTCTTATCTCCACAACTAACTCTTCTCACATTCATTTATTACAGTGCACAGCTAATGCAAACGATACGAGTTTGCGAAACGTCGTTCCTGGTCTCCTTAAACCTCGTTCCAAACTACATGTTGGAGA